>OW679194.1:216054113-216222684 GCA_940337035.1 Agriotes lineatus
AAATCTACAGCCCTCTAGACGTTGAAAGTTTTCGATCATACGGTACAATTAGATAATGTCATACTAATAAGAAGTGCCATATAGAAGAAATAAGTGTTACAACGAGAAGGAAAGCTGATGCAAATATGAATTGGATAAGAATACATAGAAGATAATTAGGGCTCGAAGAAAGCAGACATTACCAAGTAAGTGTACAAAACTTCAATTAGGAATAAAACAGATCTGAAAAGGAGAACAGTAGTCACATGCATTTAGCTGTTACTTAAGAACATACAATTAAATTCTAATAAACAACAGAAGTATTAACGTCTAATATATTAAATAAAATAAACAGTAATTCAATAAAATAAACAATAATTATTAAATGATTAACTTATGTAAACCTACAGTATAGTTAGTATAAAATTGAATTGAATGCAAATAATTAGTTTACAAGTATAGAAACAAAGGTTATGAAATATGAGAAATGCAGATATATTTTTAATAAATACAACTGCCTCAATTTCAAATATTATACAGTTTATTGTGCATGTCCTAATTAAATTCACAGTAACCCAGAGATTAAGAGTCGAACAATTAAAGTTATTACAAGTGCATGCTCAAGCTGTGGGCAAAAAGGTAAGATTTAAAACCTAATTCAATCAAATGAAATAAAATCATTAAGACCACAACAATATGTATAGACATTTAAACATGGTTGCTATGTTCAAAGCTAACCAAGAAAGTTACTATTAATAAATATAGAAATTATTCTGCGTTCGTGAAATTTTGGCAAGTACTATTCAAATTTTAATTAAAAAATTTATTAATAAGAAAATTGTTTTGTTAATACAAATCGTGAATTTAAATAGTATGCGGCTTTTAAACAAATAAAAAAATGTAATTAATGATTGGCCTGAATCCGCAAAACGAAGACAGCCTTAATTAAAGGAGTTTTCTCAGGAACTTTGAACAACAAAGTGCATTATAGTAGTTCAGGTCAACGCTTTAAGAAAAAGTGTTTTCGCTCAACCCCACGAGCAAGTTCAACGAACCATTGCTGGCACCCTGTTATTTTAAAATTATTTTGAATGCCCGAATACCTGCTAGTTTAAAGGAAACATGCATGGTTAGCGAGGCTTATCGCTAGAGTGCAGCAACGCTATGCGTATATTACAGTAGCTCTATGTAAATGTCTAATAATAATATGGCCAATATGTGGTCAACTTTGCGCCGCCATTAATCCTCAAATTTCCTGAGCAGATTAAAATCATTAGGTTAACCGATATATTATTTAGTTCTTCCCTAGATTACGCTTGTTTAGTAATTAAAGTCATTATTACAAATTTAATTTATTGTAGCACGTGAAATTTATTAAACGTTACTTCAATACTTATTGCTAAATAAAATGACTGGTTGTTCTGATGTTAGCTGCAACAACAGTGATAGTAAAGGATATGTGATGAAAGATTTTCCACGAGAAAACCGAGTTGGTTATAATATATAATGTACCAAGAGCAATATCAACATTTTTATGCCCTTTCGAAGGCGACAAGATTACACGCCTGAGGGCTCTAGCCCGAGGGTTTGTAAGTCGCCCGAGGGCTATAAACATCAAGTAATGCCCGTGGTGCATACGACAGTCTATTTTCCACTTTGAATACGCATATAAATTGAAAAGCTGGTAAAGCAGTCCATAACGCCATTGGGCATAATAAGCGGGCGTTATTATTACGCTGGCTCTTTACACTCTAGGGTGTACCTCTTATCACATTGTCAACCTGACAATACAGCTCTTTAAAACGTCAAAATTAAAATAGTCATATTTGGTAACTTAGCAATTTATCAGTTACCACGGTGAAAATTGTTTATTTTACTTTCGCTCCCTTGGTGGAGAAAATCAACTTCACGACCTAAAAATAGGCCAATAAGGATGCGTTCTGAGACTAGTAGTGCAAAAAACAATATTATTGTCTTTCTGTTTATAAGGTTCAATTTAAGAGAGACATATGTGAAAAAATAGAATGGACAGGAAAAGGAAACTGAAAAGTCACTAAGTGCCAACGCTATTCGCTGGTACATAACTCAAGGTAGAGTAGCTGCGGAATCCGTTTGAATGGCTGCCGATTATTTCATCTCCTGATCATGCTGCAGTAACAGAAAAATGCAATTTTAGTTACCTATATTCAAAAAAAATTTTCCTATAAATAATATAAATTTATAATAGTTTCCAGAGAGTGTGCGAAGCCTGCCTCAAAGCCGAATTAAAACTGTGATAATTAAGGGGACTTCTATAATAATACAGATATAAGCCGTTCACGATCTTTTTGGGTCAGGTGAGGCTATGACCATCTAGTAATTTTGTTGGCAGTACCTCTGCGGCAACTAAACTCCCTAATGCAAACTGACACTTTTTCTGTTAGGTTAGGTTGTTTTCAGTTTAAGGTTATATTTTCTGAATAGGTACATTGTTGCCGGATCTCTCTCTAGTCTCGACATCAACTCGTGTTCTTTTAGATCTGGTCTGTCCTTTTTAAACTGCAACTAACATCGTTTAATGGAAATTTTTTGTTGTAACAAAATTATATTGGGCATTTTGATTTTTCCTTTGACGGAAATTAAAATTACTTTTACACACTTGATAAAGCATTTATTTTCTTACGAATATTAAAATAATAAGTTTGGCAATGTGGTGGCAAGAAAATGTCGAACAAACACTGACAGAAAAAAAGTTACATCCGCTACATCACCGAATCAGTTAGTCCAACATGAAAAGAAAAAATAATAGCCAACTCTGTCCCAAAAAGGTCGTGAACGGATTATAGGTGCGGTTTGGCTATACTCTGATTTTTTTACGGCTGTGCGAGTACTTCGTTTCTTGTCCTATTTAATCTATTGTCACCACTATGTTTTTAAATGTCATTTCTTATGGTTTGTATTTTTTATTCAACCCTCAAATGTTTGAAATAAAAAAGGGACCGTTGTTTTTTTATGATTTTTTTAGGATAAAGGAGCCACGTATTTTGAAATTGTTTAATATGTTTTTTTTTTGGAAACTTATTGTAGCTTTAACTTGGTTTTTAAAATTGTTCTACACCTTTTTCTTTGTTCCTTTTGTGAATAAATAAACAGTTAGCTATTTATAATCTATCTATAAGAACGTCTAGAATATTGCGAAATCATGAGCAATGTAGATGCATCAAAAAATGAGCAGGATGATAACCAATATTTGTTCAGCCCTCTGGTTTTGCACCTCCAGCAAATAATAACATAAATGATGATTCAATAATGAAATGGCAAATATTCGCTATTTAATCATTTTAAGTAAATTATTAATAGTTAAGTGTATTCTTGACATATAATTAAAAGAAACCTCAACTATCTGTACACGTATGTAGTGAGTAACTATTTACTTACTTTCTATTTAAATTGTAAAAGTGACAGCAAATTAAATAAATGTCTTTTTATTAAATACAGTACATTTTTAATGTTCTAACTTAATCTTTGTTCATCACAATAAGTCGAGTTATTAATGAAACGTCTCACATATTTGGAAATGTTTAATAGTTTTTGCAAACAGGAAAATGACATTTCACCCGTAAATATCTGTATTACCAGATGCCAAATTAGGCAAAATATTTCCGACATAAATATGTGACAATTTTTATGTTTGTTGCAAACATTTTGACAGTGCATGTATTTGAGGATTAATGGCCGACTTCAGGTTCTATTGGCCATACTATAGTATGATCAAAAGTCATTTTCATCCAGTATGGCTATGGAATACTCCCTAATTTATGAATGCAACTATAAGTCACTTAAAAATCAAATGTAAAGTTTGAAATTTAAGTATAAACAAATTTGCATTCATAAATTAGAAACTATTCCATAGCCATACTATTAATGGCATATATAATTTTATCTTTTGATATTTTGGTTACTTACATTAGGCCTCGTATCTTGGAATAACTCCTACTTCTGCCATCTTTTATAATTTTAGAGGTAGGTTCACAATCAAATTACCGTCACAGTTTGTAATTAATCCATGTGCTTTTTGATTCCTACACCTGTATGTTCTTTAACTTTCTTATAAAGTCCGAATGAGTAATTTTTGTTTTCTATTTCTTCGATATTCTTAGATCTGTCTTTCACAAACTTCCCTTCGGATTCTACTATTTTCTGTCTTATTTCTCTGTGGATCTTTACATTAGGTTTCGTTTCTTCCTTTAAACGTTCTTCTGTTGTCCAACGGCTTTAGTATTTCGTTAGTCAGTCATTTTTGTACTGGTTGGAATTCCGGATTCTTCAAATTTTCTGCACTTGCGCCCATCATGGCATTTGTAATTCCTTCTCATTTTTTATTTAGGTCTTCAAGTCCACTGTTGTCTTTTTTAACAGCCTGTAAGTATATATTTATCTTTGTTTCTACTTCTTCTTTCATTTTATAATCTTTCAAGATGTTTGGGTATAAAGAGGCCTTCGAGATGCTTATTTTCTTTAGCCTTACCGGCACTAGTGCTACTATCAGGTTACTATCAGAATTACTATTTGCCTCTGGGTAGGTCTTCACATACTTAATAGAGCTGTGTAACTTTTATTAATTAGTAAAAAAAAATTCTGATATCTGACAATATTATTTTTTGTGTGCCTAGGTGACGTTCATGTGTACAGCCTACGCTTTGGTAATTTAAAACAAGTCAATCAGTCTCTCGCTTGTTTCGTTCCGTGTTCCCACTCCATTTGCTTTATGTAGAAAGGAATTCAGAAACATTGTAAAAAACACTACACAAAATGTTTCTTACTAAAATGAAGAAATAATGCTGAAAAAGATACGCTGTGAAACGCTTTGTACTAAGTTGAAGTCAGATTATTTATAATTAATCTGATTCACTTTATCTGCATAATTATTGGCAATACATAAAAAACTAAATGATTCATGTGGTGTCCACTAACCTTATTGCTCATGTCCGCACAAACCATTTTACCGTATGGGTTTTAATCTTTTTTTTTAATTTTAATAATAGGAATCTACTAAAGTGTAGTAATCACATAAAATCAGTGTCCAAAGTAAAGGATCTCGGCGTAGTCTTCGATTCTAAATTGATATTCGATGATCATATTGACTACGTTTGTAAAAAGGCTTATAAAATGTTGGGTTTCATAACTAGGTCTACAAGATTATTCAACCAAATTAGATCTATAAAATGTCTGTACTATGCTTATGTTAACAGCGTAATGAATTATGCAAGCATTATTTGGAATCCCCAATATCAAGTTTATATTAAGCGCATTGAAAGTATTCAACGTCGATTTGCTAAAACTATAATATATAAATTTGCTTTGGGTATTGGGTATAAAGAATTTTGTACAAGATTTAATATGCTAACCCTTGCAGAACGTAGACTTATGTCCGATGTGCTTTCTTTGCACAAAATAGTTGAGGGAACTGCGGACTCCCCTTATATACTTTCGAGGATTAACTTCAGGGTGCCTGCATTTAATAGCCGCAGTACTCACACTTTTAAATTTAATATTGCTAACACCTCTTGTACCTTATACTCTTGTATTTCAAGAATGCTAAACTCATACAACAACAACTTTTGTGATATTGATTTATTTGCGCTAAACAGAAGTCAATTTAAAAATAAAATCAAGTGTAAGATAGTTTCAGAAAGAAATACTTAGAGTCAGTATATAAATTTACTGTTGATTTATTATGATTATATTTAACATTATAATTTTTCACCATACGTACCATAAATTTTTTGTCTTATTGTCTTTTAATGTTTGAAATAATAGGTATAATTTTCGATAATTTGTTATTTCTAGTTAGCTTCTACTTATGTTAATTAGTGTATCCTTTGTTGGGATTTTTATCCTGCTTGGATATTATTTGTATAAATAAATAAATAAATAAATAAAAGTGTTCATCAACACGTTGCTGAACCTTTGCTGCCCTGCCTGCAAATTTCATTTTACCCACTCTGTATTGTCATTTAAGTTCTGTCAGTTGCCTACTTACAAAGCGCCTAGAATTTTTTTTCTGATATGTTATAAGTCATAAGGTTGCATAAGAAAAATGTTGAGTAATTGTGACTACTTCTAAATCTAGATTTCGGAGACAAATTCAACAACGCAGATGTAGCTTATGTATGTATGCATGTATTATCTGTAACCTCATTTACCTTGCGGTGTTTAGGCCGGTGCTTTATACGCTTGCCTGTGGCGGTACAATGCTCAACTTGCCCCAGATGCGAGTTACAGAGTTGGAGCGCGCTTTTTGTGCTTGCGCAGCAACCATTGTGTTTGATGTGTGTCCTACAAAATGAAGAGTAAGTACTGACAGAAAACTTTACATTAAAATTCATTTTTATTGCATTTATCACGAAGAAAATTAATTGAAAATGTACAGAAAGCGATGGCAAGGCTTTAATAAGTACAGCAAGGGAAATTTTAAAATATTTTATCTTCATCTGTATTGTTATAGACTCTTAACCAAATTAGTGCGGTAATGGATAGATATTACCGCACTCAGTGCGGTAATGAATATTACCGCACTTTTCTATATAAAAAACCACTGAACCAGAATTTATGAAGATGAAATATTGAACAATACACGTTTGCTTATGGCACTTAACGAGACTCGTTTGATTGCCGCAAAACTCGTTTCGTTAAGATTCTCATAGTGAAACTTGTATCGTTAATATCTACAACCTTCTAGTATATTTATCAAATGTATGTTGTCATGTTAATATTACTTTCCTATTCATATGGTTATACGAGAAAGGGCAGAGGCAGGTGACGACATTTTAGAAGGAGAAAATATACTGTAATGGTATGACGCGTACAGCAATTCTGATTGCATGGCTAACCTACAAATGTTAATGAAAGATTCAAATAGGCCCAGAATTGGTATTGTATTTATTGCAACAGTAAGAGCCACTAATAAGCATTGATTACATAAAACATGATTGGCAATAACTGTAATTAACAGAGGTTAGTGATTAACTAAAACAATATTTTCAGGGTTTAGATCAGCTTGTATTCAAATTTGTTCTCAATATGGCAAATGCAGCTAATTTTGTGATGACTGGCAAATGAATTGTGTAACTTCAGGACACGATAATGAAGTCGCTTTAATGCAAGGGTGTTTCGAAGAGTTACAGAGGTTTCATGCAGCGTTTGCATTCATATCGAAGTGCCAACAATCGATGACGCTAAAGAAGTTATAAAGCTGTGCAAGAAGGCACATATTATGCAAAGACCATATTAGAAGCAACCTGTGAATTACTGAAGATTCCAAGAAGGTGCTAGTGGCGTGTTAATAAGTGTTTATTAACTAAAACTGAAAAGTGCGACCAATTGTGAGGTTATAGTTTCCTGAACGACATTTTCAAAAACAATTAAAATTAAGATCAAAGAATGAACACTCACAGATAAGCAATTGTAAATTATATTGCTATGGTGACCTAGAGAGTCGCTTGTTATTGTTTGTTGGGGGAAGCCAAGCCGAAAGCTTGTGTGTTAGTTGGCTCCCCGATTTTAATAAATTTGTTAATAAAACTAAATATTTGGTTTTATTTATTTGGCTGTGTGCGGAGGCCAGCTGTGGTTAAATTGGCAGTGTTCCGGAGTGCAGTTCCAGTGTAAATTGGACCTGGAGCGTAGCCTGTGCGATATCGTCTACGTAGCTGAAATTTTACAAGTTTTGGAGCTGCGGAAAGCAGAGAGAAAAGTGCAGCACCTAGAAGAGACTATTCTTGATCCAGAAGCAGATAGCAGTAGCTGAAATATTGCTAGGAAGCAGCTACGGGCTTGGTGTCCTTTCCAACCAAAGCCTGTATGGACAGCAAAGTGCAGCACCTAGAGGAGGTCTTACTCATGGTCTATAAGCAAGTAGCAGCATCAAAAACTTTTTCAAGAAGCAAATACAAGCTTGGCGTCCTTTTGCGAAAGCCGGAAACGAGATTGGCGTTGCCTGAAGAAAAAACAAATGCCAGTTTTGCACTTGAAAAACAAATTCCAGATTAGCCAAACTACTTGATTATTATAAAAGCATTGCTATAATTTACCTGAGATGAACTGATTAATTGTTAGTTAATTTGTTGTCACATTACGCTGAATTTTCTGTGTTTCGAACAGCTTCGTTTAGAGTTAAATATTTTCTGGCTATTTGGAATTCGTCAGAATCGAGCATTTGCCATACAATGGTAAAATTCACCAACAGTGTAACAAGTCAACCCTTCAGATACGAGGTTCAATAGCTAGCCGGAGCAAAAGTTTTAATAAGTTGTACCTTTTATTAAAGTAAAGCATAATTAAATAATCATATGTTTAATTAGCCAGAAAAGAGGAAATACAATTCAAACTAAGCTTTGTTGTGGTTGATCAATTTTTATCTATGTAATATATTACAAAGGATAGATATCATAACAATAAATCGAAAATTAATTACGATTATGTATCTGGCATTGATGGATCATATCAAAAGGATAAATACCTACTTCGTGACAGTAACTTGGAACCAAATAAATCGACTTAACGAAATTAATAACATCATTCCATCCAAACCCTTGAGGTCTTGAATGTGGGAAACAATAGAATATCAGCAATGCGTTCTACTATTCGGGAAATTCAGATACACTTCATCTCAGTAACAATATGTTAAGGTACATTGAAGATCTTATTATTAAAATTTGCCAAATTTAACACGCCTGAACTTATGCACAATAGTTTATTACAAGGATGAACATAGATAGTTGTAGGATTTACACTTTCTTAATGTTTGGATTTATAAGAAATCCCAATATCCGTGATGGATCCTGAATCTGTTAATAGCGTTGAAAACTTACATTCAATAGATTTTAGTGGAGCCAATATTAAAACAGCAGGAAATGTAGTTTAAAATTTCCAACCACTGAAAAAAATTAGCTTGCTTAGACTTAATAATAACAAAAATATACGGTACCCCCCACCCAAGAAAAGCGCCCTTCCGTGTTTTCCAAGAATACTTCGATACTCAGCATCACTCCGTTTCGCTAATACAATGAAATGCTATGAACCTGTTATATATAAAAAAAATAAAAAAATTCTTTGCCGACGACCATAGCTCAAAAGTTGATGTTGCCTTCATTTTCGGAGGACCTATCGTATGAAAACGATCCAAGACTTCAGGAAGGTTCCTGGCGACCTGAATCGTGTACACATACGAACATACATCCCCCGCACAGCACGTTTAGGCACCCCCCAATACGGGGGATTGATCTAGTGGGCTGGGATCTTCACCAAAAGATCCGCACCGCCG
The DNA here is from genome assembly GCA_940337035.1 of Agriotes lineatus. Taxonomy (NCBI): domain Eukaryota; kingdom Metazoa; phylum Arthropoda; class Insecta; order Coleoptera; family Elateridae; genus Agriotes; species Agriotes lineatus. Next base: position 216,063,397 of record OW679194.1, read on the forward strand.
AGACGGAGATTTGATATAGTGGGTTCATTAGTCGGTTGGCTCGAATTTTAGAGATATTTGACTCAGAGTGGTTTTCGATATGAGGGAATTTCAATACTTCGTACACTTCGTGTCGAAGTAATAAAAAAAATGCTCCCATATGCATTCGATGGACTATAGTTTCAATCATATAACGAACATATTAAAACCAAAAATTATACAAACGAGAAACCGTATTCACCATATTTGAATAATCACACTCTAATAAAAATTGCGAATGGAACATTTTTACTTATATTACTAATATAACATAACCTGCCCGCCTGCCCATGACTTCCTACAACAGCATCACTAGCAATACTAGGGTCATTTACAGGATTATTTATACCTGAAAAATTTAAATTTCCTTTCTCTATTTCTACTTACATTTCGTATGCGATTTAATACTACTATAAGGTATTGTAGTTCTTGATAGTCAGGCTAACATTACGGTAGTTATTTTTCCATTTGTAACAGCAGTGGCAATGCTCTTCTAAACGGGTGTCCTTTCTGGAAGTTTATTATGCTACTGGAAATGCATCATCTGGAACGATCCTAAACAGGAAGGGGAACCTCGAAATTGCAAATTATGAGTATTAATACTCAATAAACACCCTGAGGTAGTAACTTCCATTTTGATAATCAAACCTTAATTGCGGTGATAACTGTAAACGTGATTAATATAAACGCAGTTTAGGTGCTGTAAACTGCATATCTGATCAAGTGTTTTGCGAATCGGCAACTTTATATTTCGATGAGTACGTGACATAGTTTTATGAGCCACGCAGGGTTGGCGATTTTGCGCTTGAACCAACTGATTGGTCGGACGTGTTTGTGTTCGGGGTAATAAAACGGGCTCAGCTATTTCCAGACTGTATAAATCCTTAATTTCGGAGGTTTATTTTAAATTTATGGGTGATTGATAAAGTTCGTCTTGCTGAACCCGCCGAGTGTTCCGTTGGAGTGGAAATATGCACCCGAAATTTTCTATTAGCGCTAAGTGGGAGTTGTGTCTTTGTTATTACAGTTATTCGGGGAAATTATAGAGCACCGGATTTTATTTTATCCGAGCTGCTGTATCGCCCACCGAAATCGCACTTTCCGGATTCGTGACCTCGCATCCCCAACAATGCAGTTATGCGAAACGTTATTAATTATTCGCATTCATTTTCATATAAACGACGGAATTTATAGCTCCAATAAAAGTGAAAGCTCGTTACAATTCTGAGACGTACATCCTTCACCAGCGATATTTATAACCAAACGTAGAGGGCTATAATACACGCTTTTACGACGAATGCAATAAATCCAACGAGATGAAATGATACGTAAAAATATTAAAATTTTACTGGCGCGCAAATTCGAAGCTCTTAATTGTTTCTGTTATCAAATAGTAAGCACCATTATTTATACGCTTTTTAACAAGCCCCAAATTTACGTGGCATCAACACGATACGTATAAATCACCAAAGGCGCCACATATTTTATAAATAAATTAATAACCTACTTGGCGAAATAAAATGCGTTGCAAAACGAAATAATTTTGATGGATTACTGCAGAATACAAGCCCCTAAATTACTCGAGATACACTAGTAATAATTTAAGCCTTACCTTTTAGTTAGCGCGACCATTTATTTTCAGTTGCCGAGTTCAACCCCTTCGGAGGGGGAGAACTTTTTAGGACTTATAGGCGGAAACGAGGGCAAAGGTCGAGAAATCAAAGCCTTCTTTATTAGCCGATCGCGGTGCATCCGTTAATATGATCTATGTCACAGTTTGCTTGATAAAGATGTAAATTTTCGATCTTATGCGTAGCCCCACGTTCTGCATTTTTCGTATTCAAACTTAGGCCTATCTTGAATGCGCGCTCAGGTTCATTCGAACTTCTGAAATTCCTTGTATTCCTTACAACGTTTCGTCCGCAGGCACGTTCTGGACAGCTCTGAGATTGGAGTTCTACTTTGTTTACAAATTTCGGGCTACACCAGGAATGGGGATGTGCTTAATATAGGCTGCTGCACCATTTATATCTTACATCACTCAACTTTCTAATATTAAACGTAAATATTTTCGTACTCATGTTACTACGGTAATAAGAGCTCGGCGTATCCTGTGAGGGAAATTCATTTAATAGGAATGTTTTTCGCTTTCAAATTGTGGAAGCCCACAAAAAGTAGTATCAATGCAGCGCAAGGCTCTCATACACAAAAAGCTTTATTGGATTTTTTACTGAAGTCCTACTCACTTTTTAAAAATAACACTCTGGAATTATTATCTGGCAAAATTATGTAGTAAATACACTTTTTTTAATTTTTCGTTTAGGTATTAAAGATAATAACATTGTACTGCTCTTAATTTTTCAACAAACAAGGATTTGATGTTATGCGACAGAGTATTGGTAACCCTTCAGCATAATACCAAAAGAAACATATATTAAGCAGTAACCATAGCCATTTTTATTAACCAACTTATTTTTTTGCCCTTTCAACTCTAAATCTAATCTTCCTGTTCTGAAAAATGTGCTAAAGTAACCATCAGCTTCTTGTTCAGCATATAGACTTAACATTTTAAATAAAACGTACGAGGATTGCACAGTATGCAGATTGCCTAAAATTCTACGGAACATGGCAATCACATGGGTTGAAAAAGGTTCAAATACTATTTCCATAAGAGTAACTGTAATAGAAAATGCAATAATTACTTTGGTAGCTAGACTACAAGTACAATAGTATATGTATCCATTACTGTCTAGCACACTTATGCTCTGTGTTCCTTACAATTTTAAGCAACCGGTATAGTGTTTCTAGCGTTTTGGCTTTGGAATATTTTACTCTAGCAATCGCAATTGTTTTTCTCTTTTATTGATAAGAAAATTGCTAAATTTAGTTACTTGAGCTTTAATAGTTCAGAAACTGGACAAGTTGGAAGTCATGGTAGCACGAAAATTTATTAGAAATGGGAAACAGTGAGCTTTAATCGATCACTAAATACTCTACAAAATAAAGGTTTAATGTCAAAACAACGTAGACTGACAACATTGGTCAATATTATGCAACATTACTTACAAAACTTCGCGCCTGTATTAAAAAAAGTAAGTTGAAGACTGTGACATGAAATTCTCTTTCATCAGAATAACTCTCCGGTCCATAAGATTTTATTTGTATGAACCCATGCGTTGTTACGACGGCACTGAACCGCACTTACCACAGGTCATTTTGCGTTGAGAGGCAACGATAGTAAAGTCCCCAATTGTCCGCGGCCGGCTAGCGAGAAGGGGTGGTCCGCGATACTCGTGAAGTTCTGTTTCCAGATAGTCAAAATGGTAAAATTCCAAAGTGAACTTCAAAATTCAACCTCTAGGTCGAAAGGTCCACTTTTTTCACGGCCGAAGCCGATTGAGTCTGTTGCAAAAATACTTGTATTGTATTATTTTTGGGGATACTTACATCTAGCAAATAGGCCTTTATAGGCCCTTTTTGAAAACCCCATGAACAAGGTCTAGGCATGCAGAGTACCAGGTACCTTTGTCCTACTTAGAATTTTGTCGAGACTAAGGAGTTCCAACCTTAGCAAGGGATCTTTTACATGCTACACATCGTAGTAACATGGGACCCACGGCTTTACATCACTTCCGAAGGGTCTAGGACATCTAGGCGCCGCCATCTCGGCACCGTCACTTCGGCGCCGCCATCTCGGCGCGGAGCCATCTCGGCGCCAGCCAACTCGGCGCCAGGCCATTTCGGCGCCGAATTCAAATTCGCAAACTACAGTAACTACGTAAGAAAATTATTATAAACAAATAATAAATAAAGTGATCGCCAAAAAGCTGGCATCAAATGAAAAAAAAGTATTTAGAATTTCTTGGAACACTGACGACCAGAGGTGGTTGCAAAGTGATTACAAATGGGCCACACAAAAGTTGTCACGTGACTTCCGTTATCAGTAAAATATTACATTTTTTTAAAATAATTACGAAACATGTATTTAATAGTCAAGATAGAGACACATTTTACGAAAAAAAAATTTCTGGCCTTGAAATTCTTCAGTCAGCTAAAACTAACACACTAACAATCTCATGGAAATCTTGCTTAATTTCCGAAAAATAGCACTTTTTGGATTTACACAATTTCGAAAAACGCCATTTTCTAACTAAATAAAGTGCCTTTTATGTGACAAATATTTTTTTAATGTTTATTTCCCAAATCAAAGATTTTTATTTTTAACAAAGTTTTTCTATTATGAAATAAAAAACTTTGTTAAAAACATTTGTTTTTCCATAGCAGTCTTTGTTAAAAGTAAAATTCTTTGATATGGGACCTAAACATATAAGAAAATCAAAGTTGGCCGAAGATTTTGAAATTTGGTATAGGAGCCTACATGTTGATTCTAAACAACTTTTCTTAGTAACTTTTTGTCGTATTTGCTACATAAAAGGCACGCTACTCTACAGTAATAGTAGTTTGCATACCAAGGCCCTGAAGTTTAACTTTGGCAAATAAGCCACATGACAGATAAAAAGGAACTTCAGTGCCGAGGTGTACACTATGTTTTATTTGAAATCGAGAAATTGTGAAATTACAGCATTTTAACCAACTTTTGTAGGTTATGTTGACGTCGGTTGACGTTTATCTGTCGCCTCGCCACCTACAAAAAAGTCTTGAAACCATGAATTACTTTAATGCCGATTTCTCGTATTTTAATGACGATTTAGAGGTACTTGAATGCCGATTTCAAATAAAATAGGTTTTTTTTAAACTTCCAAGGCATACTTGATTTTTCAAAACTGAAATGCTGTTAGAAATTCGCCTTTAACCAAGCAGGGCTGAACCCCAAAAAATGAAAATTTAAATCGAGAATTTTTTACCTTTTACAAGAGTCGTTTCACCTATCCGGGGACACACTGTATACAGGGTGTTCGGAAAATACGTGTACAACGAAAAACCACAAGTTTCTTGGCCCAAAATATGATGATTTAACTCAACTTACTTATATACAAAGTTGCTTAGTTTAGCCGCTAGAGGTCTTCAAAAATGATTAGTTTTTTAAGTAAGTCGAAAAATCTAGGATAGATTTTATTCATTTTTTGGCCATGCGGTTGTACCAGTAAACTATAACCTTTTGTGGAATAAACCTTAATTTCGAAAATTACAGGGTGTTTAAAAACATTGTCACAATAAATTATCCATCCATATTTTTTTAACCCCCTGAATAATCACTACCAATGTTTCTTGTGAATAGCTACTTTATTTTAGAAGCTATAACCTCTCTTACAAAATTTTAGTTGGGTAAAGGGTTTAGCCACAAAAAAATATTTTCTGCAAGCCTGAATCAGTAGGTAATTGTAACTCAATACTAGGCTTGTAGCGATTTAGAAAATATTTTTTTGTGGCTAAACCGTTAACCCAACTAGAATATTGTTAGAGAGGAAATAGCTTATAAATTAAAGTAACTATTTAGAAAAAAAAATTGTAGTGATTATACAGGGGGTTGAAACATTTAAAAAAAGTTAATCATTTTAAAATCATCATATTTTGGGCAAAGGAACGTGTGGTCTTCCGTTGTACACGTATTTTCCGGACACCCTGTATACAAGGTAATTTTTAAGTTGATTCTTTCCTTTTACCAGGATATAAACCTAAAAAAGTAAGCTATTTTTTCATTTACCACTTTTGCGAAATATCAAAACTAACGGAGGTACAGGGTGTTAAAGTTTCAAATTAAGAACTAAAATTACTTAACAAAAATTAAACTAAACTTAATCTAACTTAAATGATATGTTCAAAATTATCAGCATTCGCTTCTACACACACGTTCCGCGTATCAGAGCGATGCGGCAGCGGAATTTTGACGACACTCCCAGTAAATAATAAGCATATTCACTCCTTCATTATTTTCATAAACATAAGCCATTATTGTAGCAATAACATTAAGAAAATTACAATGGGAAACTAGTTGAGAGGTCATTGCTTGACAACAGAGATAAACAAAAATAAAATTGTCCAGCCGCCTTTGCGCCAAAGTTTAGTTCTTAATTTTAAACTTTAACACCCTGTACCTCCTTTAGTTTTGATATTTCGGAAAAGTGGCAAATGAGAAAAAAGCTTATTTTTTTAGCTTTATATCCTGGTAAAAGGAAAGAATCAACTTAAAAATCACCCTATATGTCCCCGGATAGGCGAAACGACTCTTTTAACGGTCAAAAATTCTCGATTTAAACTTTCATTTTTTGGGGTTCAGCCCTGCTTGTTTAAAGGCGAATTTCTAACAGCATTGCAGTTTTGCAAAATCAAGTATGCCCTAGAAGTTTTCAAAAAACCTATTTTACTGTAGAGTAGCGTGTCTTTTATGTAGCAAATACGACAAAAAGTTATTAAGAAAAGTTGTTTAGAATCAACATCTAGGCTGCTATACCAAACTTCAAAATCCTCGGCCGACTTTGATCTCTTAAATTTTCTTTTATGTTTAGGTCCCATATCAAAGAATTTTACTTTTAACAAAGACTGCTATGGAAAAACAAATATTTTTTACAAGTTTTTATTTCATAATACAAAAAGTTTGTTAAAAATAAAATTCCTTGATTTGGGAAATAAACATTAAAGAAATATTTCTCACATAAAAAGCGTTTTTCGAAATTGTGTAAATGGAAAAAGTGCTATTTTTCGGAAAATAAGCAAGATTTCAATGAGATTTCTTATTGTGTGTTAGTTTTAGCTGACTGAGCAATCTCAAAGCCAGAAAACTTTTTTTCGTAAAATGTGTCTCTATTTTGACTAGTAAAAGCATGTTTCGTAATTATTGAAAAAAAAATTAAATTTTACTCATGACGGAAGTCACGTGACAACTTTTGTTTGGCCCCTTTGTAATCACTTTGCAACCACCTCTGGTCGTCGGTGTTTGATTTTCCAAGAAATTCTAAATATTTTTTTTTCATTTGATGCCAGCTTGTTGGCGATCACTTTATTGATTATTTGTTTATAATAATTTTCTTACGTAGTGCATACTGTAGTTTGCGAATTTGAATTCGGCGCCGAGGCCTAGCGCCGAGTTGGCTGGCGCCGAGATGGCTCCGCGCCGAGATGTCCCGGCGCCGAGCTGGCCCCGCGCCGATATGGCGGCGCCGAACTGGCGGCGCCGAGATGGCGGGGCCGAGTTGTCCGGCTTCGACTTCCGAATGATGGCATTCTGTAGAGGCTTTCATCCGCATTTTTTTTATTTTTAAAAACCTCACCGGGATCGGGGATCGAACTCTCGACCCTTAGATCAGTAGCCAGAATGCTTACTCTTATTTGTGTTTTTTAAACCAAACCTTAATCAATTCCCTTGTTTGACTTCCTTAACAATATATTAAGACATAAAGTAATTCTTGCATTTGAAATGGGTCTAACGTTATTTTTTAAATCAGTATAATGTCGCGACAGCACCAGTATTTCTGTTAAGCGTCGCCATTGAAACCAATTGTTAGAATAATTTTCAAACCTTCACATTTTTTCTGCCTCTCTTAAACCTGCGGTTTATTTTTTTGGTAGTATAAGGTAGATTCCACAAGCATATCTTCACTAATCTACTTAGCTAAGGAAATCATGCCCTCCATGACCGCCGCACTAAAGGTAATGACTACTTTCATAGATAGGTAAATAAATGCACGCGTTACGTTGCCTGTAATACTATAAATCTTATTCAAGCTACAATTTATGTCGATGGACCTCCATACCAATATTATCTTGAAAGAATTAACAAAAGTTGTATGAATTTCTTTCAGTTTGCAAACTTTTGCTTGTTGCTTAATTAACACACAAATTAATAAGGTATGAAATAAACAACAAACAGTAATTTTATAATAATGAGGTATACAACGTTACGATACTTTTGACCAGTCTTAAAAGGTAAACAAGCCACCGGCGAACTCGGGAAAATGCGTCGGGTTTGACCTTCCTTAATAGATGGCGTAAATAAATTAAAGGCGAGACGACAAACCACTTAATGACTCTACCAAATCCCAAAGAATAACGAATATTATATAATGACAGTTAATAGAATTTCAACAATAAAAAATTTAGTATACTACGATATATACTATTGATACAAAAAAAATTGGGACAACGTACAGTATGGCTAGTAATTTACAGTACTGAAATTTTCAAACTTTTTTCACTTAAAATAATATGTAATAATAAATTAACACTTAAGTATTAGCTTTACGAATAACATGTTCTAAGTGCCCTCCATTACGTTGGACGCACACTTCTGTAATTTTCTCTTTTAACTGTTGTATTGTCGTCTAGCTTTACCTTTTCCTTGGTGTAGCACACTTCCAGTTCTTCTAAATTTGGTTATAATGTTCAGTACAATAGGATTACTTGGTGCCTGTTTATTGAAATACTCCGAAAATTATTCGCGGAAGAATTTAATGCTTGAACCATTTTGTCTACCTAAGCCGTATGAGCGAAAATAGTGCTCAACTAAAAAGACTTTTTCTTCAGTATTATTTACGAACTTGCAAACATATTAGGACATCTAACCAAAACCAAACGTCAATGTGTCAATTGTTAGAGGTTTAAGCAAAAGTAGGCCTACTGTTTCAGTACTGTAAATTAATAGCCATACTGTATTTTAGCTGTGTGAAACTGAATTCTTAATTGGCAATTGAGTAACTAATACACCAATATTTAAATATAACAGATACGTATAGCTCATCAGGATACGTAGTTTATTAAATTGAGACTGCCCAGAAGTAAATAATTACTGTCGAGGTATCCAGAATATTAGACAATAATGCAATTCAGTAACGGTTCAATCTAAAACAACTGATGGACTGACTGAGTATGATCTACACTCATCAAATTAAATGTACTAGATTAATTATATACGATTTTTATCCAAGGTCCTGCATCTATTTTTTTTTTATTCTAAAATTGTAATCTAAGTAAGAAATGATTAAGTTCTACACTATTTCGGTGTCAGTGTCAAAATTCGGTTAGACAATCAGCGACGTAGTTACCTTAAGCATAAATCTAGCTTCAAAAGTAGCCATTCCCAGCACACATATTACTCCTGGCAATTCTAAACACATTAATTAATTTGAATTATACAATACAATATAATACATTATATACTTCTTTTTCTCCAAATTCAAAAAGCTATATATGCAAAATCATTAATATTTTTTTTATTTTTTATTTTCTCTCTCTGCATTATTATTATTATTATTATTTGTGCTACTCTTACCACAATAATACCTTATACAACTTAGGGTCAACAACCTCTAAATGGGTTTTGATAAGTTTCCTGACCATGCAATGTTCTTGTAAATACATAAACAAATACATAATTCAATGACGTATCCTGCAATTGTACAAGTAAAAATATCTGTAAAGGGCATACTTCCTTCAAAAGTGGACGTTGTGACAATAAACAATTTTAAAAACTAAAGGAAACTAGAGGTAAAAATATTTTAACTTCCCTAATAATACTGAAGCAATAAAGGAATACACTTGGCAATGTGAATTACATCAATTTGAAAATTAAAAACCATTATCGGCGAAGGGATTCGAACTTCAGTTTCTGCCAATGCGGTTTCAAACCTTGGCAGTAACTCGGCCGTTTGCAGCATATGGCCACGCAGAACCTTGCATGTAGCTGCATTAAACACAACGCATTTATTCGATGTGCCTTTTGTCTCTTTTACAACATTTACTCTGAATCTGTTCGGTCTTATCTTCGTCAAGCGTATAGTCGGAGCTATCTACAAATTAATACTTTTATTTATTTCTCAGTTAAATAAATAATAAACAACATTCTATTTTTAAGAAGCTCGCCGTGTATACTACCTTCATTTAAGCAATAGTTGTCGAGTTAAAGAAAAATTGGAAAGAGTTTTATTTTTCTCACTCCCATTTTACCAGAATTTGCCTATAACGCGTATGCAAAATATCGTCTTCCTCCAACGAATAGTTTTTGAGTTTTCCTGCAACAGGAAGATATACAGACGAAATTGATAAAAGTTTTTCGTCATCTAGGCACACTGAAACGCATATGATTTTTTTCGGAATTACAATACTTCCTTCGTCTTTTAGGCGAGGGAAGTAAAAACGGTAAATGCTGAATTTAAATTAAGAGAAAATATTCTTAGGTCGTAACGATAGCTAAACTTAACCTCCAAAGGTAGATACAATGATCGTACAACGATTAAATTAAATTAGAGTGTATATTGCTAATACTAGAACATATAATAAAAAAATACATTGCGTACATGATCTAATTACATCGGAATATATCAGAAGGTCAGTTCAGTGGATGACTCACATACTGGTATAGTTTGACCACCAACTGGTCCAAGCGAACCTCCAATAATAACTCCCCTCTATCAGAATAGTCCAAATGACCCCAGACACTGAATATCGTACGTCTCTACCTGCGCAAGCAGAACATCGTCTTTCCAGAACTCTGCCTATCTCAACACGTAAACAGTTGCAACTAATAAAACCCTAACATATGTGATTTATGCTTCGAACACCAACAAATTAAATTCTTCCACTAATTCCCAGAAATTACGCCGAAGCTTCTATAAAGATTTACCTAAATCCGCTTCCAGCATTTCAACTGCAAAATTCTGGCAGTATAGAAGATCGACATACGGAATGAACTCCCCTCTTCTTAGCGAAATCAAAAATATCTTCATGCTCAATAAAATTCTGCACCCGTCAAGCTGTCTGAGCTGAACATGTCGAAAAAGAAACAATTTAAATGTTTCGACCAGTACACAAATGGAAAAGGAACCAAGATAAATGCTATACGACCGTCGATACATTGAGCTGATGTGGCATTTTGAAAGTTTCCCGCACAATCACGTGTCACGGATTCAGCGTTCTTCGAGGAATTTCCGTGTGCTGTTTGCGAGGCCCTAGATTCAGGATGTTGGTATTTTTTATTTATTACGATTTCCATTAAGCTACTGCTATTTTGTTGCTGCAAGACTAAAACAGAAAAATTTGAATATTAAATAGTAATTTGAACAGGAAACCGCGTGGTGCAGTTGAGTAAGCGCCAGGCTTGCATTAAGCAAGTCCTCGGTTCGAATCCTGCAGGGGCTGGAATTTTTCCGAAGCCTTGGTGATTGGAATCGGGCTCGGTGAGACCATTCGCAGTTGTACTCAGAACCACTGACCTAAGAGATAGAGTAACAAAATCAACACATCACCAAGACACACACACACGTAACACAATGGTTGCTACGCAAGCACGAAAAGCGGCCTTCAACTTTGTAACTCGGAACTACGGGCAAGTTGAGCGCTACACCGCCAGATGCTAGCGTATAAATAACCAGCCTCTACACCGCTAAGGTAACAAGAGATTAACCATAATACATACATACAAATAGTAATTTGAATATACACTAAATACAGTTTTCTTGTAATATTCAAAATTAACTACAAGTTAATAAGTGTGTGGTTATTTTTGACTTTTTATTTTAACGCGATTTGACTGCGGTAAATACTCAAAATAAATAATTACTGACTATGATTTTGTTTTTGAAACCAAGTAAAATATCTAACAATGGTTCAATAGTATAATGACCTGTAGCAAGAGATGACGATCTATTAATAAAAAACATTCAAAAAAGTAGTCAATGTAAATGAATTAACTATCCTGAACAATTGCACATACTTTGTTTATACAAAATTACTTCTTAAACGCAATTCAGTAATACTTCTATTCTAGAGCAGGGCATTTGGTATATTGTAATGATATCACCAGCCCGCGTATGTTAAAATAACATGCAACACTTCAAAATGTTAGTATCTATAAAAAATAATGCCAGTTATTTCAAATAATAGTGGAGAGGAAACAGACACTACAGAATTAAAAAGGAAATTACTCATAACGTGTATCATAATAGTTTCCTCATTCATTTATGGCAAACAAAAAGGAAATAAGGAGGGCGCCCTTTATAATAAAATAATTAATTTTAATTATTTAATATTCATAGCAACCAGTATATTCAAAATTCATTTTCCTATTAAATGCTGTAAATTTCTTACTCTCCGCATCAGCAGTTTCTTATTTAATATAACGGAGTTTGTGATATAAACAGAGTTTCTATTTTCACTAACTTAAACGCTAGGTAGGAAGTTTGAAGGCAAATATTTATGTATGTTAATGCTAGTATTTGCAAAGTAGAACAAAGATACGAATCGGTAAGTACAATAATACACCTGTAACGATATTTATGAAAATTACGTAGGTAAAATGGCATATACTTTGTTAAAATATGACAAACAATTGAAACAATTGAGCAAGGTACTCGTTGAAGAACATGGCGCATGGTAGCTCACATTTACCTTCCTCATTATCGTAACAATTGAATATGTCTATTTTTAAGTATAATTTAATTATATGTTATAGTACTTACTAAAGTATGTTCAAAAATTATTTCCATCTAGAATGGCTATGGAATAGTTCCTAAATTATGAATACAACTACATTTATATTTAAATGTCAAACTTAATAATTGACTTTTAAGTGACTTATAGCATTCATAAATTGGAAACTATTCCATAGCCATATTAGATGGAAATAATTTTTGATGATACTATATATTTATTATTACCTACTATACAATATTTTAATTAGAAAGTAACAACATGAACAAATAGCCTTAGTTCTAAAATATCCATTAGTTATGCTCAGAATGTTTCAACATGTAAATGCAAACAATACGATTTGCACGTATAACATTAACAATAACACAATATAGGTACTCATTGAAACCTGAAAACTACAATAACAAAAATTTCCAGAACTGCACAACAAATTCAATAAATCACGGTGATCTTATTTAGCACCTGTCTTGGGGCAGTTATAGAATTTTTTTCTGTAGATTTACACATAACATCTGCTGTCCTTTTTTACAGCATTCGTCATATATAAGCAACGATTTTCATTTCTTGCAACTCCACTGGAAATCTAATCCATTACTAGAGCAGTGGAGCACCGTGAAGCTGTTGCACGCCACAAATGAAATTGCATTACTACGGAATTCACGTTTCTGCTGAAAATACGTCTGCATACTAACTTGCAACTCCAAAGACGAATGTCCTTCTGTGTTCTAAATAGGGTACATGAAGCATAAGCAGACATATCTTCTTGAAATCGTCAGTGCAATTTTATATCAACTAGAAGGTTATGTAAATACGACTACGTTAACCTAAAAACTGCGTCTAAAACAAGTTGTAAATGTATATACAGTTTTATAACCGTCAAGACCCGATAACATGCAATTAATAATAACAGAGTTGCTATGATAATAGATATTCAGTAGTTATATCCTTAGTGCATTCTGTATATTCGAGTATTTCTCGAGAACGCGATGCGTTCGAGAGAAATACCCGAATTATACCGAATGCACGCGGAGAATATTGCAAGACTATTTCTCGAAAAAATGTCATCCTTTGTATACCACAGTATTCATTTTTTAAAGAGTTTTCAGTTTTTACCTGAAATTTCTTGTGTACCTAGCTGGTTTGGTTTTTTTTTCGCAGATACTCGATATTGCGCTTGTGCAAATGCCCGGGTATTGCACTAGTGCAAAATATTCGCTGTATTCGACCCTGATTGGTTCAAATTTTGAAAATAAATTGATGGGATTGGTTTACATTATATGAGGGGAATAGTCGGAGTTACGTATAAAGAGCACTGAGAAGAGCAACAGAAAAGCATGGTCTATCATCTACTTCCACTCTAAAAGTAATATACAAAATCACGTAATTTAATCAAATTGTATATTATTTAAGGTAAATTAAAACCATGTATTGGTTTCTAAAACCAACATTTGCTAATTACTCGTACATAAAGATGTTAAAGCATTACTATACAAAGAATTCGACCTAGATAGTTTGGAAGAAGTTAGGCTACAATATGGGATATTTATAACAGATCCTCGCACTCGGCACGTATAATGGGGTGTGACAGAAAGCGAATGTCAGGCCTTAAAGCTGAAATAAATATAGATCAACTGTTGCTGGCAAAAAGATTAAACATTTTGCTTTATCTAGAAGAGGTCATCATAACTCGGGCAAAATATATATCTCAGCGGGTGGCAGCTTGCCCTGGAGCTATAAATATTTGGAAAACTACTTAGAGCATGTATTAAGAGTTATTTTTGTTCGCTTTCTTGAAAAATGGGAGCATTATGAATCCTTAGCATAATAAAATTGTTCCAGCTTAAAGTAGAGCATATTTCACTTGCAATGTGACTGCATTTATTTCTTTCACAATCCCTCCCGCACAGGGCATTGTGTGCGAGAGTACATAGCAAAAAATAAACTCCGATTTAAGAGCAAATGTTATCATTACAGATTTATTTTTTTTTTATTGCTAGTTCAAATCTATTAGAAAATTAAACTATGAGGACGAAGATGATTTCGGAGGCTTTCACGGCTATTCTCATTAACTAGCAAACGACTTCCGTGATTGGACCGTGTCATGATTGAGGCCGAAGAACATTTCGTCCACTTTCGCAAGGGGCTTCATCCGAGGGAAAAGCAAAAGAGCACAGTAACCCAACGTGTAAAGCACGCCAGAGGCGAATAAATTCATCTAACGATCGGTAGGAGAAAGGCCAGAATTTATAGGCGAATGCCGTCGCGGTTCAGCAAGTGCCGTCGCTGTTCAGTGAAGGTGGATGGGGCTTAGGAATTAGCACTTTCCACATAGAAGGAAGGGGAAAGCCTTCGTCCCGATTGAGATTGTTAGGGTGTTCGTAAATTTCAATGGCTTCGCGAATCTTTTTGTTAAAGAAGAATGGGGATTTGCAGATAATGGATGTTTCATCAAAGAGGATTTTATGGCCGGTATCGCGTTGGTGTTCGGCGATTGCTGATGATGAAACGAGACCCGACTTGAGACTGGTGCTCAGAGATGCGAGTTTTCACTGAACGATCTGTTTCACCAATATATACAGCATTACAAGAGTAAAGGACTCTATAAACACCTTTAGATGACATAGTGTTTAATTTATCTTTAGATGAAGGAAGCACCTGTGAGATTTTGCTCGGGGGTTGGAATACTGTTTTAATGTTTTGTTTTCGAAGAAACTTTTCTACGCGGTCGGTGACTTGGTGGATATAGGGAAGAAAGACTATTTATTGCTGCAGGAGGATCGGGTTTTGGAGGTTTGGGTGGCCGTGGATGAAGATGACGATTGATAACAGACGGTATGTCCCTAGCACGGTAACCGTTATTCCTAAGAGCTTTCCGAATGTGGTTTAATTCAGCGTGGATATTATCGGGTTGTGATATGGAAACAGCCCGGTGTACAAGCGAATTGATAACGGAAAGTTTTTGTGTAGGTTGATGGTGGGGAATCAGCATGTAGATAGCGATCAGTGTGAGTGGGTTTGCGATATACAGAATGACCAAGTTTGCCACTAGGTTGGCGAGAGACCTGTACTTTTAAGAAAGGAAGGGAACCGTTAGTTTCTATCTAAAGAAGGGGAATGTGTCTTTACCATGTGGCCAAATAATAAAGGTATCATCAACGTATCGGAACCAAACCTTAGGTTTCAATTCTGAAGATTCCAGAGTTTCGAAAGCTTCCATAAAGATATTTGCAACAACAGGTGAAAGAGGAGAACCCATGGCCGCACCAGAGATTTGTTTAAAGAAAATAGTTAACCATGAACACAGCTAGTGGCAATAGGAATTTTTGCAGTCAAGTTATGGTGACAATTGTCTGTTTACTTACTATGTTTGGTTCAAATCAAAAGAGTTTTGCAGTTTTTGCAGAGTTTTGAGCACAAGAAAATAAGTGAACTGAAGCTTGAACATACACATACGTAGATGCGTTATACAGGGTGTCCTGTAATTCCACCGACAAACTTTTGGGGGTTATAGAGGACGTTGAAACATAAGCAGATAAACACTTTGTATATAATCCTTCTCTACTAAATTCTTTCCCGCCGATTTACACTCGATTTCATTTATATCGCTGTATAGTCTTTTTCTAAATGACTTCGAAAAGTTGTGGGGGTGGGTGATTACTTGTCGAAAATTAAGAGTATTTTCGTGTAAAATTTTTGTCTTAAATCCCTCTCCGTGGAGCTACACCCTCCGAAAGAGAGGCACTAAATTGTAACTTTTTAACAAACAAGACTTTTATTATATAAAATTATATACTCGAAATCCCGGTTTATGTAATAACTTTTTTAGTTCTTCCAGTTTTTTAAAGAAAAAGGTTAATAGGAGGTCCCCTCCCCCAATGTAATTTTCGACTCGAAACCACCCCATATTTTGCAATCATTGCAACACCCTGTGTAGTAGATTCCATTATTTCAATTTGGTTTACAGTATAGTCTTGGTTTTAATATTATTTAATGAGTCCATGGAATTGTATTCATGATTCAATTTAAACACGCTACAAATTTTAATTATATCTAAAAATTGCCTACCGACTATAGTTGCTCGATCAACTATAAATGAGTAAACACACCTCAACAGTTTGTTCTCCTATAGAAGTTCATGACGAATCAAATTTTTTTAACACATTCTACATCCTACCAAATCGATACACTTGGCCCAACAATATTTCTTCTTCATAATCTCTAATCATGAAGTCACCTCAATTTTTAAGTTGCCATCGTCCCTGAAATGCGATCCATGAAGACGCGCTTTCGATATTACAAAAATAAAGAAACCCGAGGGTGCGTTATGTGGCGAATATACTGAGTGTAGAAGTATTTTCTATGCCACTTTGATGTCACTGCAATACATTTGTGCGAAAACGCATTGTCGTAATGTAGGAGGACTCCTTTCCGCAGTGGTTTGCGGCAATTGATTTTAATTTGGTCACTCAATTTGATCCACATCCTTGATGATACAATCATTTTCAAGAAACTCAAAACCCTGAATTTCTCTGGAGACGGAAAGTTGGTATTCCGCCACTCCTTGCTGGCTTGTTTGGTGACAGGATTATAGCGATGGTTCTAACGTTCGTCCATAGCATAGATTCCTTCCAAAAAGTTCGGAACTAATCAAAAATTTACGACCAGAGTTCAATCAATCCTGTTTGTACAAGTTAACATTCGAAGCACCCGTCGGCCTGAGACCTTATGTATGTACAAACTGACGTGGATATAATCGATTTCTCCTAAATGTCTACAGTCTTTGCTAGTAGACCGGAATGCTGTGCTGTTGCAGTTTTTCAATTCCTTGCTTCGTCTTCAAGACCTTCTCTGTCACGTTTAAACTCTTCGGTTATTGATGAACGATGGATCCTGTAAAGCTGCTTTTTCCCGTGCCCTTTATTCTACTATGAATTTGAATTGCCCTTTGTTTGCTAGTTATCCCAATCGTAGCAACACTAGACCCGTTGTTACTCCAGTACAGCTAAGGGTATGTCAATATTGCTCATTCCGCCCTGCATACTCTCGCACACAAATTCCACTTAATGCAACCCTGCCTTCGGTGGCTTGAAATCAGCTGAAGCGATGTGTCCACGGGATGATGCAAACGCTTTGTTCGAACGTGTTAATTCAGCAGCTACGCACGTTGCTCTTGGGCGCGTTGCAGTTATTGCGGAATTTGTTGCAATCCGTTCATTATTTGCTGGTGTGATTATTTATAGGAACTAATCTTGCGCTGTAGTTGCTCCAAATGATTTTGTACATTTGCAACATTGACTGCTCCTTTGTAGCTGGCAAAGCAGCTTTCGGCACTGAAGAATTATCGGTACCCTCGGTGTTGATCACAAAGTAGTTATCTGCTCTCGAGTCTGTATTTTAGCTCAAGTATTACAAGACATAGACTGCTGTTAACAAAGGCTTGCACTGAAACTCTCAATCGCACTTTTTAATACCTTGGGTGGCCGCTACGTCACTCCGTCGCATGCAGTTCTAATAATAGCACACGGGATCAGTATTCCGCTGGTTTGCACTTCCTTATTCGAGCGCGAGGAACATTCACTGCAAGTTTTAAGTACACAATACGTTTTAATCTAATTACTAAAATGTAAAAAATACAGTTTATTCTATACCTAGCACAATAATGGTTAAACACCAAGGTGATTATTAAATACCAAGGTGACAGGAACTAGTCTGTTACAATTCTGATGGCAAACATTTTTGTAAGCTGGTTTCAACCTTTCAGCTATTTCAGTCAAATAAACACCATCCCTAATCAAGAATGTAATCACTGCCCGGTGTTCAATTTTCTCCAGTTCCAGAAACTACGAGTATTACAACACAACTCTATTAAATCGACTACAAAATTGAAAGTTTTACATGAATCGGCAGGAAACTATCAAAACTGACTTACAGGATACGAAATGACAGGTGACAAGTATTGTTTTTCAAGGATACAAGATAGAGTACTGCAAAATGTTTTCCGCTTCCTCGTATATAAGTAAAGGTATAATCGAAATATACCCAGTAAAATTTACACAGATATAAAAATATATAAACACCAAAACCAAAATTTTATGAGGTGAAATATCAATAGGAAATAAAAATAAAAGTAATAAAAATATGGTGACCTAGAATCTACTGCTGTTAGTGTTAGTGAAATTAAGCGGTGTTGCTTATTTTAAGATTTTTTATGAAATATTTAACGCTAAAGATCCAAGCACCAGCGTTCATTTTGAAATTTCCCAACGTCTACTCTCTTAACCGACGTTTAATTCTCACTAATCACTTTATTATGGTTACGTTGATAGTAAACCAGTTCGATTGTCAACAAATTAAATAATGTTTAAATAAATACTGAAAAACAGAGGCACACAGGCTATACTATCGGCTTAATATGGGCAACATAGATCTCTTAATTTTAATACGAAAAGGCAATACATACGAAGCTTTTAACACAATCGGGTTTTTCTTCTGCAACAGAAAGGTAGATTTTTACTTTCCTCGTCTGAAAGACGAAGGAAGTATTGTAATCACGAAAAAAATACATTCCGAGATTTTTTCAGATCTTCACGTTTCAAGGTCCCTAGATGACGAAAAAGAGGTTTTCTCAATTCCGTCAGTCTGTCTGTCTGTCTGTCTGTCTGTCTGTTGACAGTATAGCTCAAAAACTATTTGTGAGAGGAAGACGATATTTTTCAGACATATTATATATCTACCTCGCATGAAACCGGTACAATTTCATATACTGGGTGAGCACCTTAAAAAAATAAAATTTTGTTTATTTTTGTGTTAATTTTGAAATAAAAGGAAGTAATAACTTTCACATAGCTCAGGCTTTACATTTGCCGAAAATAAAACTCAACCGATAAAGGATAATGGCACAAAAGAGTAAAAACGTTTCAACCATTACACCGTGCTCTTCAAGAGACGCGCGAGCCGGAATTTTCCGAAGAGACGCGGTAGCGCACATCGAATTTCGCCGTGCTTATATCCTCTGCGGATATTCGGTTAGGATCGAGCATTCTGCAAAGCTGTAGATGCGGCGGGTTCAACCCAAGCGGGATATATTTTTTTTTATTTGAAAATGTATTTAATTTATTAGAAATGTGAAGATATTTGTACTCCTAACTTAATTTGATTTTTAAAATTATTTAGTGCCGCAATGTTGACGAGGGAAGTTCTGGTAAAGCCTTTTACAGATTTTTTTTAGTAATTTACATGTACATTGCAGAACGTTGCTACGGCGAGCTACTTATGTCCTATAGTATATCTATGTTATTTTACTTTTTCTTTTGAATTCATGAATTCATTGCGTCTATAATAAATCACCAGTTTTACTACACATAAGTCAGTGGCTGTAATTTTGCCTAATATTGGACAAATAAAATAATGCGCCCATTGAAGTAAAATGCCCAGGATTCCAAACCAATGTTGAACTCTTATAAAGAAGAGATTTCACAACTTTGTCAACATACACTAATATCATGTATAGGGAAGCTTGGTTTAACTGTAAACCGCCAATAATTTATCTTATTGGAATTGTTTTACATACATATACCATTGCAGTTTTTTTGAATATTTTTCAACCATGTTATTCGTTTTATTCACTGCAGCAGGTAATAGTATTTTATGTTACAAGCCAGGTAAAACAGTTTTTACTGGCGATAGGATTGGGATGACTGGCGAGCCGTTAGGCGAGCCTGTCATATCCTTGAGCCAGTAAAAATGGTTACCTGGCGTGTATTGTTGAATATTTTATTTGTTCCTCACTTGTAAATAACTAGAAATTTACCGTTTATTCAAATGTCAAACTGACAAGCAACTAAATTCATCAATGTGACACATGCTAAGGAAGACAGCTCTGGCTTTGCACGCTATCATTTATCTATGAGCTTGTAAAATATAACTGGCTAGCCAGTAAAAAATTTACTGGCTAGCCAGTTATGAAACATTTTCAAGGTGAATACAGTGACTTAATAAATTGATGTTTACAAGTGAGGAACAAATAAAATATATGTTTGCGATGGGATCAAGTTTTCTAATTTTTACGAATTAACAACTCACCATATGGGCTTGCAAAACAATAATTATTTTGTACTGATGCGTCTTTCGAGAACTCACCTTACCCTTTCTTCGCAGCTTTAACTCTTTGATAAAATAGTGCAGAGATTTACTATATTAAGACAACGGTTTTCTAAGTGTTGTTCTGATTTATTGGAAAGTGTACCTGCCAGAGAGAAATCCATCAAACCAAATATGCACTGGGTCATCTCCGAAATAAAATTAATACATCCGCCTCTTTGCTTATTACCACGCGTTTCGTTATTATATCGATTCACTGATTGTCACCCTTCAGCTATTTCAGTCACAGATTGGATTTCATACTACAGCCAATTAAATAATACCTTCGTACAACACCGAACTTCCTTAAGTAGTAATTTGCATCTGTTTAATATAATAGACTTTTGACTAACGGCATCGGCAGGATTTTCTTTAAATACCTAACATACAAGATATTGCAAGAAGCTTATGTATGACGTTATTGGGAATATTGGGAATATCTCCAAAGATTTCAAACAAAACTAGTAATGATTCAAGGAATACTTGAAACTGTGACTGTATCTCTTCAAGTATTTTTCTATTGTGGGAACATAAAACCACTGTTACTTTCCGCGTCTAAAGGACGAAGAAAGTATTGTAATCGCAAAAAGGGCAATTTTCGAGATTTCTCCACGTTTCAGTGTCGCTAGATGGCGAAAAACATGTCTGTCTGTCTGTTTGTCTGTCTGTCTGCCTGTTGCCGGTAGAACTCAAAAATTATTTGTTGGGGGAAGACGATATATTTCATGCAGATTAAGTGTGTACCTGGCATGAAGCCGAGAAAATTTCCAATAAATATATTCAGGGGGAGTACCTTAACATAATAATTTTTTTTTTATTTAACTGAGAAATAGATAAAAGTAACAACTTGCACGTAGCTCAGGCTTTACAGTTGACGAAAATGGAACCCAGCAGAGACAGAATGAACGTTGTAAGAGACAAAAAGAGGCAACGCAGAAGTGCATTGCGATTAATTGAACTGTATCGCAGAAATATGAACAATCCTGGGTGGCAGCGTGGGTCGAGCGTTGAGATCGAAATCGCAGGCGCTGAAGTTCGAATTCCGCCGATTTTTTTTAAATTGGTGTATTTTGCTTTACCAAGTGTTTCCTTTTATTGTTTCAGTATTATTACGAAGTTTAAAATAGTTTTACCCCTAGTTTCCTTTAATTTTTACAATTGTTTAGTGTCACAGCATCCACTTGCGAGGGAAGTTCTTAGTCAAGCCTTTTACCCATTTTTTACTGGGCTATAGCTTATTTACAAGGCAGAATGCTAACTGCTGCTTATAGCATTCCCGCGCCACGGCTCAAAATACCTTTAATTGTTTTTATTGGCAAGCTCAGCTACTATCAGGGTTGCCACGCAGTAGAAAGCCGAGAATTCGAACATTCGTTGTAATTTCAACGTTTTGTGTTAAAAATTTACTTTTGATACATTTTACTTTCGCTTTGTTTGATATCATTAACACAATTTTTATAATCGGAAGATTACACCCTATCTTTGAAAGTATAAAGGATATTCTGATACGTACATAGTTAACAATATCAACGCCTAAGTAAAGATAGTATCTAAAACACACCCAGCAAAGTGTTAACCAATTACTAAAAGAGTTTTAGCAAATTCAACCGTGTCGTTTGGACATAGATCAGCCGTTTTATAACTTGTAGAGAAAAGTTAAAGAAAGAGAAGTTTAGTAATTTACTGGAATGTGTGAATGTAAGTAAGTAAGTAAGTAAGTAAGTTTATTTTAGTATAATATACTAGTACATAGAATCATAATTATTATATATCTTAACTTATTTATCATTAACAACATTAAAATTAATAGTATTGTTTAACAAAGCTGCTTAAATATTTTTTAAAACTATAAATATTTTTCATTTGTTTTACATCTTGTGGAAGCGAATTATAGACTTTTAGTCCCTTGTAATACAGAGAATTTTGTGTACTCGCTTTATTTAATTTAGGCAGCCTAAAATCAAATTGATTCCTTGTTTTATATTGATGAACGTCAGCATTTAGTATCAAGTGATCCGACATATAATTTGGTAATAAATTATTAACAGCTTTGTAAATCAAAACCAACGTATTAAAATAAATACGTTGTTTGATACTTAGCCACTGTAGCGTATTTAGCATTAAATTAATATTCGTATATTTAGAACATCGTAAAACATTTCGCATCGCTCTGTTTTGTTGTTTTTGCAACCTTTGTAAATCCGATTCATAACAAAGAAAGAGGATACTTGCACAGTAATCAGTGTGGCGTAATAATGGTTTTATAGACTAGAATTCTAGCATTAATACTTAGTTTACTGACTATTCTCCCAAAAAATCCAATTTTTTTAGCGACTTTCTTAATGATAAAATTTATATAACTACGAAAAGTAAGTCTATTATCTATAATAACTCCCAGATATTTAATTTCAGGCACTTGTTCTATTTCTAGACCGTCTATTTTTACTTTAACAGTTATATTTTCACTATTAATTTTATTTGATACGATTATGCACTTTGTTTTGGCAATATTTAATTTTAGTTTATTTCTTTGTAACCACTTTGATATCATCTCAAGATCTGTATTTATTTTGTTGACGGCATCAGTAGTATTTTCCGCAGTTACCCAAACTAATGTGTCGTCAGCAAACAAATTTAGCGAGCAGTGTTTGATATTTATTTCCAGATCATTGATGTACAGTAGAAATAGCAATGGACCTAATACGGATCCCTGAGGAACCCCCAATGTGTTAAGAATTTCCGTCGATTCCTCTTCATTATACACAGTTGTTTGGGTTCGCGAAGATAGATAACTCTCGAACCATTGTTTCTCGATTCCCTGTATTCCATATTTGTGTAATTTTGTAATTAATTTTTCCCTATTGATTGTTTCAAAAGCACGCTTATAATCTAGAAACACTCCCACTACACTTTTCTGTTGATCAAGTTCACTTTTCCAATTTGCTAGGACTAGATTTAATGCCGTTTCACACGAATGTTTGCTTCTGAATCCGGATTGTTTGCCACTTATAATCTTATTTGCTTCGATAAACTCCTGCAATTGGTCTTTGACAATTTTTTCTAAAATTTGTTCGTACACCGGCAACGTATTAATTGGTCAAAATTCTTCACATTTCTTTGTACCCACAATTTTTCTGATAGGAATTACTTTGGATTTCTTCCAGGAATCTGGGAAAATTCCACTCTTTAACGACTCATTTATTAGTTTTACCAGAGGATTTCCTATAATTGGCAATGCATCTCTTAGAACCTGAACAGAAATGCCATCTGTGCTACCCTTTCTTTTTATGCTCGTAATCGTTTTCTCAAGATCGATTACAGAAATCTCCTTAAATTTAAAGATGTTAACAGGATCAGGTATGAATGCCTCTTCAAAATCGGTGTTTAGTATATCACGATTTATGTCGACAATACTATTTATGAAGTATTGGTTAAAATTTTCAGCTATCTCTTTGGAATCGGTTACTTCTACTCCTTGGAATACAAGGTTTTTCGGTGTACACTCTGCTTCCGGCTTTTTAACGATATGTTTAATAACTTTCCACATACTTTTTGAGTCGCCTTGACTTTCTATAATTTTATTTTCATAGTAGCAATTTTTTTTGTCTTTAATCAAGTTGCTATATTTGTTTCTAATTTCTTTATAATGTTTCCAATCATTTGCATTTGCAGATAATCTAGCCTTTTTGTATAACGTGTCCCGATATTTCTGTAATTGATGCAACTCTGCGGAAAACCATGGGCAAGAGTTTTTTACCTTGCTAATGCGGTATGTAATCAGGTCAGCTAAGCAATTATGTAAAGACTGCACAATGCCTGCCGCTGCAATATGTACATTTTTACTTATATCGTAATTATACTTAGCCAATTTATTTAATAAACCATTTTGTGAATAGTCATCAAAGAATTTCCTACGCACAGTAAACCAAATGTATCGCAAATATTCTAACGCATTAACCAACTACACATAAGTTGAACGTGAATTAAAATAACACTTTACGAGACCTATTAACACGTGTTCGCAACAGTGTGTTAAAGTTGTGATCTAATTAAGTTTTGTATCTGCTAACCTTGTAGTGACTCGTGTTTTGACATTAATAAATGTATAATTCTTCAGCTAGGTGTGCATCTATTTGTGAGTAATAAGGCAAATAAATATATACAAGTATCTTAAATCACTTTGCTGGATGGACGACTCAGTAGGCGTGAATTTGGTGGCCTGAGAGTCCGTGTCTTCCAAAACATCCTGTATAATTATTTCAATTGTATAAAACATAATTTATATCTATTACGAATTCTGATATTTATGTGGGAATAGTAACTAATAGTGTACAATAAACAAGTATTTGGTGTATTATTTTACAAATGTATATTTTATTGTAAAAGCATTACCTACTATAGCTTGGGATAGATAGGTAAATATATTTTATACAGGTGCTTTTTATACGTGCAATATTTTTATAGCTCCTATTACGGTTACATTACGTCGTGAATAAGCGATACAAAAGCAATTGTGGAAAATGATAACATTTAACTTAACCGTAATATCAGTAGATTTTTTTCAAACCATCAAGTCATGTTGTTTATTGCTCAGGTAATGTTAACATTTTATACTCACAATATTTACTTATTGTTATGCTTTATAAAAGATTGCTCAGGCAAACCGCAATCGTTGTTTTTGCTGGTAAACTGCTGAATTGAAAGAACTGCCTCATAAAATATAAATTAAAATCTACATCTTCTACTTGAAAACTTGTAACTCTACACTTTTCGTGAAAAATCATAATTCCTGCTGTGAAATACTTTAATCTTCTGCGTGGATGCCATTTTTTGGAAAGTTAACATGTATAATATAAATCAGTATTTCTGTGTATCTCAATACAGTTCTTAACCTTTCTACGTTTATATAATATTAGTTCCGATAAAAAGTTAAATACGATATAAATCTTATAACATAAAAGGGGTATAGTGACAGCTTTTCAGCAATTTATGTCACGCCTGTATAGATGAAATTCTGATTTGATATCATAAGCTTCTAGCTATTGTCATGGTAACGGCCACTCTCCATATTCGAGCCCTTTGTTAGTTCCTATAAAAAAATCTCTCGTATTTTTCGAGATTGGAAGAACATGCCAACTTAATTTATTTCCGTTTGTTCGTTAATATAAATAATATATAACTATATAAATTATTTAACTGCCGTAATAGCAATTTAAATAATGTGTAATATGTTTTATTGTCTTATTTTTTCTGAATTTCAATGAAATATACTCTCCAAGGAATAATAAATATATCGCAGCCACTTGCATAAGTAATATTAAGACTGTTGGGAGCGTGCAATTTATATTATACCATAAAAAGTCCCATAGCAACAAATAAAAATAATTGCGTTTAAAGGAAATTTAATACCGAGACAGGTAATTAACAAATTAACAAAAGCGGCCTTATGAAGTCGAGCCAATCTTCATAAGTGCTCTTATTTTACTACGGCAATTTTATCAACATAAATGTCATAAAGTTGTTAAACCAAGAAAACATGGGTCGCAGCTTTACAACACAAGGACTAAGACAAACTGTTAATTGGAATAAGACAATCTTGGCGACTCGCAAAGCTTTCAAGAGCGCTTCAAAAAAGGAGCAATCAAGAACATTTGTTATTTCACAGCAGATTCCTTTTTTAGCATTTTTCTTTTCCTTGAACCTCTTGTTCAAGCTCCTGTAATATTTCTAAGTGCTGCTCATATGGTAGAATTGCCGCTTTGGTTTATAAGCGATTAATTTTCACCCACGCTATCGTTTTTACATATCTAGTTTAGTGTCACATTAAATATATTCTGCGATCAATTAGTCACAGTATTATAACATACTAATAAAGCGGTTTAGTGTGCTTTCATATCTTTATAGATTAATTTTAAGGCGATATAACATAACATATTTTACCAAAAAAATCTGATTGCTTCTATAGACCACTAAATATCAAATGAGAGTTTTTATTTCTCTAGCGGCTTGCAATAAAATATCGACAGCTCTTCCGGGTGCTTGACATTTATTATCAGAATCTCTATTCATTAGAATTTGAGGACGGAATAACTAGCTTGAGAATCAACCCGGAAGTGTTTTATCAGGCGTAAAATAGGTCTAAGAGGTCAAATATTGAACTACCTTATTCTAGAGTACCTTTGCCCTTACTCACCTAACAAGGGTTACAACCTCGTTTGACATATGCCCCTTTTGTGATCAGTTGTCCCCTTGTTCAATGACAGAGAAATAATTTAGTAGGGTAACTTGCTGTTAACATACATATGTAATCGGAATTTCGCTTAATAAACGAATATTGATTTTATATCACTAAACGCAATTCTGGATAGTTTGGACACTTTGGACTCCGTCCCTAACTACTTCATCGGAGGACTCCCCAATATTCAAAAGAGGTAACACCCAATGCTATGAAGAGACACGTTTACAGTCAAATAACTGCTTATAGTGTTTGCTAATTTATTTATATTAGTACATAGTATTGGTTTATGGGCTGAAACTCCCACCTGGATGGATAATAAACTGTTCATACAACGCGACTCTGAAGCAAATCGAGAGCTATCGCATGTAACTCTGGAAATCCGCAAGCACCACCACATTGCTTCCAATCCAAACGAAGTACGAGCAAGCCCCATGGTAAATCGGATCATTTATTAGCATTCGTAATTTTTTTATTTCAAATAATAAAATTCAGCACTAAGCATAAGACATTGAGATCGCTATAAGAGCCCATTTATTATTCTCAGAGCGAAAAGACTTGAGCAGTTTGACTCAAAACATATTCCTGGAACGAATATTTACTTAATGTGTTATTTCGTCGAAAATATCTAATACTAGTAGCATACACTTCTTACAATTTCTTATGTCAATACCAATCGGTGGTTACCTGAATATCGCTTGTCTAAAATTTTATTAAAAAATAGGGAGGGCGGCTTCAATTCTTAAAAAATCTTAAGCAAAAGTTTTGGAAATCTCACACAAAATATTAGCGGTGCACAGGTAAAAACGATGGACTGATTAGCTATCTAGCTGTTAAAAATACGTGTTCAGATATTTTACCCGCAAGTGATACTCATCAAGACAGACAAAAGAACCGTGGCAACATAGGTCTGCGAATTTTCACTTTCACAGATAGAGCTGCGTTTATATTTTATTTCGAAACGTTTTTAACATTTATTTATGCTTTTACTACCTTTAGCCTGCTTTACTGTTCGGTGTCGAGAACCATTCATACAGCACGGGAAGTGCAACGACGGTAATGGTACCACACACTCAATAACTTTTAATCTAACTTGCAGCTAACTTATTTTATTTATTTATTTATTTTTTATTTATTTTGCACTCAGCCAACAGCCGTTAGGCCAATTATAGGCGTCGCTGTGCATTTATGGGGACTTCCAACCCTACTAACGACTGTCATGATGTTGTTATGACGGCCGGGACCAACTATTTCCGTGACAGCCGTATCACGAGGCGCCGAGAGCTGCAGCCGTGGAACTCCCATCCAAGTTCGGACCAGAAAGAGCGTTGTTTAACTCTACTGATCGAACGTGAACGCTTGTTCAAGCTAGAAAACCCTAACTTAACTAAGGAGCTCAAATTCATTCCAAATCCGACAAAATTCTTATCTACTAACCTACTCAACCACCCACGTGGCCTTATAAACATTGAACAACTTTAAGCTACAACCAGTGTTCTACATGTCCAACTTCCATTTCTACAGAAAACTGACATCTACGTTCCAAGCAATTCTGTACTTATCCCAAAATGGCAAAATTTATCAAATGACTTGGCAAGCAAGTTCTATTTGGTCTTGTAAGTGCGTTCAACTATTAATTAGTGTTGTATACGTAGGGTTGCGCGGGTCTAGGACATCTCGGCGCCGCCATCTCGGCGCGAGGCCATCTCGGCGCCAGCCAACTCGGCGCAAGGCATTTCGGCGCCGAATTCAAATTCGCAAACTACAGTGTGCAC
Organism: Agriotes lineatus; assembly: GCA_940337035.1. Classification (NCBI taxonomy): domain Eukaryota; kingdom Metazoa; phylum Arthropoda; class Insecta; order Coleoptera; family Elateridae; genus Agriotes; species Agriotes lineatus. The sequence goes on from OW679194.1 coordinate 216,091,945, forward strand.
TACGTAAGAAAATGATTATAAACAAATAATAAATAAAGTGATCACCAAAATCAAATGGCATCAAATGAAAAATAATTATTTACAATTTCTTGGAAAACACTGAGGACCAGAGGTGGTTGCAAAGTGATTACAAATGGGCCAAACAAAAGTTGTCACGTAACTTCCCTTATCAGTAAAGTTGTACATTTTTTAAAAATAATTACGAAACATGCATTTACTAGCCAAGATAGGGACACAATTTACGAAAAAAGTTGTTTTCTGGCCTTGAGATTGTTGAGTTAGCTAAAACTAATACACAATAAAATATCGTATGGAAATATTGCTTAAATCATGAAAAATTGTACTTTTTGGATTTACACAGCTTCGCCATTTTTTAACTAAGTAAAAATCACTCAATATGTCTAATACGTGCTAAATAGGTTTCGGACAAGCTGTCGTCCTGTATAAAGTAAAATGTAAACATTAGCAGAATTTTTATATATATATTTATATCAAGGTAATTTTTAAGTTGATTCTTTCCGTTTACCAGGAAATAAATCTACAAAAATAAGCATTTTTTTATTTACCACTTTTCCGCAATATAAAAACTAACGGAGGTACAGGGTGTTAAAGTTTCAAATTAAAAACTAAACTTTGGCGCAAAGGCGGCCGGAGAATTTTATTTTTGTTTATCTCTGTTGTCAAGCAATGACCTGTCAACTAGTTTTCCATTGTAATTTTTTTAATGTTATTTCTACAATAATGACTCATGTTTATTAAATTAATGAATGAGTGAATATGCTTATTATTTACTGGGAGTGTCGTTAAAATTCCGCTGCCGCATCGCTCTGATACGCCGAACGTGTGTGTAGAAGCGAATGCTGATAATTTTGAACATATCATTTAAGTTAGATTAAGTTTAGTTTAATTTTCGTTAAGTAATTTTAGTTCTTAATTTGAAACTTTAACACCTTGTTTGTACCTCCGTTAGTTTTAATATTTCGCAAAAGTGGTACACTTTTTTTAGCTTTATATCCTGGTAAAAGGAAATCACCCTGTATATACAATCTGTCCCTGGATAGGTGAAACGACTCTTGTAAAAAGTAAACAATTTTCGATATAAATTTTCATTTTTTGGGTTTCAGCCCTGCTTGCTTAAAAGCGAATGGATTTCTAACAGCATTTCAGTTTTCAAAAATCAAGTATGCCGTGGAAATTTTCAAAAAACCTATTTTACTGTAGAGTAGCTTGCCTTTTATGTAGCAAATACGACGAATAGTTATTAAGAGAAGTTGTTTAGAATTAACATCTAGGCTTCTATACCAAATTTCAAAATCCTCGACCAACTTTGATCTCTCACATTTTCTTTTATGTTTAGGTCCCATATCAAAGAATTTTATTTTCAACAAAGACTGCTATGGCAAAACAAATATTTTTAACAAGATTTTTTATTTCATAATAAAAACACTTTGTTAACATAACATTCTTTGATTTGGGAAATAAACGTTAAAGAAATGTTTGTCACATAAAAAAGCAAGATTTCAATGAGATTTTTTATTGTGTGTTAGTTTTAGCTGACTAAACAATCTCAAGGCCTGAAACCTTTTTTTCGTAAAATGTGTCTCTATCTTGACTAGTAAATGCATGTTTTGTAATTATTTAAAAAAATGTAAAATTTTACTAATAACGGAAGTCACATGACAACTTACGTTTGGCCCATTAGTAATCACTTTGCAACCACCACGTTTCGTCAGTGTTTGATATTCCAAGAAATTCTAAATATATTTTTTTTCATTTGTTTATAATAATTTTCTTACATTGTGCACACTGTAGTTTGCGAATTTGAATTCGGCGCCGAGATGGCCTTGCGCCGAGTTGGCTGGCGCCAAGATGGCTCCGCGCCGAGTTGTCCCGGCGCCTAGCTGGCCCCGCGCCGAGATGGAGGCGCAAAGTGGCGGCTTCGGTATACGTACATCAAACACTTTAAATACCTTGAAGGGAAGGAATTTGGAGTTAGGTCAAGAGACTTAGGAGGACTATCACTTTCATTGTAACTTTAATGTAAGTAATCCCTGGCAATAGAGAAAAACTGCGGTGGTACATTAACGTTAGACTGAGCCTATTGTTTATGTGCACATTGTTTCACGATATGTACAAAGTATTGATCAAAAATTATAAAATACTGGTTCTGTTAGAAGATTCGGCAAAAAGATAGCGCTATTAGAGGGTCGCTTCGAAATCCCAGCCAAACAAAAAAAACAGATGCTGGGGTAGCGATTTAACAATCGCGTAGAGATTTTCATCAGCTCAAACGCCATTATTATGAAAGTTTGTTACGTCGGCGCTTTCTCTGGTAAATACAGCCTTCTCGGTGAAACGAGTATTGCTAGTAAAGTCTGACTTGTCGGCACGCTTTCTAATGAACCTTTGGCAAAACAGAATTCTTGCTTTACAACTAAGAGTATTTAGGGATTGTACCCGTTGAGTGTGGTAGGGATACAATAACTGCTCATAAAAATAATTTTCCATGCGAGTGGAAAGCTGATGCAAACACGTGCAACAATTAACTCTACACTGGTGCTAATATTCTCTCCAATTCGGCTTTTCTGTTCTGTTTCTGCAATGCTTCGAACGAACGCAGTACCATTGGTACGACCACCCATTAAATGCGTGTTGAGCATTTCCATACTATAATACACAATAATAGTACTTACTTCAGAATATAATTTGTTGAATTTTGAGCCAGGCATTACCTCTTAAGCGACCCGCTACTATCGATTTGGATACAAACCAACTTGATTTTATTTCACCTGCCAAATAAAATAATTTAGAATTATTGATTGATTTTTTAGGGTACCTATCTTGTGCGTTTTATGGATAAAAAAAAGAAGTGCGTTGGAGACAAACATCGATCAATGGCGTTAACATTGAAGTACGAGAGTAGCACCGAAAAATTATGCAATCTATAATAAAACGTTTTGTAGCCAAAAATTATTTTTATTAAACTCGATGCATTTCCACTTTTGATAAAACCAATTTTCAAAACATAGATTCAACTGTTCTTGAGTCACCTCAGAAGCAAGATTTTTGAAGTTTTCCACATCTTCGGGAGATCCAAATCGCACACCACGCATGTGATCCTTTAATCGTGTTGGGACTATATATTTATTTTATTTTTATTTTAGTTTTTATTTATTTCGTACTCAGCCAACAGCCGTTATGCTAATTATTGGCGTCGCTGTACATATGGGGGATGGCAGCAATTTTAACATAAAGGCTTCTAAAAATTCTTTTGTTTATTGTGCGGTTTGACTTCAGGCATTGTCATGGTGCACAACGATCTCACTTCTTGCGCACTGTAAACGAGCTTTTTGCATAACGTCTGGTAAGCATACCATTCTGAGGTAAACGTATGGTTATTTTGAAAAAAATCAACCAGTCATTTTGCAATCGAGATCGCATAACTTGAACTGGATTAGGATTTGTTGGAAGTACCCATTGTGCAGGCTGTCGCTTAGATTCGGGTTCAGATGCATATATCCTGCTTTCGTCGCCAGTTATGATGTTGCAAACTGCCTAAGACCTTTCTTCTTCCATCATTTAACCCCGGAGAAGCGTAGTGCATCACGGGCCTAGTGATGTCATGTTTTTCCATGCTGCCCTATTCTGTGCCAATTGTATCTATTCGTGAATTCCTTGCCCAATGAGTGTTTTTATCTGATCGCACCATCTCATGGATACCTTCCCCTAGGTCTGTTTCCCTCTATTTTACTTTCTATGAGCACTCTTTCTAAATTGTTATCTTTTCTAGATCTATATGTCCTAGATAGTTAAGGTATTGTTGGTTGATTTGCCGCAGAAGACTTGTTTCTATTTCTAGTTCTTCATTTATTGACTTATTGGTTCGAAATCCCGTCCATGGAATTCTCAGCATCCGTCTGTAAAACCGCGTCTCAAACGCTACTATTCTACTACTGCCAGATTTGTTATGTTCCAAGTCTCTGCAGTGTATGCGGCAATGGGAAAGCTAAGTTTTCAAAGTGTTTGTAATTTTGTTTGCCTGGTTATATTTAGGTCATACCATATGTTGGTTAACTTGCTCATGGCTGCCTTTGCGATTGCAATTCTTCTTCGAACTTTATATTTGCAAAACTCTACAGCTAAACGATGGGTGAAATAAAAAGATGTCCCTAGTTGTTTGAATTTACATGAAGTTGTACAAAGCATAATGTGAGTAAATGGATACAATTTTTGCGGAAAAACATTAAAATTCGAATAGAGTGATAAAATCTTTGCATGTTTCTAACAAGTTATCAAAACTAAATTTGAACTCTCAAATTAGAAAACAAGCGGCGTGTGTTTCATGTCAAGTTTGAAATATGGGTGCTACCCCCTTAATAAAGTAGTATTGCGCTCCTTCTGGTAAATACCGGGTGACAATTTGATCACGGTCATGTCTAGCTCTACCTCCAGTACTTATCAACGGATTTGGATAAAACTTGGTACAATGATATTAAACACAATTTAGGATTGACAGACAGATATAATCAACATTGCCGACTTCCAGTTTCACCGGAAATGTCATTAACTTTTATTTTTTAAATATATCGGTCTGCATATTTTATGTTTTTCGGAATCTACGACTCAAATTGCATACGACAGTGTTGCCAAATTTACTTAAGTATTTCACAAAAATATTTTAAAAATTTATTAATTAATAGCTATTTGTGCAACGAGTGCTAAAAGTGGACGTTTATGCACGAGTTTGCACACAATAGTTTTTTCTACGTTCTTCAATTTACTGTTATTAATCTATAAATGTCGATTTAACAAAGGTTTGCATTTATGACAGTTATAATTTATGTTATAATAAAGCGGTGCCCTTGATGCGCAGGTGAATGTTTCTGCAGCCAGTAGCTGTCAAAGTCAGTTCTCATAGGTAATTATAAATGTACACATTTTACTTTATTCATTACATAATGCTTTAATTATTTAAAAAACACTTTACCTCTAACGAAAGAAGTAACTAGAATAACTTTATAACTTCACTTCCAGTTCCAAATTTTAAATTTGACACCAGCTGTTTTCTTTTAGAACATGGGCTAAAAGTTAACAACTGATTTCACTTTTAACACGCTAATTTATAAAACGTCATTTTTAGTGAAAAAAGCTAGCGCTAAAAGGCCTACTTTTACTAGTGGTCGTAGAAAAATATTCTTTACTTTTAAATAAAAATAAAATAGTGCATATTGTAAATCGTTCGATTGGCACTCAAATTTTCTATTTAATGACATGAGAGCCTTTGGTGGGTTTAAAAAAAGGCTTTTTCTAAAAAAAAATGTTTAGCAAATTTATCCGTTCATGACGCATTCGTTATTGATCGAATTGATGAACTAGCATTTATGTGAGTTACTAGAGTCAATTGGAACATATTTTCTTCAGTCCACGGCCTTCTATAAGAAACCCAAATTTGGAAAAAAGATTTTTTCTTAAAAAAAATAAAATTTAGCAAGACTATCGTATATAATTTGAACCGTACATTCCAAAAATAATAAAATATATAGGGTGGTCCATTAAAAAAATTAAGTTAATGGCATTTTTGGTAAAACGGGAAGTCCGCTATTTTAAGCATATTTATTCGTTAATCAGAAATTATGTCTGGTATCCCCATGTTAAAGTTGATCGAAATGGATTCATAAACAAAGGAGGTATAAGCACCGCCCGGTCTTATTGCCACCCGGTATATCGAATCATTATATTATCTTTCTAAATATAATTCGTAGTAGGCTTACTATTCCACATTTTTTTAATGAACATCATTTCGTTATAATCCATATGGAAGAAAATATAACGAGTCCGTAGGACGATCTTGAGAATTATAACTCGTAATATTTGTCAAAAAATAATCGATAAGACGTGTACTATTTACTATATTCCCCTCAGAATAAAAATTTACAAAACAGTCGCAGATACTAATGAATTAAGTTGAGGGTCGTTGAAAAATATGATTAAATGCTGAATTTGTATCGAGGTACACTATTGATGCTAGATTTTATAAAATCGGAACAGGATTTTTAACCTCTTATATCTTTATTGAAGAATAAGTAGAGGTACTACTCCTAGAAAAAAAAACATGAACCATTTCTAAATATATTGTTGAACTATCTTTACTCTTTAGTTAATTAAATCACGTTAACGATCATGTGAATAATTCAAACCTGCCATATATTATCTAAATTACTTCGACACGAAGTGTACGAAGTATTGAAATTCCCTCATATCCAAAACCACTCTGAGTCAAATATCTCTAAAATTCGAGCCAACCGACTAATGAACCCACTATATCAAATCTCCGTCTCGGCGGTGCGGATCTTTTGGTGAAGATCCCAGCCCACTAGATCAATCCCCCGTATTGGGGGGTGCCTAAACGTGCTGTGCGGGGGATGTATGTTCGTATGTGTACACGATTCCGGTCGCCAGGAACCTTCGTGAAGTCTTGAATCGTTTTCATACGATAGGTCCTCCGAAAATGAAGGCAACATCAACTTTTGAGCTATGGTCGTGGGCAAAAAAATTGTTTTTTGTTTTTTTTTTTTTTTGATAAATAACTGGTTCATAGCATTTCATTTTATTAGCGAATCGGAGTGATGCTGAGTATCGAAGTATTCTTGGAAAGCACGGAAGGGCGCTTTTCTTGGGTGGGGGGTACCGTATATTTTTAATATCAAAAGCTACAATAAAAATTAATTTTAAACTAGATAAATGTGCAATTTACTGAATAGTTAAACCGTTTTCTAGACAAGAAATAATTCTAGCTTTTGAAAAAAAACTTACTCTAGGCATGTCTGACAGTGGCGTTTTGAAAAAATTTTAAATTCATTCACATCGTGGTCATTAAAAATGTAAGAAGCACAAAGCTGAAAACTTTATTCTTTTGTGGCAATAGTACATTTCATTGATGTTTTGCTTTTCTTCGAGTAAACGAAACAAGTAATTTCAATTATCTATTTATAATAGAGTTATATAACAGATTATCTATTGTGTTTTATTACATTGTGCAAATTGCAGAAACATACAGTAACACATTATACTTTAAAATCAGGGCCAGTATGCAACCCAAATTTGTAAAGTTTTCTTCCGTATCTATGTTAATTGTATGCAAAATTGCAGAAAAATACCTGACCGATTTTTCCAAAAGTGATAATGCTTAAAACAAGTTTTATTATCATCCTCAAATGATTTAATTACAATAGTCAAGAATGTTTCTGTGAAATCCATTAAATTAGTTAGGTTTCTTTGGCTAGCAACAATTGCAATTTATTTCTTTCAAGAAAGAGCTGCACAAATATTGAACCTACTTCTGTAATGGTTTTTAGGAAGTTTAATTTTCCGTCTAGAATTGGTTTGGAGTCAGAATGTAAATAAACACTGATAATGAATATATGCAGGATTTTGCCAAAATACTTGATTCATGTAATAAATGGCATTAAATAGTACATATAATTATTTCAAATCCAGGAGCTAAAGAAAATCTACTCAGTTTTTTTTATTTTAACCTGTAAAAAATAAATGAATAATTGTGTTTGCTTTATAAATCCCTCCTAATACATAACATTAACCAGTGCACAGCTCATAGCGGCACGATATTATCTTATTAGGCTTCAGTTGAGGTATCATCTTACCGTTTAAATGCTTATAGAAAGTATAATAGTACAATATGAAGGATAAGTTAGGTTTTCATGTTTTGAGTATTTACAATGGAGCAGCTTCAGTTCTTGCAGTAATTTGTATCGATTTTATGCATATGCTATTTTAGGAAATATTTGAAGGGCAAACCACACAATCAACTGTGTTTCTATGGGTGATAAACGGCACAAAGTTGATTATATAATGTTTAATTGTCTGCCTTTTAGCCGTTACCTTCACTGCTGCAATTATATATATTTTAAATTATTATATCTGTATGTATGTATGTTTTCTTTATCGTGTGTATGATGAGTTGTACCTTAACGGCTAATAAGCTTTATTATTATTATTAATAGATATGATTGTCATAGTAAGGTAAATTATTTAAATATTTCAGATGACAACTAAAAGAAATGGAAATAGAATGGTTGCGTATGTTATTGTAGAAACTTTTGCCCATTCCGCATTGTGCGCAGGGCTGATTTATTGGGGTAGCGAGAAGGGGCACCTCGAAGGCTGTTGAGCGAGGTTGCTAGCATTTTTAAGTTAGTCTGTATATTTTAGCTGTACTGTTCAGTTTATGCATTTTCGCCAATATACGTTTATTTAATTCAACCGTGTTATTATTTGACATTTTGGTGCCGAAACCCGGGAACGGAACGGAACGGAAAGTGAAAATAAAACTGAACACTAACGCGAATATTCTGAAGTTAAAGTGGTACGCGAACGCGAATATTCAAATCGTGCGGTTAAAATACGGGCTCAGCGATGGAAGTGAAACGAACGGTGTGCAGGTCGCAGTTAACGAAAACAATCAACTACGTAAACGGTTTGCTAGCAGAGGAATACGGTGCTGAAGACATTTATACTGCGATGGCAAAGCTAAAACTTGCGACTGACAATCTTAAGGAAATCGACCGGCAATTAGAATCTTCCCATACCGAAATACTGGAAGAAGAATTCCAGAAGCAGATGGAGTATGAAGAGGTCGCGGTAACTACGATGTCTAAGCTTGAGTTTAGATTAAAAATGTTAGATAGAGCACACACAGAAGCCATGCTAGTTGGGGCAAATGAGCGACATGCAACAAACGAAACGCGGGAGGAAGCACGACCTCATCCCGTAGTCAAGCTGCAACGATTGGAATTGGTGAAATTCGACGGCAGTCCAAAGGGTTGGATTCCTTTTTGGGAGCAATTCAAATCTAACGTTCACGAAAACCATCAGTTGAATAATGGAGATAGATTCAACTACTTAAGGATGTCTGTGACAGGCAAGGCAGCAGAGACAATAGAGGGATTTCCACCGTCGGGAGCTTTTTACGAGGAAGCCCTGAGTATCCTAAAGGAGCAGTTCGGAAACGCTGAACGGCTGATCGAGCAATATTTCGACAGTATAATGAAAATTGAACCAGTGAAATCCAGAAACGACGTAGTTACATTACGCAAAAATTATAATTTGATTACGTCAGCTATGCGTGCTTTAACGATCCTGGAGGTTTCGAAGTCACAATATAACATCATCATAAAATCAAGCCTGATGAAATCGTTACCCACGGAATTGCGTCTAGGATTTTATAGACAAACAAAGGGCAAAGTTTTGGATCACCAAGAAAGTGGTTCTAATGCGTCAGGTGCCGCCTCGACAGAAGAAGACGCCGATCGGCAAGTGAGTGATTTATTGAGGTTTGTCAAGAATGAAATGGAAGCTTTAGAGCAGGCGTTGAAGCCGGATGGAGATCTTAGAGGAAAGGTTCCGGAAGCTTCCAAGAAACCGAGTTACAAGGGAACTGCGTCCAGTTTATTAGCGACCCAAAATAAAGCTATAAATAACTGTTTCTTTTGCAAAGGCGAACATCCGACCGAGGGGTGCGATGCAGATATTTCCTTGGAACGGAAGAAAGAAATGCTGAGGGCCAGTGGACGCTGCTATCGATGTACAAAAGGATCCCACAGTTCAAAGTTTTGCCGAAACAGATACTTGAGTTGTAGGAAATGCAAAGGAAGACACGCTACCACATTGTGCGACCCAGCATGGGTTAATCTGGGCAAAACTGGACCGACAATAAATCTTCCGGAAACAAGTGCCGGCAGTGCGCCGACTTCATCTGTGTCAAGTTTGATGACAAACATAAAGAAAAACGTGTTACTACAAACTGCCTGTGTTTACGCGAGTAACGGAAGTGCTTCGATGAAACTAATCCGCTTAGTGCTTGACGGTGGTAGCCAGCTTACGTTTATAAAAGAAAACGTCTCCAGAATTTTAGGGTTACCAGTAGTAGGGCAACATCGCGTTAGTATCGCCGCTTTCGGGAACAATGGGCCGGTACCATCGAATCTTTATAATCGCGTGTTAATAACTTTGAAGGGACAATATACGGATGAAAAATTAACGATTGAGGCCGTGGAAGTGCCGGAAATTTGTATGGACAATTTAAACATTCCAAGTGAAAGTGTTGCAGAGTATAAACATTTACAGTTAGCGGATTACGTGCCGAAACATACTGATCGGTCGTTAATGTTTGAAGGGATTAACTTATTGATAGGCGCAGATAACTATTGGTCTGTAGTAACTATTGGACAAAATCTTCGCCTAAGTGATCATCTAGTAGCCGTTAATACCAAATTTGGATATACGTTACACGGACCGACCCCAGTAGATGTCACAACAGTTGCCGTTAATTTACAAACCGTGCTACACGCAACAGTTTCAACCACGGAGCCGTCAGTTGAAAGACTATGGGACTTGGAAACCATAGGGATAACGAATGAAGACAATCAAGGAGATCCTTCCACATGGAAGCCGTACGTTGCTGATTGCACAAGGGAGATCCGATCGCTGTCCAACAACATACAAGGCCGGTATCATTGTCCAGGTCGCGAAAATCCTGCGGACTTAGCTACTCGCGAAATTACCAGATATAGTGATTTTGATCGGGTAGTGCGAATAACGGCGTATGTATTGCGATTTACGGGAAATTGCAGACGCAAAACCAATAAAAACATTGGAAATTTGAGGCTAGACGAAATCGAAATTGCAGAAAGGTGTGTACTTAGCCAGTCACAGCAAGTGGTTTACCTTTCAGAGGCCAACAATCTGAAGACAATTGGTGCGGTCGAGCGCTATTCCAGTATTTCGACTTTAAAACCCTTTTTGGACAAGGACGGACTGTTACGCCTGGGGGGTCGCCTTCAGAATTTAGAAGCAAACTTGGATCTTAAACATTCCATCATTGTTCTGAAGAGTGCACATTTAAATAAATTATTGATTACCAAAATTCATAGAATTGTTCACCACAGTGGTGTAAATGCCACTCTTTGTGAACTTCGCAAACGGTTTTGGATAATTCGAGGTAGACAATTAATAAAATCGGTGTTATCAAAATGTATCGTTTGTAAGAGGTTACACGGAAAATCAGCATCGGCACCGTTTGCACCATTGCCCAAGGACCGAATAGAGCAAGCGAAACTATTCCAAATAACGGACATTGACTCCGCAGGGCCGTTGTACTTCGAGGAAAAGGGCCTTACACAAAAGTGTAATATTTTTCTGTTTACCTGTGCGGTAATAAGAGCCGTGCATCAGGAGCTCGTTTTAACCATGGGTGCCACAGCCAGTATTTGTGCCATGAAACGTTCTTTTGCAAGCAGGGAAATTGAAGCTACAATTAACGGACGACCACTCACGTACCTCGGCAGTGAACATACGGATCCACTACCGTTGGCCCCAGCACATTTTTTGTTAGGTCCCGGCTTAACTACCATACCATCCATCAACGGAAGTGTCAAAGGAAATGCGCTAAGAAAGCAGTGGAAACAAAGGATTGGGACACTGGACTATTTTTGGAAAAGATGGCGAGAGGACTATTTGCAGCTACTACGAGGAACCCATCACAACTTTAATGTGCGCGAGTGCCCAGTGAAAGAGAGCGATGTAGTGCTAGTGTATGGGGTTGACAAACGTCGTCTTTTGTGGAAATTAGGCATAGTGAAAGAAACGATTTTAGGACGTGACGGCAAGGAGCGTGCGTGCTACGTAAAGTGTGCGAACGGAACAATTTTAAAGCGCCCAATTCAACTTCTATTTCCTATAGAATTAAGTAGTACATAATTTCGCGGCCGGAGGATGTAGACACTTTTGCCCATTCCGCATTGTGCGCAGGGCTGATTTATTGGGGTAGCGAGAAGGGGCACCTCGAAGGCTGTTGAGCGAGGTTGCTAGCATTTTTAAGTTAGTCTGTATATTTTAGCTGTACTGTTCAGTTTATGCATTTTCGCCAATATACGTTTATTTAATTCAACCGTGTTATTATTTGACAGTTATATTGGTGTACTACAGGAAAAAACAAGTAATATTAAGTTGCACCTTTTAGTCATAAAACTCAATCACATACAATTTTAATAAAGTTTGAGTATGATTCGGCGACTCATTTTATTCTCAAAATCCTAGTAACACCGACGTGATCGGTGATTGAATTGATGGTTACGATGGATGCTTTAAAAGAAGCGAGGTCTATGTTCCAGAAAATGGGTAGATAAAGAAGTCTTGTTCTATGGTAACGCAATGAAGTCTATAATCGTCTTTCAGAACTGGATAAGAAGATTACAGAAAAAATGATGAACGGTTCTACTAGAAAATGGAGAATATGACCTAATTTAGGCTGTGAAACGAAAACTTATGGCTCACCGAATGAAGGTAGATAAGTTTTAAGGGAATTCTGAACCAGTGGCCTTACCCGTTCAAGTATTGTCTTTGGATTTGATGATGAAGCACGAGGTTATCGTCCACTAAAGCTTTAACTAAAGAAATGTGGAAACCTAAAGGACTGGTTTAACTATTAGTCTCAATTTAAAAAAAGTCTACTTTACATAACCGTGAGAAGTAGCAGTTATAGGTTATACGCAGAGCAAGAAAAGCTACCGTAGATGGTGGGAACCTTCTATAGAATTTATGGTAACGAAGAAAAACTTTCCAGAATAGGTACATATACAGGAGTTGTTAAAGCTAGTAATTTCAAGCGACAATTCTAATAGTAAGATATGTTTTCACATGTTGCACTTCAAGTTGGAATCCCATTTAAGAACAGTGAAGACTCTAAAGTTAGAAAAAACAGATAATTCAGCTTGGTTGCCTTTATTAGTGGAATCAATTCCTCCAAATGATAAACCTATATTACGTGCTTGGCAACGCAGTCTGATATCTCCTAGTCATGGAATTTTTAGAGAAGAAAATTGCAATTCTGCAAAAGATTAACTTGGCACGTGGAGGAATTAAGGTAGAGAAGGAAAGTCAAAACAATTTCCAGAAATAAAGTAAGCTTCTAGAACAGACCCCCACACTTGTCAGCTGTTATGCTTAAGAATCGTTTGCTTGTTTTGTCAGTCGAATTGTGAGATTAAGAAACGTATGGCTGCCCAACATTGGTCACTGGACAAAAACGAAGCATTTTGAAGGCGAGAGAGAGTTGTGCTTTGCTTGCTTCAAACGAAAACACTCTGCAAGTGAAAAGCTGGAATTCATTTTATGCATAAAGAGTATCACCCTCGGATGCGTTCAAGTTTCGAGAGTAATAATAAAGAAAATAATCTTTCTTCTATGAACCAAAAGTAATGTCAGTACCAGTGACGCCCTCTAAAAGTTTTACTGGCATGACTAATCAGCTCGGGAAAACTTCAGTATAGCGTCCCCACTGGGTTTGACGTTTGCCGCACAAGCGCAAAAAAAACCCGAAAAGCAGTGGTTTCCACACAAATGATAGAACATTTTGTACTACGTACACACAAATCTTAAACTGCAACTAACCTAAAATTATAGCTCCCAGACCGAAAGACTTTATTTCTTAAAAACCGACATAGAAAATATGTCACCCCATCGAAACAATTTTTTTGCAATTTTACCATATCTACTCAAATTACAAAGAAGTAATAGGCTATACACATTCTTAAGTGCTTTTACGCTCAAAAAACAGAAGTTGCAAAAAAGCTCATTAAATATTCAAAAAAAATGTCTTTTATCAGTTTTACATAAATTTTCTCTCAGTGTCTTCAGCTATGGTATAAAAAAACTAGAGCTTAACTGAACCATGAGACTTGTTAGTTTTTAATGTGGCGGCAAACAGAGATCCAAAAACATATTTCCCCAAAGTGATCCTATAATTTAATTATTCAATATTAAAAAGGTGCAACAGAGACAGAAATAGAATCGATAGGTAAAGATTAATAATTTGCATACTAATAAAACAAGTATTGTTCCTTTTTTTCGAAATATAACTAAATATCTAGCAATTTTCTATTGGTATCTTGTTTTACGATTGGAATACCTACCTCGTGGTTTTCATCTATTCCCGTTCGCAACGTTTAACACATCTACAATCTCGAAAATTTGGTAAACGTCAAATTCTAAGCTAGTATAAGTTCCGAAATGTTTTAAACTGATGCCCACTCTCCATTATACATAATTGCATCGAGATCATCTAAATCTGTGAATATAACCTATACAGTTGATCAGTCAACACTGACGTTAATTATTTGTATAAATTGTTGTCCCACTTAATATTTTATTTTTTAAAATATGGTTTAGTTCTCACATGCACAATCAAAACTGTGGTGATTGCTTGGAGACGACAGCAATATATCAAAAATATATCGGTCGATTTGTGCTGCAATAACCTAGACGAAATCTTTGTCGGCAAAATTTTGTTGTTGTATGTGAAAATCCACTAAAAAAGACAGTTTTCGCGTCAGCGAGACAGGACCCCAATTTAGAGACCGACCGTTGGGCTGTCGGAGTATTCGTCCCGAGGGACCTTTGGGGCATCCCGAGTCAGCACTGACACATCATAAATATTGTGATAGGTTACTCTTCACGAGTGCCACTGAACGACTTGTTTCCGTCTTGCTTCGATCTAACTCTGTTGTAAAATCGGCCACGCTCTGGCGTGCACGAATTTTGTCCGATGAAAACTGCATTTGGAAAGTTTTTCCTAAGGATGCCGAACGAATTGTATTTGCGAAGTTTAACTGTAGTTTTATTGCAGTTTCACGTGATTTACGAGATTGCGCTGGACACATATGAATTCGGATTTTTATCGACCAGACGCTTCATGTGCACTTAATGTTTTTAGTTTTATGAAATAGGAACTCTCAGAAATATGCTTAGTCGCGGTAACTTCCAATAGTTCATAAAGCGCCACATCTAGTTTAATGCGCTTGCTTAAGTTGTGCCTAAAACGAAGGATTTGAAGATAAAACACCAGAAAATTATTAATTTTCATAAAAACACGCGAAGAACCAACTTTAAATAAAAATTGTATGTCATTTATGTTAGACAAACTTTTTTGTTCTTAATCATAATTAGGAACTTACGTGTAGAAAACAGAACATGATATGGTAATGAGAGGGTTATTATAAAAATAACAACAGATACACGGTGATACTCATATATATATATATATTGTTATGATATCATAAGAGTGGATATAGTTTGATAATTAATACGATAAAAGAATTTGGTAAAGCATTGTAGTCAGTCTTTGCAAAAGTTTAGAATATAAAAGGTTATTTGAATTAAATTTTAAATAGAGATTATATTTTAAGAAATATGAATGGAAAGAATAAATTTCATATAGTTTAATTTATAAAGTAAGATGTTAAAAGATACAAGTTATTTACTACTGATATCAGATACGACAGACCAAATTAAAATATTAAAAGATAACAAAGTATGTAGGTATCAAATGTATATTTTAATATAGTAAGCATCAATAATGAAAATACGGTAGTTAGGAGAGTTGTTTTGGGATTAAGAATAAAAAACTCATAACATGTATACAGAATTTTGAAAACTCCTTTTTGATATAATAATAATGGTCTTGGTATAATAATAACAGTGAATAAACAAATCTATGTGGTACAAAAATATGAGAAAGTAATTTTGAAGTGATACAAGTACATAATCGGTGAAGAGATTGTGCAATACAGTTAATTAGATAGAAATAACCAGAAAACTACAGTATTTGAATAGATTTGGATTGAGCTGCTTTATTGGAACTGATACAGTTTATGGGAAGGAGTGAAAAGGATTTGACTGGTGTGGATTACTGCAAGTGTAGGAGCCGTGATGAAGGACTGATGTATCTTCCTGGGAATCATTCTGAGTGATTGGTGGTATTTGGATATTTCATTTTCATGCAGAGGACAGATCATCGTGACAATTAAACCTGAAAAGAAGTAATATTAGTTGGAGTACATCAAGGATAGTTTACTGGCAGAAGAGGGTTGTGAAGGAGTAATATAAAAGTCGATAGGTGCAGTCTTGGTAAAAGGAGGTTGGATTCTTCAAATATTTGGATATTTTCTGGAGGATTTAATGGCTGTAAATTGGTTTGACAGTTAATTGCAGTTGGATGTGTTCGTGTGGTGACTAGTTGTACAAGGAGATCTGTGGTGCTGGATGTGCAATTAGTAGAGTCAATAAGGTTGGTTAGTAGTTTAGTCTAGAATAAAAATGAAGTAGATGAACAATATTTATTACTTGCAATAATTAAAAGAGTTATTACTTACTATAAAAGATAGAGAAAGTCATACATCATAATAATATTTAAAACAGTGTACGTTGGTCCTATCTGATTACAAGTAGAAGAATTATTTTGAATTCATTCAAGATAAGTGACATTTAAGGTCATTTGACAATTGAAATTTATTCTAAATATGACAAGTCAAATATAAGACAACTAGATAAAAGAACCTAACCCTGATGATTGAGTTTTCATGGCAATAATTATTTTTAAAAGAGAAATCATTTGAAATTAATTTTTAAATAAGAAATAAATACTCACAGCTAGCAGAGCAGGGCAATTGAATTAAATACTTATGGTACAGAAACGTGAAGTCATTGCAGTATATATATATATATATATATATATATATATATATATATATATTGTTATGATATTGGTACAGGAAAAAATAAAGTTTTTTATCTACCACTCGTGAGGGCTTATGAAGACCAATCCAACATTTTAGTATTAAGGTTTTCGACTCAAAATTGTACAAGGAATATCGCTACCGGGAGCTTTTGCGCTAATTAGTATACACCATGTATATATATTTATTGTTACTTATATTTTAAAATTAAATAATTATCATAATCAAGAATTATAAAAACCATAAAATTGTATTTAAGGTACAACGAAGTATGAAAATGTATTGAACTTACTTCTAATAAATAATTGGATGGATTAAATTGAGTAGTACTCCGGGAAAGACTTGGAAATGAAATGTAGAAACTTCAAAGAGTCAATTCAGTTGAGTGCAAGAAGAGTATGTGGTACAAACGGAACAAATCCTGGACGGAAACGAACTTCGTGGTGGAATGACGAGGTCAAAGAAGAGATTAAGAAGAAAAAGAAAGCGTGGAGGGACTATCTCGCCGAAAAAACCCAAGAAAAATACAAAATATATAAAAAACAGAGAATAAAAACAAAACAAATAGTCATACAGGCGAAAAAAGAGAGTTGGGACAAGTTTGGTGAAAAATTAGAAAAAAATAGTAAAGAAAATGTCAAATTATATTATAGGGCTATAAAAAACCTTAGAACAGGAAAGAAAGAAGTAATGAAGCAAATAAAGGACAGAAATGGAAAAACATTAAGTACTTCTGGTGAGATAATGGAGAGGTGGAAAGAATATTTCGAAAATCTCTTAAGTTCTAAAAATTATCAGTATGAGACGCTTGGTAGCGAAACCAAGGCAGCATCTGATAATGAGGAGAGTGCAAACCAAGAGTGCAACTTAATAACAGACTCCTCTTCTGTTATTAAGTTACGAGCTAAAAGCCCTGAAACTAGGCAAAGCCCCAGGGTGTGATGAAATTGCACCAGAACTGTACAAATATCTAAGTGACAAAGGAATAAAGGAGCTGCTCGACATATATAAATTAGCCTGGAAATTAAAAAAGGTACCCGAAGAATGGACAAAGGCAATTCTATTACCTATATTTAAGAAAGGAGATCCCAAAGATTGTAATAATTATAGGGGAATATCACTCCTGTGCGTAGCTGTCAAAATCTACGAGGCTATAATTAAAAAAAGAATCAGAAAAATAGTCGAACCAAACATCTCAGATGCTCAGAATGGGTTCAGAAAAGGGCGAAGCGTTCAAGATCATATTTTTTCACTGCAGCAAGTAATTGAAAAAGCATTACTTAAAAATAAAAACGTATATTTATGCTTTATCGACATAAAGAAAGCATTCGACAGTTTAAATCGCCAGGCAATCTGGGAAAGCCTTCAAAATAAAGGAGTTGGAAACGAATTGCTACAGGTAGTTAAAAGTCTATACAACTGTACAAAAAACCAAGTAAGAACGTGTAATCAGTTATCAGAGTCATTTGAGACTAAGGAAGGGGTACGTCAAGGCGGGGTGTTAAGCCCGCTACTGTTCATTAGTGCCATAGATTAGATCATGAAGAGGACAACACAGAAGATGAAAAAGTATAAGGTGGGGTGGTATCGCCTGCAGCCAGTGCGGTTTGAACTGTGTGTTTTTGCCGATGATGTGGTGTTGTGCGCCGAAAGTAAAGAAGACCTACAAAGAAACCTGGAATGTTGGAGCGAAGAGGCAGGGAGATATGGTTTACGCATTAACACAACCAAAACTAATTCAATGGCGATCTCAAATGGAGATGAGGACATAGGTGTACAATTGGAAAATAGCTTCATCGAACAAGCAACTAGATACAAGTACCTGCGATGTTTAATAAATAACAACGGTAACCTGGAAGATGAACTAAATAACCGATTACAAACAGCAGGTAGACTGTTCCAGGCCCTCAGAAATTCCTTTTTAAAACATAAATCAATATCCCAAAAAACAAAAATGACTGTCTACAAAGTAATATATATGTTACCGGAAATGTATGTAATCCGTCATTATGTAGAATTCCTAGGAAATGTATATAATGCCTAAAATCGTCAGGAAATGTGTGAAATAAATTTTATTATACACATTTCCTAGGAATTGTGTACATTTCCTAAACTAGAATCGGAAATGTGTTAAATTCGGGATGTTATGTCAGTAGGTTAGGTTAAGTTAGGTTAGGTTAGGTTACTAGCACTGAAAAATCGTCTCACTGCTAAGGAAAACTTCAGTTCATCTGTATTTTATTTTTCATTCATTCACAAATTCTACAGTATAATGTTGATTTTCATACATTTCCTAGTACCATTTAGGGATTCCATACAATGCCTAGGAAATGCATACATTTCCTAGGAAATGTATGTATTAAAAAACCTTTGACTAATTATTTTACACATTTCCTAAATTGGCTCGGCATTATATACATTTCCTAGGAATTGTATACAATTCCTAGGTTTCATACATTTCCTGTAACATATACACGTACACTATTGCATGGCTGTGAAAACTGGGTTCTATCTCAAAGACAAAAGAGTAGGATTCAGGCTACTGAAATGAAGTACTTGAGATATACACTTGGATTAAAAAGAACAGATAAGGTCAGAAACCAGGAAATCAGGAAAAAATTAGATGTGACGCCAACTCATAGTCTCATAGAAAAAGCTAAATTATCATGGTTCGGCCACCTTTTGCGTATGAAGGATAACAGAATGGTAAAGAGTATATGGCAAGCTAAAGCTCAGGGAAAAAATAGGTGAGGAAGACCGAGAGTTACATGGAATCAAAGTGTGCAAGAAATACTTAAAGAAAAAGGAAAATCCTGGAGAGAAGCGAAAGAACTAGCAGGGAATAGAAAAGAGTGGAAGAAATTTTAAAAAATGGATAGCTGACCTCGACACCTTCGGGTATCAAGAGGACCGATTATGTATGTATGTATGCACATTGAGTAGAGAGTTTCATAAATATACTGAAATTAACATAAATATTTATTGTAGGGTGTTTATAGGTAAATAAGTAAAATATTCTCGACATAAAGTAATAAGTAGGAGACACTAACTTTTACGGTACGCGACATTTGGGCGCCGCCGTTTGGGCGCCGTCGTTTGGGCCCCGCTCTTTGGCCGCCGCCGTTTGGGCGGCATACTTTTGACCGCCGGACGTTTGGGCGCCAGTAGTATACATTTTTAAATAGTTTGAAACTTCTAATAATGTTGCTTAATTATTTTTAATAATTTCACATGTCTTCTTGTAATTGTGGTAGATTATATTGTAGTTCTACTTTTTATTATGTGAGTATATGTATACTACTTAAGTAACTGTAACCTGATTTTAGTTGTTATATAATAAATAATTTCTATGACGATGATATTTGTTTTAATTTTCTGGAATGGTTTAAGATTATAAATGCAGAAGTTTTCATTTTTACCTAAGCCGTAAGTTGATTGTGTTACATTTTGTGAAGTAATTGTAAATTTACTTAAATAGATACATCTATACCAAATCTATTACACAGTGAACAATGTCATTTGAAATTGCTTGCAAAAAATCATATTTACGATAAATAACAGTAGAATCGTGGACTATTTTTAATATTTCTAAATTTCGGCGCCCAAATGTCCAGCGCCCAATCGGCGGGGCCCAAAAATCCCGTCGCCCAAACGGCCGGCGCCCAAACGGCGGCGGCCAGACGGCGGCGCCCAAATGTCCTGCTTCGTAACTTTTAAACTATTGATCTCGCCAACAGTAAGTATCTCTACTTTAAAATGAAGGATATCTAGTATTTTTCTTGGTTAATTTTTTTCTTTATTTACTTTTAGTTCTGCTTTTCTGGTTTCTCCTTCTAGATCATTGTACGCCGTTCGTAAGGCTTGCTCTGTTATAATAACCACGTCGTCTGCAAACGCCATACACTGACAGGATCTGTTATAAGTGCTACCTCCTGGGTTTATATCCATTTTTCTTATGCATCTTTCAAGTACCAGTTTGAATAGTAAGGTGGAAAGTGGCTTTCCTTGTCTAAGTCTTCTTTTCACTACAAATTGCTGCGTTAGTTTTCCTTGACTCTTTACTTAATTTTTTGTTTGTGAAATGGTCATTTATGTTAGCTAGTTTTTCTTTCGTATCCCAAATTCTTCCATGGCTTTTTCCACATATTTTCTGTTAATACTGTCGTATGCCTGTTTCTAGTCGATATATAATTGATGTACATTGATATCATATTTGTAACATTTCTCAAGTATTGTTGGAATTGTGAATATGTGGTCAACTGTTGATTTTCTGCTTCCGAATCCTGATTGGTATTCCCCTAGTATCTCTTCTGCATATGGTTTTATACGTTTCGCTATTATTGCCGCCAATACTTTATACCGTGTGTCCACAGGAGTACGCACCATAGAGATAAGATAATGCTAATAGAATATAAATATCAACCAGTGCTGTGACCACCGTCCCTTTTCTTGTACCATTTATAACAATATTTTTTCATACAGTGGCGAGTCAGAAGCCAGAAAACAACGTTTTAGCGTGCCGGCGATCACAGCATTAGCCGATCTTTCTATTCTATTTGGTTATCCCTATGGTGCGTCTTCCTGTGGACACACGGTATACTATGCCTAGCAAAGATATCCCACTATATTTACTGCATTCTAGCTTGTCTCCTTTTCTCTTATAGATGGGGCATATTATTGCACTTGTCGGGTCCTCTGGCATTGTTTCTGTTTCCCATATCTCCGTTATTAGTTAGTGTATCTGTGTTGTTAATCCCTCTCCTCCGTATTTTATTAGTTTCGCAGTGATATCGTTCTTCCCTGGCGCCTTGCGGTTCTTTAGTAGGTTTATTTGGTTTTTCACTACTTCGTTTGTTGGTGATAAAATGGGTTGCTGGTTCCATAGTACTGGTGTGGTTCTTCATAGTGCTCTTCTGTTTCTTCCTCCTCCTGTTCATTTCCATTTAACAGTTCTTCGAAGTGGTTCTTCCACCGATCTAGTATTTTTTCTTCGTTGGCTAGCAGTTCTCCATTTTTGTTTTTGCAAATGTTTGTTCTTCCCCAAGCAGCATTTTTGGTTAAAATTACGTAATTTATATTTACAGTAGGTATCTTAACCAATTTCAAATAAACCTTATTGACCTAAAATTTACGTAAAATATACGTAAGTGGGGAATTAGAGGACGTCAAGGCGACGTCCTAAATAGGTATGTAAGGAATAATTCCCTGTTGGTTAGAGAACGTATTTCCCTAAGTAGGTATTTGAAACCTAAAAATTACGTAGGATTTACGTCGTATTTTCGTATTTTCAACAAAATCAGCTATCTTTGTTTAAAAGCAGACTTTCTTTCTCGATCGTCAGTTATCCTCATTATTTTTGACCAATAAGAAATACTGCTACAGAATAAACATATGAAACAAGACGCGGGCTTATATCAGTATGAGTTGTAACCGTCATTATGGCTAGGTTAATGGTTACTATTAATATTAGCGACTTTGTACATGAAATTGCATAAGTTGTGTAAAGCTGTTGTAATTGCCAATCAAAATTTACTGTTAATATGAGTATTGTACTTCAAAAAAATCGGCGCGCCCTAAATATCTTACATTTTAAAAGTAATAATAATAAATATTTTATTTGTATTTTTAAAATTTTTGTGCTTAAAGCTACCAAATCGTTTATATGGTACCTTAGTTGTGTTAATACAAAAGGTTTTTATTTTATTTTCTTCGGGTGCATAATTATTTATTTATTTAGTAACTAGATTTCATTCTAAAAGAGGCTCCTACAAGAAATATGGCGGATGTAAAATCATGTGACCTAAAAGTGTAGATTCCCTAAAATTTAGACCTAATGAACAACTTTCCCATTGATAAGGTCCAAATTACTTAAACTGAAGACTTAAATGTTGAGTAATACCTATTTAGGTAAAATTTACTTTGAAGTTACTAGACTAGAAGTTATTAGGACCTAACATGATCGTTTAAGAGGTTTATTCGACTATTAGGATATATTTTTAAAGTGAGGTTATATTTGTACATGTAAACCATGCTGTTTAATTTAAATTTATTGTCGACTGTGCAATGTTTGATGCAGTTGCTACTGATGGTAAAGTTGATGATTTCACAGATTTAACAGTTGTAGGGGTGAATGTTGGATTCGTAAGTTTTATTTTGGGATTAATAATCTGTAGTGAGTCGATATGGTTTAAACGTACTATTTAATGTTTTCTTTATACGGCCTTCCATAATCGTTCACAATAATAATACACTTTTGGAACACGACTCTTCTGACAACATGTATACCTACATACGAAACTGTAAAGCATAGAATATCATCTACGCAACGTTATCGACGGTGTTAAACCCTTGTAAAGACATAAAGACCTAATTTAAACTAAGAGGCAATTTACTAATTGTTATTGGTTAGGTAAATTAACTTTGAAGTCGTATTTGTTAGGCATTGTGACTATTAAGTCTAGAAAGTATAAGTGGTAATCATTTACCTATGTTAAAATTACGTCAACCATACGTAAAATAGGAATTAAGATTGTTTAATAAGTTTATCATTGACTTATATTTGAATTCAAAGTTAAGTCAAACTTCGGAACATTTTTACGTCAAAATTGAGTAAATTGCACTTATTCTATTACTAAGCCAAAAACTTTGACCATGAAGTCAGTATTTAGGTCACCATTACGTATTATTTCCTTACTGACTAACCTCAAAGTCTCTCCAACTTTTTGGTTAGATTTGAAGGAATTATGACGTAATATTTTCTTACAGAATTACCTCAAAGGCGCTTAGATTTCATAGTCGTTTTTTATGGAAAAATTACGTAAATACTACTAAACAAACTACTAATTGGAAAATGTGCGCTTTAGGTTAAAAGTAGAAGTTCAAATTACGTACTGTTGACTAAATTAAGTTATCTTGGCTTTAATCTGGTAAAAGTAACTTGTTTAGCTGCTTGGGTCCCTGGAACTGCTCTTGTCCTTCTTAAATTTTCTGGTAGAAGCTTCGTACTCTTTGGTTTTTGTATTCTATTTCAAACTAGTCTATCTTTCTTGTTTCATAGGCTTCCTTCTGCACACATTTTGTGACTCTCTTCTTTTATTTTAGTAGTCCTCTGTATTTTGCCTGGCTCTTCTTCTTAGCATCTTTCCCCACCCCTCGTTTCTTTTCTGGTATGTTTCCCTGCATTATTTATCGTTCCATGCATATCGTTGGTTTCGACTTTTTTCTCTATTGCCTCTTTCACTGCACGGTGTATAGTCGTCACTATTTTTTCCCACTTTTCTTCTATGTTCTCCTGTTAATCGTTTGTTTCATTCAGAAGTGTTGAATTTTTTGCTGGTACTTGTTTCTTGTCTCTTCGTTTTCGAGCTCTTCTAAATTGTGCAATTCTTTGCCTATATTTCCCCTTACCATAAAGTGGTCAGCGCCGCAATCTGCTTCCCTGCAGCTTCTCACATATGTAATGCTTGATGAGTATCTTATATCGACGAGGATATGGCCAATTTGGTTTCTGGTGTTCCCATCCGGTGAGATACACGTCTCCTTGTGTATTTCTTTATGTGGGGAACAGGTGCTAGCGATCACTGCATTTATTCCCATTGCAAATTCTACGAGTTTTCTTCCATTTTCATTGCTTGCGTAATGTTTACTGTGATTCCCCATTGTTGGTCTGTAGTGTGTCTCTTTTCCCTCCCTGAGTTACATTTATGTCTCGACCAGGTGAGGTTTCGTAGGTTCTTTCTAGGCTTTCGTAGAAGACGTCTTTGATTATCTCTTCGGTAACTTTCGTCGGTGCATGGCAGTTGATGAACGCCGTAATAAAATACCGGCCTTTATTCTGATTGTGCAGATTCTTTCATTTATTGCCTGAAAGCCAATTACCAGGTGTTTTACCCTCTTGTGTACCATGGACCCTGTGCCCAGTGTGTTGTTCCAGTTTCCGCTATTAAATAGTGTAACATTTTTTAGGTCTATTATCTCTTTTCCTTTCCACATAATTTCTTGTAGCGCTGTACATTAACACTCGTTCCCATACGAAAATAACGAAATATTGCTATTATACAAAAGCTAATGATTTTGACTTTGATGAATTAGTCTTAACTCGCAACTTTATAGACTACAAGTGGCATTAATCTTTCAAAACAAAAAACAAATATGATTGTATATACTCATATTCATCATCTTTCTCTAATTCAAAGTTTAATAGAGTTTGAATCTGAATAAAGGTCTTTTTAATTATGCTCAAGTAATGTGAGTCACAAGGGACCGTACATGCAGACCTGCCGCTACTTCTTTCTCCTGACTATAGAACAACAAAAGCCCTCTATTGTCAGTAATTCCATTGAAGTTCTTTGATTCCGAAAGATAACAAGTATAATATGAATTCAATGAGGAGTGTATTTATAATTACATTGCCAGGGAAATGCAAACAACTTGCTTATTTAGTTAAGTGTAATTATTACCCGAGCAGAGACTTACAAATTCAGGAAAACATTGCTGAAGGCGGCGAGGAAGCCACTTTAAACCTTACTTGTGAAGATAAACAATAACGCCGACCGAAGTAAACCGCGAACTAACCTTGATAACGTATATGCTCTGGCAAAACTTTCAGGCAGATTACACAACGAAGGGGTAGGACTTGGCGGGAGTAACATGTGGTGTCTGGAATCTGACCAAGATTCCGCCGCAATCCGTAATTTATGTATTTAGATCGATCCATTACGCGATACCAGGATGTAAGGTAATTTTGAGGCGAAATGCGCCGACCGTAATACGTGTAAAATCCATACACATCCTGCAGTATGATGCCGAACACACTAGGGACGCAAAAATGAAAAAAAGAAAATTTCGCATCCCATTGGTTTTTTTCACTCATCCCTGCTTGCCTCCGGGGAATATCATCATGCACGGGAAATATGGAACTGGATCGCACACCACAGGTAATGCGGGGTAAAGATCACCGGGGAGGTGAAACTGAAGCCTGCATTCATTTTTTATTATTGTTCTCTTGTAAACATATTTTAAACCGGAGCTGAAAAAGCTGGCGTTAAAATTGGCGTTTTTATGATTTTTACTGCTGCAAAAATTTTATTTGTCAACTACATCCATTATTTCTGCTATTTGCCTACGTTGTGGACAAATACAAAGCAATTAACACACTGCGTACAGAAATTGAGTTTTCAATCGTTCTCTAATTAAACTCTATTAAAATTATACTCCGCACAAATTAAGTCGAAACCCAATTTGTTTTTAGCTCTAAGCAGTTTTAAATAGAATACTGACGCACATAGTAAATCTACGGCAAGGTTTATGTCATACGGGCTAAATAACATCCAAGACAGTTATAAAAGATGATTATATTTAACTGATTGTAAGTCAATAATAATTGCGTTGCAATATCGTATTATGTGGCGCGGCACATATTTTGCCGCAACCTGTTAGTCGATAAAATACAAAAACAATGTGATGAAGCACTTACGGTGATTCTTAGTATTTATCCATACGTAAATTCCGGAAATTCTGTATTCAAAGAGTGGATTGTGCTTTTAATTAGACGGTGCTTTTAGCTCCAGTTACAAAATTAAAACAACTACCCCTTTTAAAAGGGTTAACAACATGTAAATCAATATGAAGAGGAGTAAATCCTGCACACTCTCTGTTAATTCAATGGAATATTGTAATAACTTGAAACCACATCCCACCGCTGAATTAACATTAAGTTAACTAAATTTGCAGGATGTAATTTGCAAATTTTGTATAACTCCGATACTGAAGACAAACTTTGCTTCAATTAATTTAACCAAGAAAATCTCCAGTGTAAAGAAGCCAACCCTCGTCATACGTACGCCTTACAAAATTCGGAAATTCTGCCAAGTTTAGAATTAGCTAACTAAAATCGGCAAATAGTAAATTTGCATAATAGTAAATTTTAATTTGGAATTCATTCGTTAAAAAATAAAAGTGCAAGCACAGCATGTATGGAACAAGTTGAATCGGATGAAGTACAATAGTGAAAGAAAATGTTTTAGTTAAATAATGGAGTATGATTTAACTTTTATTGTTCTTAATTAATAATAGATTTCTGTAATATACATAAAATAGTACATGCAAGGGTTGTTATGTTAATTGTCAGTTACATGAAAAATATTTTTTTAAGAAAATAACTTTATTGTATTTTCCTTCAGCCATAATACAAATGTACAGCGACGCCTATAATTGGCCTAACGGCTGGCTGTTGTTTGAGTATAAAATAAATAAATAAATAAAAAATACGTGGGTTCATTCTTTGAAACCACTTCTCCAAACAACCAGAGTACTTTGTTTTTGAAACTTCGTTAATATTACGATATTCTTATATTGGAAATTCAATATTAAGGCATACGAATGCCAAATTGAATCCGTTGACATTTAAAAAATCTCATAAACTGCAACACTAAAGCATTACTTCTTTAACTATAAAAAAACTGAATTACAAATTGCTCAATGTAAAAGTAAAAAAATCTGTAAAAGGCTTTACCCAGAACTTCCCTCGTCAACATTGTGGCACCAAATAATTTTAAAAATCAAATTAAGTTAGAAGTTCAAATATTTTCACGTTTCTCTTAAATTAAATACATTTTCAAATAAAAAAATTATCCCGCTGAGGTTTGAACCCGCCGCATCTGCAGCTCTGCAGAATGCTCGATCCTAACCGAATCTCCACTGAGGATATAAGTACGGCGAAATTTCATCTGCGTTACCGCGTTTCTTCGGGAAAAGTACGGGGCGCGCGTAATGGTGTAGCACGGTGTACCTAATGGCTGAAACATTTTTACTCTTTTGTGACATCCTCTATCGGTTGAGTCATGCGAGGTAGATATATAATATGTATGCAAAATATCGTCTTCCTCCGACAAATAATTTTTGAGCTATACTAACAGAAAGACAGACAGACAGACGGACAGATAGACAGACAGACAGACTGACGGAATTGAGAAAACCTCTTTTTCGTCATCTAGGGATCTTGAAACGTGAAGATCTGAAAAATCTCGGAATGTAATTTTTTCGTGATTACAATACTTTCTTCCTCTTTCAGACGAGGGAAGTAAAAAGTGAAGTTAATCAGAAAGTATTTTCCAATCATCATATTTTAGGAATTCAAAATATATTTCTGTATACAAGGGCAATCAATCTGTTTTTACTGAACAATCACCTTTCCCGACCAACATTTTCAGCTGTTTAAGAAAGAAACAAATTTGGGGGAACTGTTATCAAGGAAAGTATCGGTGCAATTAGGAAAATTAAAATAAATTGCAATAGAAGATCATATAATCTGAAACTTTTTTGTGCCGTTTCAATAATCATGCTATTTTTTGGGTATGTCGCCGCACTACAAAATGAAAAATATTAGAACATGAACGTTTCGGAAGGCAAATCTACTTTCATTTTCAACAATTAACCAATTAAATTAGAAATTAACTGGGAGAACTTAGTTTATTTTATTGTAAAAATAAAAAAATGCAATAATAATCAAGAGACAACTATTAATAGTGAAACTGCATTAATGAAAATTTGTTAAGAAACACATATGGAAAAAAGTTATTATCCATTTATCTGAAAATTTTATTCTAAATAAAACATCTTGCATCTTCGCGAATTAAAATGCACTTGCCAACATTTACATATCTATTTTCGTATACAGGGGAGGTTCGATAATATAGTATTGGCTTGAAAATAAACTAATTTTCTTTTTAAAATACACAAACGTTTTATTTGGGAAACTTGCTTATAATTAAAAGGTATCAAATATGCCGTCAAACCCACTTACTTTGACAATAAATTTTTACTCTTTCTCTGTTTTCTTCCTACCACCCTGTGTATTATCAAAAATGAGAAACTTCAAAGTTAACTCATTACTGGATACGATAAATATCTACTGGTGAATTTAAGTTTCACTCACTTAACAACCAGAAAATTAGGTTAATCGAAACTAGTGCTAAACAATCTCATTTATTGTGTCCACAGTAAAATACACAGGTACCTTTGAGACGTTAAGCATGTTTAATTTTGCTCTGGGTGAATGTTTAGAAATGTATTATAATTTATTTCTTATAATGTGTTATTGCTGTAATATTAAAAGTTTTTGTCTTCTATTTTCAGTAAAGTAGGAACTACATTATATAATTACAAAAGTGTGGAGGTAAAGGTACTGCTTTTTATAAAAAGTGAAGCTGTGACTTATCCTCTGGAGAATAAAATAGTCGTTAGGAATTTTGAAACTTAATGCTTGATAGGCTGAAAGCTTTAACAACCTTAACTTTTTATAAGAAGTAGGTAGCTACCTTATAATATTTGGTGTGGTGATTCTAATGTTTCTATAAATTTAGGACACATTTGTGTGGTCGTCAAAACAGCATTATACGTAATTAAACTCTAAAACCATGCTTTTTTCGATTGTGGTAATAATGAATTCTAAATCTAAAGCAAGAAGAGCTGTAGGTGCAAGACAACAAAGGCTACAGCTATTTTTATAATTTTATAAATAGAAATAGTCAACGAAACTGTTTGGGATCTATTCTGCAATAAAACTGCTTAAAATATATGTAAAATTTAACATTCGTTTCAACTCACACTTCTACAGCTTACAATTTTATTTATTAAGGGACAATTACAAAGCACTAAACTACAATTTAGAGATTATGCATTAATGCAGCTGCTAAAAATCTGTTTGATAAGTGAAGATTATATTAATTCAATCAATTTTTCAGCATAGTCTATTTCAGTTGTAATTAAAATATGCGTTAGGACAGTTGCAAAGTAAGTATTTTAGCATGTACTTTATTCCAATTTTAAAATATGAATGTTTAGTACCATATCTTCTAGGAAAAAAGTTCTATATACTTTTACGAAATATCCCGTAATGCTACATGTAACATGTACAGTCGTGTGCAAATAAATCTGGGACAGTGTTTTTTTCACATGCAGATTCAGTTAAGAATTGAAGAATATCTCCATAGATTTCCTGCTATCAGAAAGAGTTACATTAAACTTTGACAGGTACTGAAACCCGTAACTCTCTCTGATAAGAGGAAATCCATGGAAATATTCTTCAAATTCTTAACTGAATCTGCATGTGAAAAAAACACTGTCCCAGATTTATTTGCACACGACTGTACATAAAAAGTTTTATGACAGACAGAGCCGATAATATTGTTACACGGAAATACTAAAAACTGGACACAAACGGTAATCCACTAAACAAAATAGTTTACGGAGCTTGACGTACCACTCAAATGAGCTTTTCACAACATCCATATAAAGTTTGAATGGAAATGGCCATCTCTTTTAAGCTCCGCTGTAGCTTTTGCATCTCCGACAAAGTGACTACAACGATTTCGCAAAATCATGACGGTTACATTTGAAAAAGTACGATGCTCTTTTACCGTAGGTACATTTAACCCCATTATCGTTTTATTTTGTTGCGAACGATTGCTCGTTCCGTTGACTAAATATGCAAAAATACCCGCTGAAATGAAATGGAAATTTTATGTTGCTGTGCACCAGTCACGTTAATGCTGATAGATGATTGTTGTCATAATATGGAGTCGCCAAAGGCATAAGCGGCTTGCACTCCGAAACAGCAACAACAAAAAATTAAGCCACCCAAACGATGCGATCCTAAATTGTTATGCATATGAACTAAAAAATCTGGAAATGAAGTAGAACATCCATCAACCATAACGTCAATTTTTTGGGGGCTTCCGTTTCCGTATATTCGTTGTGACTCTCATGCCGTATTTTACATGAATCAGGAAGCATATCTGCACTTTCGTTTTCTCTTAAAAATTTTCTCAGCAACTAATAGCAGTCTCGAAATATAATAATTGAAACAACTGTGATGCATTATTACCACAAGATCATATAGGCCCCTGTTTGATATACGCGTTTAAAATAGTACCTAACCATATAATTTTGTAACCAAGCAAGGTATTAGGAGAATAAGAATGAGAAAAATAACAAACAGTGATTTATTGACCCCAAAGGAAAATAGACACGAATTACTAAATGTAACTCAATTGATGTGTACATTTGATTCAATAATTAATCATTAAAGTACATCTTATAGCTCACAGAAATATTATTTATTGACATGTGCCACCATATAGCAAGTAAGATAAAAGAAGTTCAACATCGTCGTGCATGGAAACATTGCTGTAGACAAGTTGTGCTTTGAAGGTAGGAGAGATCTGCAGAATTACGGCGAGCTTACACCAAGACGTTGTTTATTAAGGTTAGACTAAGATTCGCTGTAAAAGATTGGAAGAACACATATTTGAAAAAAAATATTTATTGTATAAGATAAACCATTTAATGCCTAATTAATAGTTACCATAATTAACTGAGAAATAATATCCCTCAAAGCGTTTGAAGTAAACTATTTGATGAGCTGTCATTGTACAGATTAATAAAAGAAATCTATATACCCTATTATAAGTTTGAAAGGGAAAAATGGATAAAATTTACGAATAATTATAAATGCATGTCCCAACTTGAGTAAAAAGTTTCATATTTAAATAAATGTTATGAACTGAGCTAGTTTTGATACTTAATTAACGATGCTTATTCAGTATACCGGGTAAATGATTACTATGACAAATATCTTGAGTTAAGTCAATATGGCATTTAAAGGAATACAGTTTTATGCCGACTTAAATGAAAGAAATTTTGGTGGCAACAAATTGTAATATAGAGAATATTTATTTCAAACTAGCTGGCCCGGCAAACGTTGTTCTGTCCAAAAATAATTTGTCTCTGAAACCCCGTTTCACCACTATAGTTTTAATTTTATGTCATGTCCATCGTCTTGGAGTAAATGCCATTTTCGCAATCAACGTCCCAAAAAACCTCAATAACGACACCCATATCGATTGTTTAGGCTTATTTACCCCATTTCACCCCCTAAGGGGTAGCGGACCGGACAGACGTTGTCCTGCCCGAACGTTGGTTTGCCTGGTATTAGCGGGTTCAGCAAACGTTTTTTCGATATTCGAATTTTCGATTTTTTTCATTTTAAAAAATATTGGAAGTGGTGGGGGGGGGGTAAAATTTTGGGGTTATATGTTCTGATATGCGAGTAATTTTAAAAGAAATTTTAAAAAATCGTCAAAAAATAAAAAGAAAGTCCTAGAACCCGATTGCAGCGCCACCTACCGGGTTCAATTGTGAATATAAACCATCCAGGGGGCTCACTCAAACACACACAAAAATTCATCAAAATCGGTTCAGCTGTTTAGGAGTTCAGTCACATACACATGTACAGAAAAATTATATATATAAAGATTTTCATTTTAAAAAATATTGCGGGGCGGTGGGGGGGTGAAATTTTGGGGGACCCGACAGACGTTGTTTTGTCCGAACGTTGGTTTGCCTGCTATTATCAGGTTCAGCAAAGTTTTTTTCGATTTTCGAATTTTTGATTTTTTTTATTTTAAAAAATATTGAGGGTTGGTGGGGGGTGAAATTTTAGGGTTATATGTTCTGATATGCGAGATATCTTAAAAAAAAATTAAAAAAGAAATTTGTCAAAAAAAAATTCAAGAAATTCCTAGAACCCGATTGCAGCGCCACCTACCGGGTCCAATTGTGAATCTAAACCATTCAGGGACCCACTCAAATACACACAAAAAATTTCATCAAAATCGGTCCAGCCGTTTAGGAGGAGTTCAGTCACATACACACGTACAGAAGAATTATATATATAAAGATATCTACTAAGCATAACATTGCAATATATTCAAAAATTCCTCATAGAACTCAACAACAGAATCAAAAGGCCTTAGACAAATAATAATTGAAAAGTCGCTTGCTTCAGCTACAACATGTTACATAATGTTTTAGAGAAATTAAGTATCAAATTTAAGAAACAGTATTACAAATAAGGAAAAACGTACAACTGTACGTCATGCATTTACGTTTCGTATAAAAGGTCGATCAATATTCTTGAAATAAAATAAATAGGTGCAACGCGTTTATTAGCCATTTATTAGAACTTTTTGTTTCTCATAAAAGTCCCTGCTTCTTCTAAAACTCAGAATGCACTGCCAAAATTTAAATATATTCTTTCGTATACGAGGAGAGTTCACAATATGAAAATGGCTCAAGAACAAAGTAAATTCATTTTTTAAAATACACAAATATTATATGGAAATTTTTTTTGGAATTAAAAAAAAAGTGTCGAATGCGAAGTCCTAGCCACCCGGTTCGAAAGATAATTTTCTGTGGTTCTTTCTACTGTTTCATACCGTCTATTACGGAAAATGTGAAAGTTAATTTATTATCGTATACGATAATAATGTACTGTCAAACTTATGTTTCGCTTACCGAGCGACGAAAAAATTACATTAATCGAAATTAGTGTAGAAAACATAAGTATCTTCAAAAAATTTAATAACAAACGATCAGAATATCAAGAAAAATTCAAAATAATTGTAATTTTTAATTGAAATGATATTACAAATATTTAGAAATCAAAAACATCAAACATACAAAATGAAAATAAATAAGGAAACTTCAACAATGTCATCCTAAATATGTGGCCACCTCTCTTCAAAATATTTGTTATAACATTTTTTATTATAACTATTACGTTCAAATGGTCTATCATATGTTTACTTTTAAAGAAACCTACAGGATTATATCTATTCCAATATAACATGAAATTCAAACAAATAAAAAACTTCGAATTTTAACATTTCCGAAATACTCGCTTTTATGCTTGCTTCTAATATTAAAATAACTTTTAATTAATCAGCTATTGAGCTTTAATACTGTAATTAGCTATCTACTTCGGCTTGAGCACAAAATCGTAAACAATTTGACGATCTAATTTATTTATTTTGTCTTATATCTTTTCTAATTTTAATATTATTTACCCCATGTATGGTAGTGATAGTAAAAATATTATGTACTATTTGCAATTTGATTTTTTTAGTTATGGCAGTTGTCATATGTTTCTCTGTGAAATGAATTGACCTCTAATTGATCTCTAATCTTGCTACCTAATTATCGTACTTCACAGTTGCATTAGTAGGCAGCACACCAGGCCAGGATTAAACTTCAACAAAGCTTATGGGCCATAAGCCGAGTTAAGCGTAAAAGCATTTGTAGTCGAATTCGGTCAATTCATTTACGTAGACTATACCTATGTCTAGCCGCATGATTTCAAGCCTAGTTGAATTATACCAAAAGTCTAACCGAAAACAATACAAAGATGAAGAGGGCAGGCAAATATGTCTTTTTTAAGTGAGAATGCTTTTCCTCGCTGATTATCTGGTAACACCACATCATCGTCCAACATTGCCAATAATTTAGCACGTTGTATTGAAACCGCATGCCCTTATTTTCATTTTTGATTGAAATTCTCAGCTCCGAAGAAGGAGGTTTCTGTGGATTTACAGAAAAAGTAAAAACAAACGATTGCAATTTTTAAAGGCAAGAAGTAATGTCTACCTATAAAAAATTTCCAAGAAATTTTGTTGTTGTCTTGGTTACGGCTCGTAAACTATTTTTTCTATTGGTCATTAGTGAGTGTCGTACGATTTTCACTGTAATTTTATGAAATTTGTATTCTCCTTATGATATTATTTAGAGATACATACCTTCAAGTTCTCACTGTGTGTGCTACAGATAATTATTAAAATAAATTGTATGGAGAATTCGTAAACAAATAGAGTAGAACAGATGATGCAGTTCTTAATTTCAATGTTAATGAGTTTAGTTGGAATTATATAAATATATAAATTTTTTGAGCCCAAAGACTACGCTATACAAAATTGCCCATGACTCCGACTGAAATATTTTCACAACAAATGACGTTCCTAGAGAGCCTGCATATTTTCAGTTCACCCCAATGATAAGAAACCTGCTGCTAAATTATTGTTGGACAAGAAGTGATTGAAGCCAATCGACGATGAAAGCCTCGTTCTTCAACAGCAATTATAAGCACAATACGTTCCAGTCGATTTTTCCTCCCTGTTTATGTCAGCCTTCCGAGCGGTTATTGGAACCTACTTGACCCGCCTGATTCGAAAGGAGTTTCCGAAATTCTGCCGGGTTTTCTTATTCTTATAACAAAAAACTAAACAAATTTTGAAGGGAATTTCTGACGTAGAGAGGATACCCATTGTATGCCCTTTGGGAAACGGCCGATGTCTGCTGTTGTTGCGCTGAAAGCTAGAGAGCTTGCTAAGTTCCGAAATTGCTTTCTTATATATTATTTTCCTTTTGCGTGCTGGCGTAGCGGAAACCAATAAAGAAAGCATTCCTAACCAAATTGTTAATATAACCGAAAGTGGAACTTCCAGTTGCTGAATGTGAATTAGCAAAATGACGAATTGCTTCCTATATAACAGGAATTATTGACGTCGACGTGTGCCAAGTTTTCGCTGCTTTTAGTGAGAAACACTCTGAGCTGTAAACATAATAACAATATCTGTTTACAATTCTTTTATTAAAAATATCCGTAATTTTACTACCATGAATTTTACTATTTACACATTCGTGAGAATATTTAATTGAATAAAGGTCTTCTTTGAATAATGTTTCTTATCAAGTGTGTTGTATAAATCAAGAAATGTAACAGGAATTACAAACATTTTTTTGCCTTAAGAATTAATAATTATGCAACCATTGAGTGTATACTGATGAAGTAACACCTTGAAATGTAGACCTGTAGAGCATTGGAAAATTACTTTGTAAAAATTTAAAATAAAACTTTAAACTTCTGATATTTACTGTTAGAAAAGCATATAACTAATTTCACTCGTACTTATTAACTAAACGGAAGAAATCTTACGAAAGAGTGCTTCTCCTCGTTCCAGTAAGCGTGCCCCCCATTGAGTTTAACATACGCGTGCCGACCAAAGAATTTTGAAATTGTATTTTCATAATCGGGAGATCGTTTTTGCTTGCCCTGAAACGTGTTTTGCTCATAATATAGAGTTGAAATAAAATACTTGAGAATTACGCAACAAATTTTTCGGTTTTGTGTAAGATACTATAGTTATTAAAGGTACTTTAAAAGTTTCCTAAGGAAAGTTGTCGTCAATATTCTCAACAACTGGATGCAACGTTTGAAAGAGTTTGCTTAATATAAAATACTGCAGAATATACTGGGCGTTTCTAAAATAAGGATACATGCTTTGTAGACGTATTCTGTGATCAAAAATAAATCCAAAAGTTCTAATAAACCCATGTCCGCAAATGCATCCTTTCTAAAATATTAAGATTTACAGTTTAATGTAGATCACTTTTAAAGTAATGTGAAATCTGGAAAATCATGATTAAATGGTTTACCTTTATTTCAAGCGTGGATAATGTTATCAAAATTATTTAGTAAAGTTGTTGATCAAGTGAGTGTACTATTGAAATTTGACGGAAAGAGGTTAAATGCTGTTTCAGTAATATAATGGTGAATTTACGGTCGTGCCAATGGGAATGGCCGCCAGGCTGAAATACCCTATCAAGGGTATTTTCCAAATTGACAGCCGCCAAATCATAAAATATTTGCTGCATAAAATTCATGCAAGTTGTTTTTTTTATTATCTACATTAAAATCTTAGAAATGATTTATTTGCTGGCATGGGTTTATTAGTACTTTGTGATTTAGTTTTCACCATAGAAAACTTCTGCAAAGTATGTCCCTTTATTTTAGAAAAATCCTGTATATTTATTTTCATATGCCTATTGTGTTTTTTTCAAACATAACCAACATTTTTCAAAGTTTGCGTACTAGTAGTTAAAAACATTTTCAGCAATTCTCTTTAATAACCTTTTGCAATATATTTATTAATTAAGAGTAGTACTTTACACAATACCAAAAAAGTTATTACCACATTCTTAATTATTTGATTTTTTAAAGATTTTTGGGTTATCATACGAATGTTAAACTCAGTCGGGGAACACGCTGTATTTCATAACACGTTTATAATATATAATATTATGATATGCAGCGTGTAATCACTTTTTTGATGTAGAGCGTAACACGTTTATAATATATAATATTATGAGCAACAACCAAATGTGAATAATTCTAGCAATCAAACGGTCGCTATTGTAACAGTGCAATGACAAATACTTTATTTAATCAGGTATATCCGAAATGACACCAGCCTTTCACTAGAAAACGATAAATATTAAAAACTACTGTGAAAATTGTGAGTTTTTGCTATAATGTAGTGAAAATTAATAAATTGACCCTACATGATATAGTATATCATTGGAATGGAAAAAAATTCTTATGATGCCACAGCCATAGCTAACTATGAGTTCCATATAAAAAAATCGCAAAGGATTTTACTCAGAACATACTTTGCAAGTGGACGCTGTGACACTAAACAATTTTAAAAATCAAATGAAACTAAGGGTAAAAATATTTTAACGTTTCTAATAATACTAAACCAATAGGAGGAAACACTTGATAATGAGAATTATTAATTTCCGGCGTCCGATTTGAACTTCAGCACCTGTGAATGCGATTTCAACACCCTACTGTTCATCTCATGCGACCATGCAGGACCCTTCGAAACTCTGCGATGCAGCTGCATTAATCACAATGCACTTATCCGTTGCCCTTTTTTGTTCCTTTTACTACATTTACACTATATTTTTAGGGTCCCATTTTCATCACGGGTAAAGCCTGAGCTATGTGCAAATTATTACTTTGACTTATTTCTCAGTTAAAGTACAAATAAACAAAATGTTAGTTTTTTATTGCCGAGCCATGTATATGTTAGGTCGGAAATCTGTCCTTTTTCGTCAAGTGGAACCTAAGTTATGTGCAAAATATCTCTTTCATTTAAGTCATAGTTCTTGAGTTAATACAAAAAGAGTTTTTAAGGTGCTCACCCCGTATATATTTTACCAACATTTTCTCGGTTTAATGCCAGGGAGGCATATAATCCGCATGCCAGATATCGTCTTCACCCAACAAATAGTTTTTAAGTAATATTGGCAACAGACAAACCTACAGACAGACAGACAGACCGACAGAGACAGACAGAATTGAAAAAATCTGTTTTCCACATCTAGAGACCCTGAAACGTGACGATCTGAAGAAATCTCGGTGATTTTTTCACGATTACACTACTTCCTCCGTCTGTTAGACGAGGAAAGTAATAAGCAAACAAGCTATTCATATACGACCACTAAAGCCACAATTAGAAAATTACTAAAAATAATTTTTTAATTCCGCTTCGAGAAAATGTGTGCCAATGTATTAAAACGAATTAAGTAATTTATCTCATTTTCAGTAGCTCGAGCTTTGATAAAATTTTAAGCAAATAAATTTGTTACACATTACACGCGTTTACTCTGTCCAATGCAATGAATCTGGAAATATTTTTGACATAATCCATCTACATTTACTCATTTTTTATTTTAGCATTTGGAATGCCTGCCAAGATTGCTACTACCCACATTTCCAACAAAGGAAGCCCAAATTTTTCATTAAGTTTTACAGATGCTCCGATTGCTAATAAAACCTTTAACACTGCTCAATCGATTTGTAAGTTTTCCTGAAATTTTGCTCATCGAAGTGCTACCAATTGCAGGACGGCTGGAAAGTATATTTTACACCATTGTATCTAAATGGGCGTAGTGCAGTATCACGTCAGATATTTTTCAAATGAAATCTGCAGATCAACTGTCTTCATCTCACCTTGCATTACGTTATAGGGTTGATATTCTGTTATTTTTGAGAATTTAAAACTTTTCTAAATCATAACTTTTGAAAATATAGCTGCAATATACTAAAAATCAAATTATTGCGTAAGTTATGTGTTATCTCAATAAGTATAATTAAACATGCCTCGACTGTTTTTCGCTACATTCGTAATTAGTTATTTCCAAAGTTTAAAGTTTTTTAATAGGTTTACATCATAGAATAAATGCTTTAAAGGTAATAGTAAAATGCAAATATGGTATCATCGTAGCATAGAAACTAAGGAGATGTCTAAAAGAAAACGCTTAATTACTCTCCTATCCAAAATGAATGGTGTACCAACTGCAGTTACACGTCGCTACCAGTTTGCGTCAAACTAACTTGGGAAGTAAAGTGGGAAGGGACATGTTCGTGAGCAACTAACACGATTAACTCTCAGTCCTGGACTAGCTTAGGTATATATTATTTATTTAACAGGAGATACGTATACAACTTGCGTACTTCGCTGAAGTGGCTCGGTAAAATTATTCAGCAATCCGACATATCTCAGGAATTTCCATAGCTAAACTAAGCCCTTTGAATCCGTTTCGTTAAATAGTAATAACTTACAGTATTCCCTTTAACTGAATTAAGAAACGCCACGTTTACAAAAAACTATATTTTAAATATATACCATCAGTATCTAAGTTTTTACTATCACATTTTCCATTAAATAGACTAATATAGGGTAATTTAATGAATATACAGTGCGAGTGTAAAGTCTGGAACTATCTAAATAGAACTTTTATCAAATGCTTTTGAAAGAAATCCTGAAACACGTCAATTTTTATTTTAAATAAGACATATATATTACTGTAATTGTCACTTTTAAATTGCCCTTTGTTATTGAGTGACGTTCACTATAATTTTTTTAAATGGAAACCCTAAATGTTTATGATAAATTTGGACAGAGCATGCAGTTCTAAGACCAAATACGCTAAAAAGTAAGATATTGTATTATGAAATTTTCGAGAAAGTCGCTTTTAAAGTATTAAAACAAAAATCGAATCAAAACCAAGTAGCCATGAAACAATGAGTTAGCCCTAAAATTATGACAGTTCTTCATAGTTTGTTTAACTGTTTTTGTTGTGTGCTCTTACTTAAATAAATCATGGTGCGATATTTGAGTGAAAAAGAACAAATTGAAATTTTAGTATTGATTGGATGTGGTAACCGTACGATGTTCTCGAAAATTTCGAAATACAGTAGCATAATTTTTTTAGCGTATTTGATCTTAGAATTTCATGCTTTGTCCAAATTCATCATAAAAATTTAGGGTTTTCATTTAAAAAAAGTATCGCTAACGTCATAACTCAAAAACGAAAGACAATCTAAAAGTGACAATTACGGTAAAAAATATTTTTTTTTTAAATAAAAATTCACGTGTTCGAGGATTTCTTTCAAAAATATTTGGTAAGAGTTCTATTTCGATAGTTCCAGACTTTACACTCGCACTGTATAATTTGATGGTGTTATACAGAGTGTCCCAAAAAGTTTTATACAAATGGAGAAAAAGTTTGTCTTACAGTTCACAAAAAAAAAATTCTTGATAAAAAGCTCTGCATGACTTTTAGATCCATAATCAAGTACAACATTTTTAAAACATTAGCTGATATACAGGGAAAATCAAAATTATGTTTTGGAATGAGAGTAAAATACGTTCAAACTGTAGTGGAGAGCAAAATGTTCATTGAAATTGTTATTAAGTAGCATTTGACATTTGTTGACAGTTAATAGATATTCCAAAGCACTCTATCCAAAACGTGTTTAATACGGACGAGTAACACAAAATCAGGCGCTTATTATGAACCGGATCT
Source organism: Agriotes lineatus (assembly GCA_940337035.1). Taxonomy (NCBI): domain Eukaryota; kingdom Metazoa; phylum Arthropoda; class Insecta; order Coleoptera; family Elateridae; genus Agriotes; species Agriotes lineatus. The sequence goes on from OW679194.1 coordinate 216,132,084, forward strand.
TACGATGTTTCGTACTGCGCATTAATCTAACAATTGCTGACGTATTTATTGAAATAATCTTATATTTTTTATCTGGTAACATCAGGAATCTAATCTTTTTTTTACTACTTAATAATTTCAATGAACATTTTTCTCCCCACTACAGTTTGAACGTATTTTAGTTTCATTCCAAATCATAATTTTGATTTTCCCTGTATATCAATCAATGTTTTAAAAATTCTGTACTCGATTATGGATCTACAAGTCATGCAGAGCTTTTTATCAAGATTTTTTTTTTGTGAAATGCTAGATAAACTTTTTCTCCATTTGTATAAAACTTTTTGGGACACACTGTATATGGGTTCTATGTACAGAATGCGGCAGGCTGCTAGGACCATTGCAAAAGAATATGCATGTGGCCGTCGTGGTGTTTAACAAACGACCAATCAATGTACGATAGCGGTAGGACGTTAGGATCATTATAAATGCAAGGTATATATCCGTTTAATTTTTTAAATACAATTGCGGCCACATGTAGAGTCCCTAGCTTTTGCTATGGTCCTAGTAGCCTGCCGCAATCTGTATATTGCAACGTGTGTAATGAATTTTAGTTGTTTTCATATAACTTAATTCTATTTTGTAAAATTGGATACATAATAAATCATTGCATATATACAGTGTCCGCCAAAAAGTTGGCATAATATGGGAAAAATTTGTATTTTTGATTTATTAAAAAAACTTTTTTAAAAGTTTCTTAAAAACCTATTTAGTCCCCATCATATACACCGAGTCATTTTTACTTATTTAGAAAATGGAGTTTTTCAAAATCGTCAATATCCAAAAAATGCTATTTTTCGGAAATTAAGGAAGATTTTATTAAAAAAAAATTCGAGTGTGTTATCTTTAGCTAACTGAACAATCTCAAGGCAAGAAAACACCTAATATTGTTTAACTATAGCTAAAAATGAATTTTTAAATTTTTTAAATATTTTTTAAAATTTTACATACCAGGACTAAATATTAAAATTCAAGTTTTTTTATGTGAAGACTTTAAAGATTTATAATTGGGAAAAATAATATAAAATGTTAATTACTTATTTAGATTTTTTATATTTACCGAAAAATAGTATGTTTGAATAATTTTGCGTTTTTTATGCCATGCTCTTTTTAAGAGAAATATTTTTCAATTCTGATTAATACTTATTTAAATGGCTTTTATAAACTCGAATCTAGCTCTGTTAATGAATTACTATTACAAAAACCCTGGAAATGTTTTTTTACAGTTGCCTAAATGAAGAGACTTTTCTTTATGCAATTTACATGTTCTAAAAAAACCAGGACGTCTTCTATCAAGATTCGTCTTACCTTAGATGTTTCCCTGTTTTATTATCTGTGAAGCACTGTCAATTTCTGGGTGCCTCATCGCACAAATTATTCCAGATTTTTTAATTTACCCTTCAAGCGATTTCTGTATCATTTCCCAATATTACTCGAACTTTCACAGTGGTTACCTTGTCAGTTCATGTAATTGTCGACAAGTACTATAGATTCACATCTCAAACGCTTTAATCCTTTCTTTTCTGGATAATTTCTGTGAAGTTACAAACTTCGTGTTCGGCAAAATATGGTACCGGCCATAGTCAAAGTTGTAAACGTAGGATATGAGCACGACCAACTGCTTCTGCAATTGTATATCCAATTAAATGTGTCGATTTTTTATAGTTACACTTCCATAACTTGAATATAAATGCATCTTCCGGCGTTCTTACTAATCATAATCATATATTCTGTTGTGCGGTTGTTAAGTTTCAAACCATATTCTTGGCTGTTGCTGTTAATAACATCAGGGAGGAACTGCAATGGACCTAAAATATTGGCTAAAGGTTCAGTGTAATCAAAACTACGACGTTTGTTCTGATGCCTTGTAGGACTTTTGCTAAGTCTACCTGAAATATCAGAATAAAAATTAAATAAAATGAGAGACAAGATATACAACTATCTCACTCCTCTATGTATTGGTACATCTTGCTTAGTGGGTATATACGCTGTCTTGACATTGGTCTTTATTGTCAATACTAATTAGCAATGAGATTAATAAAAATCGTAATTTCTTGGAGATTTTATCAGTAACAAAAATTCAAAACTGTTTTTTACTCGGATTCTGAAATGTCAACACTTCCTAGTCGCCAGAGCCGATTGGTGCTGCGAGGAACTGTGTAATCTAATACTACTACAAGCGTGTATTATCTTCAGAAATTTTGAAACAATTTCGATTTGGTGACAATGTGAAAATCAGTGAATGGAGGTTTTTGTTTAAAGAAGGAATAACTAAAGCAGACACTTATTGACACACTGTCTTGCAAGATTATGTAAGCGAAACTTCGAAATTTTATATCACGAAACGATGGTGTCAATTATTTTTTATTTAAAAGGGATCATTTGAAAATACTTATATTTAAAGAATCTTATTTGTTTTTTCTATTTCGAAATATTTATTTATTAAATCAGAATGCAAGTATTACTTTTTAGAATTCCAAACTATTTTCGTAGTATTACAGCAGCAATCGAGTAGAATTGTAGACCTTTAAAGTTTGACCGCAAAGCAGCAAAGTCGAAAACTTCACAATCTAATAGCCTGACAGATATAAACCGCTTCAGAAGTTATAACAAAACTACGACACAAAACCCACTGTTCATTCAAACTTAGTTTTAAAAGCCCAGCATTTTAGAAATATCCCTGAAAGAAATCAGAACGGCAATCGTATAAAAGGTTTTTGTAGACTTTTTCTGTATTTCGAATTCGTTAAATTCGTTAAGTCAGTTTGGTTTCACCAAGTTCTATATTACATTACAAAAAATAAATAGGTTAATGGGAAGTAAAATGATGTATTTGATTTTATTGACTAAAAGCGTATTGTGAAACTTCAAGTTATTGTTACAAGAACATTATGCATTTTAAAATAACTTGAAGTTAATAAAAGTATGTAATATAAACTATTAGGATTTACTTCCTAAATACACAGAAAGATAAACGTATATTGTATAAAAATATATCTACGCCAAAACCGGAATTTCCTCTGCGAAAGTAAAAATTGATTGGATAGTGTAATTTTTTATTACATGCAATACTGAATCTACTTTAGTCTAAACAAATAATCAAGTACGCTTGTTGTTATAGTAGCCGTTCATTTGTTATTAAACATGGCAGATAACACTGTCAGTTGTACTTTAAAGCAGCGCATTATTATTCAGTTTCTTGTCAATGAAGGCGTTAAACCTGCTGAAATTTTACGCAGACTTAATGCACAATTTGGCGAAGTTACACTAAATAAGTCGCAAGTGTTTGAGTGGGCTGCTCGGTTCAAAAATGGCCGCGAAAGTGTAAGTGATGATCCAGGAAAAGGAAGTTCCAATGCAACAAAAGTCGTTTCTGCCGTTATTCAACGTGTTGATGATTTGATTAAGCAAAATCGGCGAATTACTGTTTCGGAAATAGTGAACAGGACTAATTTAAGTACTGGATCAGTAGAAAAAATCATCCATAAACACCTCAACTTTAAAAAAGTGTCAGCTCGATGGGTGCCACATCAACTTTCTGAGGATCAGAAACTGACTCGCTTCCACATTTCGTCTCAGCTACTTAACCGCTTCTACGAGGAAGGACATGCATTTTTGGAAGGTATTGTTACATGTGATGAAACGTGGGTTCATTACCATACACCTGAGTCCAAGAGGCAAAGCATGCACTGGAAACAATCGGATTCGCCTCCACCGAAAAAATTCCGTTGGCAAGATGATGGCGTCCGTATTTTGGGACTGCAAAGGTGTTATTTATATCGACCAGGTCAGACAATAAACAATGAATATTACTGTAGCGTCCTTGAAAAAGTTCGTCAAGCAATTCGAAAAAAACGAAGGGGATTGTTATCAAAAGGAGTAATCCTTCAACAAGACAATGCCAGGCCACACACGGCTAAGATTACCATGGATTTTTTGAACAAATTTGGTTGGGAAACTCTACCGCATCCTGCTTATAGTCCGGACTTGGCTCCCTCAGATTTTCATTTTTTTGGACCGCTTAAAAATCATCTAGGGGGCAAACGATTTCAAAAAGGAGACGCACTTAAAAAGTGTGTTCTAAATTGGTTTAGACAACAGGAAGAAAGTTTCTATTTTTGAGGATTTCAAGCTTTGGTACAAAGGTGGAATAAATGTGTAGGTCTTAATGGGGAGTATATTGAAAAATAAAACTGGTTTAATCTATATATAGTTTTTAATTACATCCTTAAAAAAATAAATTCCGGTTTTGACGTGAACCCCCCTCGTATAACAAAAGCTTTATGTGTATCGAATAGTTTTATTTTTCTTCTATGTCATACACTAAATATAGCAATTATGCTTATTAGTTTAAAAAAGAAACACACAATTGCTATTTATAAACATGTAAGGATAGTTTCCAAAAAAAAAAATTTCAGAAGAAAATCGGTTTGAGAAGAATAAGAAGAAGAAAAAACAATGAAAAATAGAAATGTTCTGCTAGAGGCTACTAGGACTTTCCACTGACACTTAAAAAATCACATCCTACTATTTTAAAACAAATTCTGTCAAATTCTATAAAAAACATAACAAAATATACTGCTTAACAAATGAACTGGACCACCCATAAAAATTTTATGTGTTACATTACGTCATAAAAAAAATAAAAGTTTTTGTTTTATAGTGTAGTCATATTAAGCATATTTAATTGCAAATCCTTAAATATCAACTGAAGAATAAAATTAACAAAATCATAATATAGAATTAAAAAATCTGTAAAAGGCTTTACCCAGAACTTCCCTCGTCGACATTGTAACACTAAATAATTTTAAAAATCAAATTAAGTTAGGAGTAAAAATATCTTCACGTTTCTAATACATTAAATCATTTTCAAATAAAAAAATTTACCCCGCTGGGGGGATTTGAACTCCGCCGCATCTGCGAAGTAGATCGTAACCACATCGATTTTTCATCTGCGCCATCGACACATTGGAACGAGTGCGGCGCGCGCCTCTCTTGAACAGAACGATCTTATTGTTGAAACGTTTCGACTCTTTTGTGACATTATCCTGTATCTGTTGAGTCTTATTTTCGAGTGTAAAGCGTGACCTATGTGACAATTTTAACGCAAAAATAAACAAAAAAATTTTTAAGGTGTTTGCCCTGTATATATTTGCATGAAATTGTACCGGTTTCATTCTAGGTATTTATATATATATATATATATATATATATATATATATATATAATGTGTATGCAAAATATCATCTTCCTCCGACAAATAGTTTTTGAGTTTGTTACGGTATTAAAAGGACTTTACGACACCCACCCAAGGTGAGCATCGCACCACGGAATCAGTCCTGAAAACCTGACACACTTGCCCTGAAATCGGTTCGAAATAGGCTAATAGGCCACGGCTGGAACGCTCAGGGAGTCGGGCGTGAGTCACACGATACGTTCTGGGCAAGCGCGTTGTGGCATAATATATACAGGGTATGTCGAAATTATGAGGGCGCCACCAAGCCTGTCTTAACCCGGCTAACCGGGCCTGGACGGTTAGACGGGAGCGAAGCATGCAAAAATACTCCGCCAATAAGATTACTCAAGAGTTGCAAGGTCAAATAACAATTTCGGGATTGCCTTAAGCAAGGATTGTGATTAGGTGTCAATCCTACCACGACTACGCAGCTGTCTCACTCACCTGCACGCTCACAGCTTCCTCGTTCCGTCGTACAATAATCCGTACAATAAAGGGGCGTCTATCTGTAACAGAACATGCACAAGCCGAAACAAACAATAGTTCCCTTAACTAACCAATCATATATTTCACTTCGGGTTACAATGGGGTAGCAGAATGCGTCGCCCTGTATCTAACCTTAATCTATAATTAAGGGCACCAGCTGGCACGCGCGCTCTAAACTTAACGACAGATGTTGAACATTAGTGAACAGCAATAATAGGTAGTAACGAGTAGGTACAAAGATACACGTTGCCTTATGCAAGGGCAGCGACGATTTACATTAGCCTTCACGGCATGAACAGTCTGCAAGTCTGAATGAATACACTAGCGTAGTAATGAGTAGGTACAAAGATACACGTTGCCTTATGCAAGGGCAGCGACGATTTACATTAGCCTTCACGGCATGAACAGTCTGCAAGTCTGAATGAATACACTAGCGCAGTAATGAGTAGTAATGAGTAACACTCGCGTTCACAGCGGTAATCAGGTTAAAGGCAGATACCTTAATGCGTAGGCGGCGAGGGAGCCTGGTACAGTTGAGTTGCGACGAGCTGCAATCGTAGGTGGCAGGTACCTTCGGTGTTACAACGGCGAAAGGGGGTGAATGCATAACCGCCTCAATGGCGACGGGAGACGCGTCAGGACGCGTACAACGGGACGACGAAAAGAATGGGGGCCTCACTCGTTCTGCTGAACCAAATCCTCGTAGGTCGAGATGAAGGGGGCACGACCCCTCACTAACAGTAGCAGGAACTGGGCTCCAAAAACACCCACGTTACGCCGAAGACCACTCGACAAATTCCGACTCACAACCACCACACAAGCGCTCTCTGCAATCGGCTCCGGACGACTGCCACTTAAGGCGAAAACGTATATCACATAAATTGCCGAAGCAGCACTCGACGGGAAAAAAGGGCTGACGCCCCCGCCAAGGGCGGAAGCGTCGCACGAACTCACACACACTATCCGACCTCTTACTTGTTTGACGGCTCTCGGCTGAATGCCCGAGGGAAGCGTTGGCAAAAGGTCACCTTGGCCGCGTCCCCCACGTGACTAAACCAGCCAATCGCAAGGCGATAAAATGAAACAAGCCAATGCGGGCCACGATGGTATCACGCCACGACCGCGTGCTATTAGGAATTCGGAAAAACGCCATCAGAGGAGAGCTCCAACCGACGGAAAATACTGCTTTTGGGGCTAAATATGTGCGAAATCGTGATTCTGAAATTAGGCGATGGAGCCAAATAAAGAACTAAAAGGGCTTAGCATACGGGCACGCTGCCCTAAAGCCTAGGTGGCTATTTAAAATACCAAAATGACCTAACTAAAGGTGTGAAATGCGATTAAGCATCTGCGACAGCAAAATGACTTAACACTCCCCTTACTTGAAAGAGAGTTCCCCGAAGTCTCTTATAAAACAACGAGGCATTTTGCGACAACGTAACGAGAACTTAAACGAAAACGCAACAACGAAAAACGAACGAAACAAAAAAAACATTCGATACGATAGAGTGCACCCCCAAAGGGATTACGCACACTGGCCACCAGATAGGGTGCAAAGGTGGGAAGGGAGAAGAGGAAGAAGAAAGACTGGATACGCCAGTAGAAAATACGTAAATTGTTTGGGTCAAAATCGGGTAAAATAGGTCTTACACCTGTGGACACTTCCGACCAACCGTTCCAAAAGAACACAGGGAGGGGGGGGTATAGAAATGGAAGTCCAAAGTCCCACCCAAGGGTTACCTGAAGAGGGCACGCTGCGCGTCACGAGATCGGCGCATTGTGTGGATCCCACAACTGGTATGAGTACCCAAGAGAAGAGGATGAACCACCAAAAAGGGAAAATGGTTGTGACAGAAACTGTCAAAAATAGTCATAATCAGAAATAGGAAAAACTCAGTCCACCGAAATCCTCAATCAATGCCGATGCCGGAGCCAAGTCGACTATTAAACCGCAAAGCGCGAGCTCGAAAGTGACTCCAACCCCGAACACCAAAAGAAAATCACGAAGAACCAAGTCTCCAAGGGTGTAGGCGTTCGATGACGCATGCCCAATAAATCCTTTTCAGAACTCCATGCGGCCCAAAGGGACTACCTTACGACGACAGGGTCCGCACGAAACAAAATGACCAGAAACACGCTCTCTTTATGTAATCCCACATAGGTGGTTGAAAATGGCGACGGCCAACGGTACGGTAAAAGAGCGCTAGGCCACGACAACAACAGGGCATCACTACAAAAAAAAAAGTCAAAAATCTTTAAATACTTAATACTTGAATACCAACGGAGCCTCGCGCGGACAGCATGCGCATTACTGCCACACAAAGCTCAGAAGCTTCAACGAAACTGTTCACAAAGAACACGATACTTGACAACATGACGTCATCAGACAAAAAGGGTACGATAAATGACCACAAAACGTCAACAAGTACGAAGCATTCCGACCAGCGGTAAAGACTCGTTAAATGCTAACGGTAAGTGTACAAAACACTACTATGACTGTTAGGGGTGTCCACGAAGAAGTCGGTAAACCAGGTTGGGCGGTACATGATACTAATGAGAATGAGATAAAGGCCAACGAAAATAACTACGTCAAACCAACTAAGAAGATGGCCTGAGGGACGTAATAACCGCACGAGCGAATCTCCCCAAGCACACCAACAACAATCCACAACTGATCAACAAACCAAAACGCAGTGATGAAGCTGAAAATGAATTCCAACCTGCTCACCAAAAATCAACGCTGCACAACACCAAACGATAGCAAAAAAAAATTGTCAAAATCGGTAATCATCAACGTCAAAATCGATAAACCTCGCTAACGTAAACGTCAACATCGATAAACGTCAGTTCGGTACAACAAAAGTGTCAACTTAGCCCAAGGCTAAACAATGTAAGCGACAGGGAATCGAAACTCCCAATTAAGCCTTCGAGAAGACTTAAAAAAAACAAGGTCGGTACCTTCACTCAACAACATCTGGTACAAAATCCGACTAATACGGGATAAAATCTGCACTAAATGCAACAAAAGATCTCGGTAGTATGAACTGGCTAAGAAAAACAAGAAACGACGGTAAAAATGACGAAAAAGATACTAAAAACATGAAAAGACATGGAAAAACACAAAAAGAAAACTCAAAAAGGCGATAAACAACAAGAAGACACAAAACTACAAATAGAAAATAAGAAAAGACAAGAAAAAAACATATAGAAAACAAGAAAAGAAACGTAAAGACAAATGACAACTAAGAAAAAACATATACACTGTCAAGAAAACTAATGAAAATAAACTAAGAACAGGAAAAGACAAGAAAAGACATATAGAAAACAGAAGAAAACAGGAAAAGACAAATAGAGAACAAGAAAAGAAGCTCGGCAAAATACTTCACTAAGAAAAAAAAACGGTTTACCAGTCCATACCACTTCGAAATGACGAAAAAAAACATTTGTGACAACAATATAAATGACACAACAAGGCTAGGCAAAGCAAAGCCAGAAAGGCCTGAAAAGCCCCACGTTGGGCGCCAAAATTAGCCTGTTACGGTATTAAAAGGACTTTACGACACCCACCCAAGGTGAGCATCGCACCACGGAATCAGTCCTGAAAACCTGACACACTTGCCCTGAAATCGGTTCGAAATAGGCTAATAGGCCACGGCTGGAACGCTCAGGGAGTCGGGCGTGAGTCACACGATACGTTCTGGGCAAGCGCGTTGTGGCATAATATATACAGGGTATGTCGAAATTATGAGGGCGCCACCAAGCCTGTCTTAACCCGGCTAACCGGGCCTGGACGGTTAGACGGGAGCGAAGCATGCAAAAATACTCCGCCAATAAGATTACTCAAGAGTTGCAAGGTCAAATAACAATTTCGGGATTGCCTTAAGCAAGGATTGTGATTAGGTGTCAATCCTACCACGACTACGCAGCTGTCTCACTCACCTGCACGCTCACAGCTTCCTCGTTCCGTCGTACAATAATCCGTACAATAAAGGGGCGTCTATCTGTAACAGAACATGCACAAGCCGAAACAAACAATAGTTCCCTTAACTAACCAATCATATATTTCACTTCGGGTTACAATGGGGTAGCAGAATGCGTCGCCCTGTATCTAACCTTAATCTATAATTAAGGGCACCAGCTGGCACGCGCGCTCTAAACTTAACGACAGATGTTGAACATTAGTGAACAGCAATAATAGGTAGTAACGAGTAGGTACAAAGATACACGTTGCCTTATGCAAGGGCAGCGACGATTTACATTAGCCTTCACGGCATGAACAGTCTGCAAGTCTGAATGAATACACTAGCGTAGTAATGAGTAGGTACAAAGATACACGTTGCCTTATGCAAGGGCAGCGACGATTTACATTAGCCTTCACGGCATGAACAGTCTGCAAGTCTGAATGAATACACTAGCGCAGTAATGAGTAGTAATGAGTAACACTCGCGTTCACAGCGGTAATCAGGTTAAAGGCAGATACCTTAATGCGTAGGCGGCGAGGGAGCCTGGTACAGTTGAGTTGCGACGAGCTGCAATCGTAGGTGGCAGGTACCTTCGGTGTTACAACGGCGAAAGGGGGTGAATGCATAACCGCCTCAATGGCGACGGGAGACGCGTCAGGACGCGTACAACGGGACGACGAAAAGAATGGGGGCCTCACTCGTTCTGCTGAACCAAATCCTCGTAGGTCGAGATGAAGGGGGCACGACCCCTCACTAACAGTAGCAGGAACTGGGCTCCAAAAACACCCACGTTACGCCGAAGACCACTCGACAAATTCCGACTCACAACCACCACACAAGCGCTCTCTGCAATCGGCTCCGGACGACTGCCACTTAAGGCGAAAACGTATATCACATAAATTGCCGAAGCAGCACTCGACGGGAAAAAAGGGCTGACGCCCCCGCCAAGGGCGGAAGCGTCGCACGAACTCACACACACTATCCGACCTCTTACTTGTTTGACGGCTCTCGGCTGAATGCCCGAGGGAAGCGTTGGCAAAAGGTCACCTTGGCCGCGTCCCCCACGTGACTAAACCAGCCAATCGCAAGGCGATAAAATGAAACAAGCCAATGCGGGCCACGATGGTATCACGCCACGACCGCGTGCTATTAGGAATTCGGAAAAACGCCATCAGAGGAGAGCTCCAACCGACGGAAAATACTGCTTTTGGGGCTAAATATGTGCGAAATCGTGATTCTGAAATTAGGCGATGGAGCCAAATAAAGAACTAAAAGGGCTTAGCATACGGGCACGCTGCCCTAAAGCCTAGGTGGCTATTTAAAATACCAAAATGACCTAACTAAAGGTGTGAAATGCGATTAAGCATCTGCGACAGCAAAATGACTTAACAAGTTATACCATCAACAGACAGACAGAGAGACAAACGAAATTGAGAAAACCTGTTTTTCGTCATCTAGGGACCCTAAAACGTGAAAGTCTTAAGAAATCTCGGAAGGTGCTTTTTCGTGATTGCAATACTTCCTTTGTCTTTCAGACGAGGGAAGTAAAAAAGGAAATTAATAGTTCTTTGAGTCTCCTTCGAAGGTTTAAAAATGTTTGGCAACGATTTGGCATAGTTTGTATTAGTGATGGGCACTATCGAATGATTTCTACTATCGAATACTTACTAAATGACTAGTACCAACTATCGAATGAATTTATTCGAATATCTTTATTCGTTTTCCCTAATTGCGCCATTTGCTTAAGACTATTTATTAAATGAATGCTCCTAACTATTGAATGCATTTATTCGAATATCATATTCGCTTTAGAATCCAAAATATATTTAAAGGTGTATACCAATAAAATAATAAGATAATAATTGATAATACTTGTTGCGATATGTGAAATGGGAGATCCAATATCTAATTTGCTTTTCTGTATAATAGGTTAGTGTAAATGATATCTAATTCGCTTTAGCGGTGCACTCCATGTGTTTTAGAATAGACAATGGGGCATGTATGGGTGGCCGTCGATTCATTTAATATTTTGGGTTTTCGTTTTGGCAATCAAATAATCTGTAGTTACTGCAAAAGCGCTGTACATTGCAATTCGATAGGTAGCAACCGGCGAAAACCGAATGAATAATATTCATTCGTTCCGTTGGGCTTTGTGCTATCGCGCCGCCTATCGCGTTACCAGTTCGCTCATTTGCCATTTCGATTGTTTCTCGATAGCGTAAATGACGAATGAATAAAACCATTCATTCGTTTTACCTATCGAATAATTCGAATAATCGTCGACTATCGAACTATTTGATAGTTTTCATTCATTCGTTCCCATCACTAGTTTGTATGCAATGCACTATCAACATTTGGGCAAAATTCAAAATTTTCAAATGATAATATCTTATTAATGGAGTTAGTTTTATTTAAACCAAATGTCAAGACTGTCCTTTTGGAAAATATATTTAAAAATTGCACCAATATATGCAAATGGTCCAGTTCAGTTGTTGAGCAATATATATTTTTTTAATATAAACTAGAAAAAAACATCAAGAATAGTAATTGTGTGGCATAGTATTTGTTATCTATATGATTTTTGGTATATATTCACATACTTCGTCATATAACTTGTTTACCTTAAATTAGAGAAGTATTACAAATCTACTGATATTATGTATGATCTTCAATTATATCCTATTAGAGTAAAATTATGAATAACCATGCTAATGGTACAATGGGAAACACTTTTCTTTTTATTTTGAAAACAGCCGAGCCATGACTTTCCTTGCGCAATTTAGATATTCTAACATATTATTAAAACAAATGATAAGCAGCACGATAGTTAACTTCTTAGTAGTTTGGCTTTTATTATAAATTTCATTTCATATACGCATTCCTTAGTTAAGTTACTTCCTCATTTGACCTATGAACAATAGCTATTTTAGATCAGCTTTTACATTATTTACTAGAACGACCATAGCAGGTTTATAAAACAATAATACAAGTGAACCAGGTCGTGGGTTCAAACTTAACTTGGGAATATTGAAATAGGAACACAACATTTCTTTTTCGCTGATAAAATATGAACATGTCACAATATGAAAATTCTCGTTTCAGGAGGATACTACATGATCGAGCGTAAGACGCTGAAACTTCAAATTGTCGTCCTTAATACAAACCTGATGAGAAAATCCGACACTGACGACGATGCCATCAAACAATGGGACTGGCTCAAGAAAGTTCTGAGCAAATGCCAACTTCACAAGGAAACCGTAAGTAAAATAAGCAAATATTTACTTAACATTGCAACTCGTTCGAATACGGGCAGCATTGTCTAAATATAATCGAGACCGTGCCTCACCAAGTTCCTCAAGCTTGATGGAAACAGTTTACTGGATGCAGAGTTAAGTTTGCATAAATATTAATAGCACGGAAACGGAGTTTTGAACAATTACATCTTTTTGCGCATTTGCATCACACATTTCGAGAGAACTTAATGCAGCGAGCGACCATTTTAAATCTGGAGGAACTTAGAATAAACAAGAATTTTCCACATTGTTACGAGCAAACGTTAAAAAGTGCCTCAATTTACTGGGAGCAATTTATCACATAAAATATTTATACGATTTGCTTTTGGATGCGTTCGTCTTCTATATTGGATATTAGCGTAGCCTACAATATCTTTTTATAGTACCATTCCGTATCCCCTAACGTATTAAAATTATAGGAAAGTAACCTCGTATTGTAATAACATTAAGTGCACATCAATTTTTATATTGATAGCAATAAATTATAGCTTCCATCGTAATGACTTAGATTTCAACCTCAATTTTGTTGGAAACTTCACTGTAAATATAATGCAGGAGCTATTGATCTGAGGCTACTCTATTTATATTTTTCATACATCTTATTTAATTTTACCCTCGCCCTGCGAAAATAATTTCAATTGCGCGTAAGGCGCAAATGGGTCTCTAGAGACCAGGATTGCATTGTAGTTGCTTTCATTAATTTTGAACCACCACGTTTGTACTTACTTCTAATCGATACTGGCACATAATGACAATTATAAAACACATCAACATATAAACAACGTCCAAATGATTTTTGCTAACATTAACCAGTGTTTCTACAACTTCAATATGACTGTTATCCACACAAAAATAAATATAAATAGTCATCTTGGGTAAGTAATAAAGTAAACCACCAACAATGAAACGCGAAAGGCGGAAACGGGGTCTCAAGCGACCTGAGTGGATTATTTCAGGTATACCAAGTCATTTTTGTTAAAGACATTTATTCTAAAGCATCTTCATAACAGCTTCGTGGAATACGCAAACACCTAAAGCGGTATTTTAGAAAACGAAGTAATTTTTTTTTCTGAGTCACTCATAATAATTTTAACAGTTGTAAGTAAAACATACAGATAATGAAAACCAAATACCAGCCTACTAAATCTAAACGTTTGAAAAACGAATTGCAATCTTTAATTCTTTGATCAAGGATATCTTTGAAATGTATAATTTTAGGACATATGTTCATTAAAGTGTTTTTCTCTTATTTTTGATGCAGAATAGCGCCCTTATATTTATTCTGCGCAAGTTTGAAACACCCTGTATAATGATCTTGGTCATTAAATATTTGGCGTCCGGCACATCAAAGTGTATCTTGGGAAAACAGAATTTTGGTCTTTTGGCGTCAGATTTTCGTTTCAAAAGATCACGTAGCTTAGGAAATTTAGTAATATCTATATAATTTTTAATGAATAATGTAGTTCTTAGCATGGAATATACAGGGTGTTTCCTACGTGTAGAAAATTGGCTGGAATGTTCGAAAACGAAGAATTTTCGGACCTGTTGATCGGAACCTTTTGTCTTTAATATCTGAAAATGTAATTACTTACTTTTGTTATTAGAAACGAAAGTTAAAGTTATGGGAGTTTTCGTCACTAGAAACGGAATTGACGCTTTGGTTTGAGTTATACTGTAACCGAAAGATGTATTTTCGTACGTGGTCGTAAACGGTTTCAAGCGTTTCTTTTCGTTAGTACTATATTTCTACAATTTCTTTTCTAAAACCATTGGTGTCCGCTGTGTTTTGGATTTGAGTATAAAGGTATTTGAGTATATGGCCTAAGACCGTACTGAATATTACAGCAAAAATTAATACTTACCACGCACACGTGTGACCAATACAAAAGCTGAACACACAACCGACGCTTATCACTCTGGCTGTCAGTACTGGGTTACTCAACCTATGTTGTGGCGAATGCATGTGAATTTCAGTCAGCTGTGCACGCGCCAAACAAGCCTTGTTATGCATAGATTACTGGCTTTCCACAGTTCACGAAAAAGACGTCGGTTTTCGAATCATTTCGAATTTCGGAATTTCTAATACGGGATTGTGGATCCGTACTGCAATCAACAATCCTTTGCATTTTCTTCCAATAGATATAAATTCAAAAACTAAGAAACAATATACAGGAAAAGTGCATAAATTTTCAACATAGCCGTAGGTTCATTCTTACCCTTCTTCCAACCTAAAACACATTTGCTCATTCTGTTAATAAATAATTATTTCGCTTTCTGTTTAATCCACGCATGTAGTTATACATTTTTAATTAAATTAGTGAAAATATGAATAACCTTAAGAGCTACGTTTTGTTAAACAATCCCTCGCGTAGAGTTCTTTTCCGTAGGTGACATCAATTGATTTTAAACGATCTTTCGACACGATGCTATCTGGTTTTTATATTTTCGGAAATATTAGTATTAACATTCTTATTTTCAGTAAATGTCAAAAATAGCTGTGAAAATAGCTCTTTATATTGATAGAAAGATATTTTTCGATTATTTGCCCAAATTGAATTTGAATTCCTTCGTAAAAAGTGTTCTTGCTATATCAAAATATTTTTGTTCCTATTTAACTAAAGCAAAAATTACTAATTTCATTTATTACTCACACAATGTTTTAGCTCCTATTCACGATTCTAGTAACGAAGTTCTCTCTTGATGCGGAATTCTGGTGGAACACTTCATCCAACCATATACTAACCTTGTTATATCTATATTTCTTATGTCATTTGACAGCAAAAACGAAAAACGAAGTTGTTAGAGCGCCTTAGAAGTCCACGCATGGCGTAACTCAAACAGTAGACCAAAGTTCAATAAACCACTACCTACCCGATTAAACTTGGGGTAAACTTAACCAAATATTACGGAAATCGATAGCAAAGCTAGATACACATAATGCAGCCACAGCTAAGCACATAACATCAAAGGTGGATGAAATTCCACCCTACAAATTACCTAGTTACGTAATATTTAACATAACGGTGTGTACCTTGAACTTTTTTATTTACCAGATTTGTGATAAACGTTAACATGGATGCTTTTTGGCGTGACAATCGGGCGTTTCATTTGCAGCAAACGGTTAAAAATACTTTTTAGATAGAAATCTAGATTATTCTGCTAGTTACTATAATGCCACAGCTTATACGCTTGATAAACATTTAGATGCGATAAGCTAATTGTATTGATACCATTACTTTCTAACCTTTTTGCTTCTAAATCGTATGTTTAAAACGCTCAGGAGCAATTAGGCAATCTACAACTGTAACTGACAAACTGATAGTTCAGCTATTTTATTCTAAAGACCTAGTACACTAGTACACATTAATTCAGTGCATGTAGTTAATTTTCTTTTGCCCAGCCTTATCAATTAATTATATTTTATCATGTGATATAACTGTAAACACGCAATGCACCCACAGAGGAACATATTTAACCCATTTAGGTTTTTCAGGGAACAATATAACTAGCCAAACACTATTATAGCAGTTAATATTAATAAATAAAAAATAGGAGAAAAATTAGTTGTAAATGAACAGAGTAAAATTTTAAAGTTAATTATAGCCTGAAAAAGTGACCAGTGGCATCTTTTTAATCCACATATACCATGCAACAAAGTTCATTTAAGCATGTCAGTGTTTAACTTTGAAATTTTAACATAAAATATATCAACAGTGCTCAGTTAGTGAGGACCAATTTATTTCTCGATTCAAAATTACCTATTACATGTCACATGTGCAACTTATTTTAATTGAATAAATACATTTTGCTAGTATACTTAAAGGTACTAAGTATGGTTATATACGGTTATACTAGTAAATTAACATATCCGATACTTACATAAATGTAACTTATCTGTCTACTAACTCTAAATACTTGTTAAAGCGATGTTTAATAGTAATTTACAATACAAGTGCGTAAAAATAGTATTTTGTCAAGAGTGGGGCAGAGTTAAAAAGCACGCTCGCTCGCGTTTTAAGCCCCGTGAGTTACTAAAGATGCTTTACGCATGTGTATCGTATAACATTTTATCTACGAGAATCTAGAAACCAGTAAATATAAAAAAAAATATTTTAAATGTAAATTAGGATTACTAGCAATTTTGTGTGGTTCAAAATTCTAAAACACGTTGCTACTGACGACATGAACTAATGGAAACATGGTATTAAACAGTCGTTTTATAAACTTCAAACTGGCAACTAAAAGTTTTACGCACCATCATAGATAAATATATTTTTATTCTATAATTAATATCTAAATATCTATTTTATTTCATCAAAAGTACCACTTTTTCAACCAAATGAGTTTCTGTAACTGTCCTGTTAATATGTTCTAAAATTACTTCTAAAATAATAATAATAATTTACGTTGTGATTATTATATTCCTACTGTAGCTAGTCAAAACACCGTCCGTTCGCTTGCTTTTTTAAACATAACATTCTGTGAGCATCATCTCTTTTACTCGATACCTAGCATTGTTCTGTATGTCTTGGTGGTCTATTTTTATCTGTTCCATATGTGTTTATCTATTTTATTGTACTACTACTAACCGTAAATTAAAAACCTTTAAAATTAATTAAGTTTTCATACATACACGAAAGATTGCACACACCTAAATTAGAGGGTGTGGTGCAAAAATCGGTCAAAGTTCTAGATAAGATATTACCAGATTTTTGTCTAAAAAGTACCTCCACATTGTTTGAAGGAAGAACCTTCCATATTTTATTCTTAATATTCTATATATCGCTATACGACCTTTTATTGCATCAAAATGATACGTTTTTCTTAGTTTTCTCAAAACAATGTAAACTGGGCGTGGATTGTTAGTGCATCCAGTCCTTCAATTGCTACTTTTATATTTCACTATTTGGTCGTAGGTTTATGTTTCATAAAATTATATCTGCCTAAATCTATCAGCTGGTTTATGAAACCCTTATGCAATGTTGCTATAGACCTTTTTTATAAATAAAAAAATTATCAAGTGCTGACATATTGCAATGGCTTACTGCCCACAGCAATTCTGGTTGCCTAACTAACACGAAAAATGGATATCTTCAAAATGAGCACAGAATTAAATTATTTATTTATTGCAAGAAAGTCAGTAATTTTACACTAATAAATGCACTTGAGATTAGTAGCAGCAATTATAATTGGAGTGAGAAAGGTTAGCATCAGATATAGCAGGATTCAAAAGGGTTATGTTCAGCGTTTGATTAATAATTGATATTCGAAATGGCAAACACAGCTTAATTTATGTAGCTGACAGATTTGAGTTTGGTGAAATCAATACTATGATATGAATTTTAATATAATACAGAGATGGCTTGTGTAGTTACAAAAATTATATGAGCGTTATGATTAGAAGTTACTATCACCAGCAAACGGCAAGACAACTGAAGGCTAAGAAAAGGTGCAAAGCAATTCGAGGAAGTAAAGATTGCAAAGAGTAATTAGGTTACCTATCAAAGGAAACAGACATCGTGCAGTGCTAAAATAAACATGTGCAACAGTACAATTAAAACTGAAGTGATTAAAAAGCAGAGATTTAAAGTGTAAAAGTGACAACTTCCAAGAAAAGACAGTTTAGTATTTAAGCAAAAACAATTTTGGGCTTCAATCAAGATTATACTGTTTACGAGGTGTAGCACCAGGCCTCCAGTTCCCAGAAGTCTTCCAGATCCTTTAATCGACGTGGCGTCCTTCCATTTTGCGATTTGGACCAAAGAGTTCAACCGTTTTTTCCGGAGATTACTCAAGTTTTTATAAGTGCAGATCATCGTTGTGTTTACAGTCAATTGAGGTTAGGGTTGTCAAAAACGAATTTAAGCAATTGCCATACTAGTGAATTTGTCTTACACAAAAGTATTTGTAATACGAGCTGTTGAACTTACCCCTGAGACTAGAGTTATTTCATGCTAGACCGGAGCTTTGCTTTAATTAATTGCAAATAAATAAAATACATAAGAGCAATAAACCATTTATTTAGAAAATCATTACAACACCCTTTTTAATAAGCCCTGGGATTGAGACAGAATTCTTGATTAAAACTATTTGATTTATAAATTGTGTGATTCGTCATTATTTATTTATATTATTATATTATTACATAATTTGTGGGGGTACGATTACAATATATGTCAAGAGAACAATAGGTTACATTAATTTTATGTATTTGCATTTAATTACTTCTTTACATCTCTAGGCTAAAAAACTAAATCTTAAAGCGTGTTACGATTTCAAGCCTCTCCTTGGATTGGCCTTTCAATAATCACTGAGAAAAATCAACTATTTGAAAAATAATACCTTTATAAGCTGCAATACCTGCCATTAATAATTAAAACATAATAGAAAATATTTTGATTAAATTTTATTCATGGTTATTTCGTTGTCTTGGCCGGAGTGTAGAATTGACAAAAAGATTGAAGTACTGGATTCTTTATTATTTAGGAAAAAAAGTCGTAATGATTATTCTTACATTAAATTTTTCGTAACTATAGAGCATGTAAGTAATTTTAACTGCTGCACACTTTAATTCTCTGATTATCAAACTTTGTTCAGTATTTCCATCTCCTAATTAATCTAGTGGCTGTAGTGGCAGGTTTAATTTAACCTTTCCGCTCCTGGAAACGCTATTCCGCTATTAAGTTACAGGGACAACAACTTCTCTATCGAGATTTAATTAACTCCACATCAAATAGATTCTTTCCATACTTTGTTCTAAACATTCGCTGACAGGGGATTTTGTTTCTGTGACACATTGAGTCTCTGAACCGTAACCACAGCACGTTTGTAGACGAAAGCACTAAATGAAACACGCAACACGTAACTGTATGAGCATAGATAATCTGCGACAGTAGAAATAAAGTAACTTTTCGTCGTTAAGATGTTACACCAGACTGTATACTCTAATACGTAAAAATACTTGCTGTACTTATTACTAATTAGTTTTAATAATGTGTATAACATTATAAAACGTACTCATATAACTCTGACCAGTTAAAACCTCAGTCTTATATGAGCCCCAGAATGAAGTTTTCTTTATTACATTTCGCTTGTCCATAGCAGAAACATTTGCTATCTATCTATGACGCCTAGGACTCATTGAATAACTACATCAAAACTTGTGGAAATAATACGATCATTGGTAGCATTTCAGGAGAAATGATAGCCACAGATTGAAGCACATTGTCGAACATCCACGCTCACATCTACTGTGCATGTACAGTCGTGTTCAAATAAATCTGGGACAATGTTTTCTTCATAAGCAGGTTGAGTTAAGAATTTAAGAATGTCTCCATGAATTTCCTGCTATCAGAAAGAGTTACAGATTTCATTAGCTGTTAAAGATTAATGTAACTCTTTCTGATAGCAGGAAATCCATGGAGATATTCTTCAATTCTGAACTGAACCTACATATGAAAAAAACATTGTCCCAGATTTATTTGCACTCAGCCATATTGGGTATAGAATCTATTTTAGAACCTCAAGAAATTGCTTTAAAAGTATAGAGACCATCCATTTAAAAGAAGAGGGCTAAAAGCAGTAACCGAAACGAATGTGAAAGAAGAATCGAGGGTGATGAAGCAGACCAAAACAACACTAAACAAGCTAAAGTGAAGTAATACAGAACTAAGACCTGTGGAAAAAATAAATATGCCTTAAATTTTGCACATATCATGCAAACTCTTGGAAATCATTGGTCACTTCATCCTTCCTATGCTGAAGTCAAGTCGGAGCGCTGCATCCTTGTTCCTCAAGTGGTATTGATGTAACTTATTTGAACAACTTAACAGTGATCTTGAGATATACTAATAACTAAAACTATGTATAGGAAAGGGTTTTAAGTTTCTTCATATCGAAAAATGGAAAACGTATTGTAAGTTATTACAAGGTCTTTTTATAGACATTAAAAATTGCTAAATTAAACATACAACAAATATGTCTTGTAAATGTCCTGGATTTCAAACACTATTGAGGAAACGCAATTGTAAAAGAAAATCGTGTTTGGAAACATTGCATTATTTTGGCTATATTAAAAAATGCATACCTATTCATATTATATACCGGGTGCTGACTTGCGCGACGCACCATAGGAATTTACATAGTAAATTCTTTATGTTCAATTATTTGCTCCCCTAATTATTTTAGAATTAAAGTGTAAATACATTTCTTGTAGAGAAAAAAATACTGCATCCATTCACACTGTTGCTAACAATTTTTCATTTTCCGGAACCGAAGGAATGCAAAAAACAAACTAGCGTTTTCACAAAAATCAGTGATGCCATGGAATTATTGAAACAAGCCAATGCCAACGTAAATGCGTGCGGCGCGACAATATGTGCTGTTTGTTTGTTTGTCATTGATGTTTGACGTTTATAATAATTACTTATTATTAATGTTGTTCTGCTTAATGTCTCTAAGGTACCTAGACCTTGTCCATAACAAAAATGGTTTTACGAGTATGGTGGACGTTCGTTAAGTAAGCTCCTTGTTTATTGTAAAATATCCGTATCGGCAAATTCCAAACAGTACAACCATTAATAGACTGATTAATTTTAAGTTTAAGACTTCAGGCAGGTTATTAAATAATTACAGGTGCAATACTGAGGTTCAGAACTTACACCAAAATGAGAAAAACGACAATACGTTCAATCTTTTGACGGCAGTGACTGGATGATCGCCCCGCACGCACTTGCGTAGAGTTCCTATATGTACTAAGAGTTGAGCCATTGGATCCACAAATCAAGGACCATGTGATATAGCAAATATATATTTCATTTATTTTAGTTGTAAGAACTATGCACAGTTTAAAATTGGCAAAAATCAGGTACTCCATGGTTTGTGGATCCAAAACAAGTCACCCTACATGTCCCAACTCTTTCATATACAGGGACTCTACACTTGCGTTGGCATTGGCTTGTTTCAATAATTCCATGGCATCACTGATTTTTGTAAAAATGCTAGTTTGATTTTGTGCATTCCTTCGGTTCTGGAAAATGAAAAATTGTTAGCAACAGTATGAATGGATGCAGTATTTTTTTCTCTACAAAAAATGTATTTACACTTTGGCTCTAAAATAATTAGGGGAGCAAATAATTGAATATAAAGAATTTACTATGCAAATTCCTATGGTGCGTCGCGCAAGTCAGCACCCGGTATATTTCTTCGTTCAAGCGATAGTGGAACATTTAATAACGGATACGACACTGAATACCTCCAATGCAGTAAACTTTTTCTTCTTGGTTGCCTTTCTTCGGTACAACCATCTTCAACTGTTTGTTGGCTGGAGCATGAACAACCAACAAGACCAATAAAGCGGTGTCATTGCCATTCACGATAGCCTCTTTTTCCTTTTTTGATTCGTCAATTGCGGTAATAACGATCTTAGTGTCAGCGTCACCTTCTGCATGAATCACTTTGAAGCCAGCTTGCTGTAAGTGTACCGTGATGAGAGCAATCAGTTGCATTTTGTTCGTGTTATTAGTTAGAAATTTTTCTTGTCCAAGAGTGACATTAGTTGCATCTTCCACTTTCACTTCAACATCTGTAGTAGTGGATGATCTGTGCAAATGTTGTTCGTATTTTGTGCTTCCCTGAACTCTTTATATAGTACACTTGGAGCGAATATTACTAGTTCATAGGCGTTCAACTTTTTTTGGCCAAACAGAAAAAGTTACATTTTTACCCCCTCTATATCTCCGTAATCCTTTACTGAGCGCAAAAAATGCATAAAACCATTTTTATTGTAAAGTTTGCGCTAAACCTCATAGTGAACGATATATTTGCGAAAAACTGTTGAAACTTACCGTTTTATCACCTTTACACCCCCCTCCCACCTAAACCCGACGCGCAAGGTCGTGCAACTTTTTACCACTTACTAAGAGGAGGGTACTAAACAGTTTGCCGCTGGGTAGAACTTTGTTTTTTGATGTTTGGGTTAAACTATAGTTTTACTGTACTATATTAACTTGGGCATTTTCATTATTTAAGTAGTAAGTGAAATAATCAGCAGTACCTGTGAGACAGATGGTATCATGCATAATCTCTAATCCTCCTTAGTATAATCGCAAATAACTTTCCAGCTTAAGAATAAAATTAGTGTTTCATAAAAGCTGCACTAATTTTGAAAGGAAAGAGGCGAACTATTTAAATATGCCATGAATATCGAGTACTATATATTTAGATTATATGATTTTTTCTACTCATGACATTGAAATCAGGCATTTTGACATTGATTCCGGTGGTTGAAATAGCATTTCAACCACTAGAGATTGAAATGTTCCGACTACCGCGATTTCAAACTGTTTGACATGCAATTTTTGACAAGAGAAATGTCACTTTATGTTTTAATTTTTTCTAAAGTGCATTAATTTGTTAAAATTCGTAGAAAAAATAGTATATGTAACTCGTGGCTGATAAAATTTCAACGTCTCGAGTTACTCGCTTCGCTCGTTGAAAAAAAACACTCTCGACGTTGAAATTTTATTTCAACCACTTGTCCCATAATATACTATTGTTCAACTAACTAATTAATAGTACTTATAAGAATTTGCTTCTGCTAACGTTAATTAAAGGTAGTTTGGTATCATCTGTCAGCTTCACAGCTACTTTAATTGTATTTCATTTAATTGAACAACATATACCGGGTGTCCATTCTCAAAGTCGAACATAGGCAATTAACATTAGTGCATTCCCTCGTTCTTCAATGAAGTAATTCATTTTTCTGTAGATAATTTTAACAGACGTTGACAGAAAATACCTGATTTAGGCCAACTAATTACCATTTTTTTTGACAAATGCTATCAAACTTGAAATGGCATGGCATGTTTAAAAATTCACAAGTTTTAAATTAGTATTTTAAAATAAAAATCGCATTTTGAATATTATTATTAATATCATTTGATGCGTAATATTTTATCTTTCCCTTGATACCATTACCTTTCCTGTAAGTTGAATTGGAGAGCAGGAATCGGCAAAAACGTTTAATACAATGTTAATCGCCTGTGTTCGACTTTGAGAACGGACACCCGGTATAAAAGTAAATACAAGATCAGACGGTGCAAGCCCCTTATCAATACTTCGGCACAATATTTGCAAAATGCGGTTTCTGCTATGGCCTCTCCTTAGGAACATGCAGTCTATTGAACGGTGCTTTTAGTGTGGCATGGCCTTTATCATATTACGCTATATATACATGATCGCGCCATGCATGCGAGGACTTGAGCTAAAGATAATTTGCAAAGAAAACGGAAACTAAAATGTTCTTCTAGAGTCATCTTAATGGCAAACGTTAGAAGTTCGTTTTATAATAGAATGAAATATTATTTGGTCGGAAATGGAGGATTAATACTCTCTTTAAATCTAATACTATCGAATTTTGTAAAAAATGGAAATGCATTTCAAATTAAAATATTTACAGTTATTATTAATCAAATATAACTTCCCTGATATTATATAGTTTTTAATAGTTGCTAACGTTATTACGTCGATATACAGAGTGTCCCTGAAAGGAGTAGAAAAATATTATTACATATACTAGAGCTCAAAATAAGCCGATTTAACCTAAATTACCTATATACAAAAGTCCACTCCTGAGGAGTTACAGCGATCTATAATGTAAAATGCTTTACTGTGTCCCTTGTATGAACATAAAATAACAGGTAGGCTTTGAACACAATAAATTTGTACGTTTAATTCAAACAATGCAATGAACAGTTTCAAAGCCTACATTTAATTTCATGCAGCAAATAATATCTGTGGCAGCCCTGGAATATTTGAGCGTATCAAAAACTCTCTACGGAGCAGGATACGTTTATGTATTAGTGAAAATGGAATCCAATTTTGAACATTTGTAATGATTTTTGTTTTATTGTTGTTTATTGTGAAGTTTTCAAATTAAATTTATTGTGTTTTTAAGTTACGAACAGGAGATACGGTAAAACATTTTTCATCATCTTTAGATGGCTGTACCTCCTACGGGATAGAGTACTGTATACAGGTAATTTGGGTTAAATTTTGAGCTCTAGTATATGTCGTTACTTTTTTCCGCACATTTGAGGGACACCCTAACAAATACCGAACGCGGTTGGATTTTGTAATCCCAGGTGATAGCCGAAGTTTATTTGCGTATGTGTCGTGTGTCGTTCAATATTTTTCGTAATACAAATGTATACATTTTAAGAACTTCTTAAGTATAATTTAAATATCACGAGATCCTTAACGCCCAGCAGCTGTAATGAATGACTTTGAATTTGTTTGTTTAGTTCACTTAAGATACAAGAACGGCGTAGCATTACGAAAAAGAATAATCAACAGGAGCTGCATCACTACAGTGCGCGCGATATCAGTTGTAAAGTCAACGCACACGAAAAAAATATGTAAAGAGCTTTCGCAGAATCTTCCTCGCAAGTTGTGACACTAAATATTTAAAAAAAATAAAGGTAACTAGGAGTAGATAGATTAACATTCCAAATAATACTGAAACAATAAGAGACAACACTGAGTAATGCGCATTACATAAATTTATAAATAAAAAAACATTGCAGACGGGATTTGAACTCAGCGCATGCGAAAGGAATTTCAACGAGTGACAGCAGGCCACTCTTATCGCTCCCATCGATCCCATCCTCATACAGAGGAATCCCTCGCATGTGAGCGATGCCACTGTATTACATTCAAGCTTAGCGGTACAAACAGACAGACAGACAAACAGACAGACAAACAAGCAGACAAACAGACAGACAAACAGACAGATAAACAGGCAGACAGACAGACAAATAAACAGAGAAACAGACAGACAAACAGACATATAGACAGACAAACAGACAGACAAACAGACAGACAAACAGACAGACAAACAGACAGACAAACAGACAGACAAACAGACAGTAAACAGACAGACAAACAGACAGACAAACAGACAGACAAACAGACAGACAAACAGACAGACAAACAGACAGACAAACAGACAGACAAACAGACAGACAAACAGACAGACAAACAGACAGACAAACAGACAGACAAACAGACAGACAAACAGACAGACAAACAGACAGACAAACAGACAGACAAACAGACAGACAAACAGACAGACAGACAAACAGACAGACAAACAGACAGACAAACAGACAGACAAACAGACAGACAAACAGACAGACAAACAGACAGACAAACAGACAGACAAACAGACAGACAAACAGACAGACAAACAGACAGACAAACAGACAGACAAACAGACAGACAAACGGACAGACAAACAGACAGACAAACAGACAGATAAACAGACAGACAAACAGACAGACAAACAGACAGATAAACAGACAGACGGAATTGAGAAAACATGTTTTTCTTCATTGAGGAACCCTGGAATGTGAAGACCTGAAGAAATCTTCGAATGTAATTTTTTCGCGATTACAATACTTCCTCCGTCTTGAGACGAGTGAAGTAAAAGTGTTCATTCACATAAATAGAATAGAATAAAACCATAAAAAAATAGTAAGTTGTAGATAAAACTTTATCAGAGTACTCTAATGACACTGACGTAGTTCATAATCACACTTTCTTAATTTGAAACAATTTTTTGGCTTAGCCTAATTGTTTCGCTATTTATCCAATTATTTCAGGCTTAACCTGTATATTTTTAGTTGAATTATAAATCCTTTTGCATTTCGAATTCGTAAATTTTCCAAACCAACGCATTTTGTACCTGCATCAAGTTCTTATCGTTTGCGCAATGCCCTCTCGACCTCCGCGCTATCTCTTATCAGAGTGCGAGCCTTCCTCGAGGAAACGAAATTTTCGTCCGAGGCACTCATTCTTTTCACCTCGGGCAGCGCATTTCGCGCGGCCGAGATTTTATGTTAATTATATTAAATTACGTGCGCTCAACCAATTTCAATGAGCAATGTGTTTTCTAAGGGCTGATTATGATCAGGTACGATTGCGCTTTTCTGTTTTATTATCTCCATAGTAACTAAATTCGTTCTTAGCTCTTAATTACCAGTTCCGTTTCAACAACGAGTTTATCTCGGAGGCCAAGCCTTATCGCACTTTCGACACCTGCTGGGTTCGGCGTTTTGCGGCCGTTTGAAGATGCTTTTGCTGCCTTTTTGGGATGCTTCAGCAGCAATTTTCTGCGCATCCTTGGCGATTCCAACCAGGGTTGTAGCCGTTCACGTCCAGCTTATTTTGCGAGGTTAGTTGTGCTGTTCCGAGATTTATCGTGTTTTTGATAACTGGTTTCTCCATTTATACATTTTAAACCCGTCAATATTTAAAACTTAAATTCATACGTTTTGCAATTATTAAAATGTAATGTTCAATTTGATACATGCTCTTGCTTTTTACATTAAATTTTCATGCTTATAGTTAATTATGCACAGTTATAAATTTTGCTGTTTTTGATGTGTGTTTCGACCCTATGTAAAAGGTACAGTCACGCTATTTATTTTCAATAGCCTAACAGAAGGTTTTATTAGATGACTGTGATAAGCTTATCCCACGAATGTTCTTTGGTAAAGTATTAAAATAACCCGAAAGGGGTTCTTAATTTTATGCGTGTCGCAACCTTCAGTTAAGATACACAATTGTGTTATTACATTATTTACATTTTAATTATCCTGATTATTGGTTACTGACTCTTCAAAACTTTTATTAATGATTAATTAAACGCTAGTCACTTGTAGTTGATTTTTCTTCTTGTTATTTGAAATCTTTTGATTTCTGGCGCCCATTTCCATTTTCCTTTCCTTTTTTGAAGACATTCCAGGGTGCATAGCTGATGATCTGAACCTACGATCTAAGGCCGCCGATATTTGAGCTAGTCGGCCATCGCGGTGAGTAAGTAACAGTTTTTCAGAGCTGCCGTGGTGTATAAATGGTAGGGGGGTTGATCTGCGATTTTTACTACCATTGCTTATTTTATTAATTAATCGCAGGTCGGCTTTCTTATTGTTTCAAATTGGTAGACTAAATTGTATATTTAATATTTATCATATTCGAAATATTTCGAAGCAAATCTGTTTACAACACGTTTTTCAATAATTGTTTATTGATCAAATAAAGGATGATATATTGATGAAAAGGTTGATGACAAAAAATCATTTTAATTTAAAGATAAGTTATTCATTTCATTAAGTAACGAAACGTCTGTAATTATAATACGTTTATCATTATGAGTTGAACACCTAAAATCTTCATTTTCTGCGTTGGAAACTATTCTAGAAATTACTAAATTCACTTAGTTGTTTAAGCAATTTAAGTATTTATTATCTTTATAGAAAATAAGGTTATTCTATCATTCGATTATGAGTATTTTATTGATACGTTCTTATATATTATATGATAGTCCAATTCTATTTGATTACTTTTGCTAACGTGTGTCAATTTGGCATATTATATTAAACTTGAATTGAAAACAACTTTAGGTTGAACTACCTAATTAAAATTCATTAGTATCCTATGTCAAGTGAATAACGAAATGTCAAATTAGTTGTCAGAAAACTGGCTCCTCTTTGTTAATAGTTATTGTTATTAATTTATTTATCAGTGCCCTTGGTTGATTATAGCTGCACTACACTTACTAGAGAGATTTCTTTAAAATTATTGTTAGCAAGTATACAATTAAAACTACATATTAATACACTATTAGCAATAATTTATAGTAATGTATAGTAACCTACTGCGTATAAATGTGTGATTATTTTGTAACTGAATTTTTCATATTCACTTAGAAAGCATTTCGCACTTTTGATGGGGGTTTCAAAGTCACGTTGCCCTCAACAACATCTGAAGCCACGCCACTGTCTAGTCTTACTAATCAAACAGATACATCAAACGCTGAGAATTATGATTTATCTGATATATAATGATATAATTAACATCGCTCTCCTTTAAAGACTGGCTTATTATGAGGACAAGTAACAAGACTACACACAAACATATACATTGTATGAGTTGTAAAACTAGCGTCGCTTTAAATAACGACGAGAATGCGAACATATCAAGATGCGTGAAAAGTATTTGCATTTATTGAAAGAACCGATAGCACTTTCAAGTAAAGCTTTGTCAATATTTCATAATTTCTTGTCCCAATTATACACCATACGAGGGCGCTGTACTGTGCTGTATTTTCCATTGGAGCGCTGACTGACTATATAACTTCATACGAACTGGATGAATTCATGGCTAACAAATTGATGCGGGACCTTATATATGTAGCCTTGAGGTTTGCGACTGCCGGCTCAGCTGAAGACCATTCACGAAGTTACTCACTTCGGTTCGCTTATATAGTTAGTATTAATATTAATGCCCTCGATTTAGTTTTGGAACAACCATTCAGGTCGCCACATGATGCATTTCCATGTCTTTGTGCCGCAGCCCCACCTTCGTTCCATCGTTAGCCTGCATTCACTTACCACATTGGATGGGAATCAAAATCACGCTCCATTAGGCCGTAACAATAAACGCAGTTATAAATGCAGTTAAGGGGCGATTCTTCGGGTTTCTTCCAACTTTGGTTTATTTAAAATTAACTTGCTTCGAATTTATATTTGGTCCATAAAGTCGGATCGGTTGGAAAGAGCTTTAAATTACAATGTTCCGACGCGAAAGAACAACAAAGACTCCATACAGCATTCGCGAATAATTTTTTAATTAAGGCCATAAAAGCGCAAGCGGTAATGAAAACACTGAATGCGAGATGCGGCGGAGTTTTGCCACAGGACGGATACCTTTCCATTCCTGTTCGCCAGAAGCCCAGGTTGTACGCGAATATGAAAACATATGCCAGTTTCAGATATTATTCATTAATTCAGATAAAACAGGCAAGTAAAATTATGAGTGTTTGGGGAACATAGTTTAATGACTTCGTTATCCGCATAGGTAAAAACAGTTGTATAAACTGGTCATTTGAACTCTCTGGAGATAACGAACTCATTAATTCTCATTTGCCACGGCGCATCCTCCGTTATAAAATTGGGAAACGGAATACGCCAGATAATCATTAAATTTATATAACCACCTCTTGTTTTGTTGTAATTCTTTCTTATTGACCATTGCAATTGTTTTCACCGATAAATGTTCGCCACTTAGTAATGATTAAAATAAAATAGGTACATTTGAAAGTCCATAACCTTGAAACAGCAAAACGTAATAATATTCTCGAGGGCTAGTTCGATACTTAATAAGTTTCTTCGGCTTTAAAAAATAGCGAAAATATAATAATGGTACAACAATATAATGATATAAGAATTTACGAAAAGTTGAGTATATTGTTTCTTCCACTTAATTGTAAATTATGATTTTAACGATTTTCCTCTATGGTATCGGTATTGTTTATTTTGTTTTTCCTCCAATAGCTGTTTTGGTGAATTTTGCTCTCCACTACAGTTTGAACGTATTTTACTCTCATTCCAAATCATAATTTTGATTTTCTCTGTATATCAGCCAATGTTTTAAAAATTTTGTACTTGATTATGGATCTACAAGTCATGCAAGAATTTTTTTTTTGTGAAATGATAAACTTTTTCTCCATTTGTATAAAACTGTTTGGGACACACTGTATAACAATTGTTTTCAATAGTAATATGAAAACATATCATAAATATTTATTTTTTTCTCATTTTCAATCGATATGGTATAAAAAAAATTCTACATAATTATCATAACTTACATATTGTTTAAACAATATAAATAATTTCGTCCCCGCTCCAAAAAGTTTCTGATTTCAAATAATATAAAAAAACTAACTTTAAAAAAAAATTATCAAAATCGGAGCTGTTCCTGAGGAAGATTGCCTGTTTTATGTATTCATTGACGCGACTACTATCACCCTAGGATTCTGTGTCAGATTCATCCAATGAAATAATAAAAGGCGATGAATATTTTGACTTAAAATATCGTGTATATATTTTATCCAGTGAGCCGAAATACATTTTTCATGATAGTTACAAAAATGTCTCCACATATTTGAGTACATTTTAAAAGAGGCTGGTTGTTTTGGACGAAGGGTGCGAACTTATATGCTTTATAAGTTTCGCAGAACTTCCATGCCATTTCAGTCTGGGTTGCATTAAAAAGGATGTGGAGGTGATCTATCGACTTCATACCCACGCTCTTATTGTCAATTATGTAATATCTTTTGGTGTCTGACCGAAATGGTTTTATTAAATTTCATGATTATTTTTACGTACATTATTATTCATTTCAAATATTCATATTCATTTATATTATTCATTCAACAACAAAAACATTAATGCTTTATCCACCGGCGCCGAATGACTTGATTTATTGTTCATAGCTACCACGCACTCACCATATAATTTGTCTAACGCAGGTATTACATAATTGATCGCGCAATTTCGAAATTTCCAATTTCCATGTTCATGATCGCGTGTTAGTTGCGGACGTTGTTTTGTAATTAATAAGTCCCACTTTCCAAAAAATTTAAAAGGTATCCCCATTTAAAATTACAAATGCTCCCGACATTGCGAATTTCACAGGATTACTATCAATCTTCTAATGACGAACCCATTTCAATATTTCCACGATACATGAAGGTACACGAATGCAACGTTTTCACTAGAATTTTTAATTACAAAAATTTTATAAACATTAAATTTTCGATGTAACGATGTTCTTCGGAACGCACGAATTTTTCTTTCGATTTACTTGTTTTATTTGCAATTCATTTATTTAATGTTTTTAGGTTACGTTGTTCGCTCTACCTTAAAACCCAAAATTGTTTTACGTTAGCCAGTGTGTACTAGTAAAATGTTAATTTTCGGATTATACTGCTAAATAAGTTTTTTATAAATGCGTAATTCAAAAATAAAAATATCATATTTTGTTTCCCAACAAAACGTTTGCAAATATTTTATCGTTCCTCTATAATACCCCAAAGTAATGAATTTTCTCCTAACCGACAATTAAAAATAATTTTAAAATCTCTAACAAGATAATTAAAAGCAACTCAACTCTATATAGTAGCGATTGCCAATTTAATGGAAATTTCAATAAGCACAGGGTTGAGGTGTTTTATATAACTGCAAGGCTAAAACTTGAATTTCACAGAATAAATGCATTGGTAAAGAGATGCCAGTAATAGAGTAGTAATTGAATAAGGAACGCATAAGGCAAAGCTCATTTCTCACAGGGGTCTAAGTTGACTATCGGAACAATTTAAATAATAAGTTTGTGCAAAAGCAATAGCCGAACCAAAAGAGATTATAAATTACAAATAGGTTTGCTATGTGCAAGAAAATGAACCGTAGAATTCAAGTAAACGAAACAGTGAAATTTTGTGAGGGTTCTAAAAAAAGGTATAAGAAGCCAGAAAAATAATAATGTTGCAACGAGCAATGAAGAAGGCAGACAAAAATGCATAAAATAGCAATTGTGAGAAGCAGACAAGACATTATAAAGCAAGGCGAAAAGCAAACAGCAAGACAGGAGAAAAACGAGTGAAAAGCAAACCGACATCGTAAAACAATTGTGCAGAAAGTGAACTCTAAATAAATTAATCAGCGCAATTACGTGAGTGAACAAAGCAAAGCAAATAATAAAACGTGTGGTGGCGAGAGGCCTGTTAATAATTAAAAATGTAGACAATATTTTAGAGATAAGAAATTTGTAAATATAATAATTTATAAGCAGGTTTATTTTAAAATGTAATTGATTCGAACTTGGTTAATTTCCGTTTGTATTAATATTAGATTGGCATTTGTTTATAACGTATAGAGGGAGAACAAATAAAGAAATTAGAAGAAATGACAATGTAAATTGTGCTCTACTTTAAATCATATTTTTATATAATAGATGAGCAATTTTCGACATAAAAAGTGTACCATTTTAATAAGTGTATATACCAGTTTGTGTATTATCGTTTGCAAGAGTTTCCGTCACAAGAATTTAGAACGTCCCGAGAAGTTAGCAGCCGTTCAACTCAAATTTTCGATCACTGCGTGTAGCCAAGGAAATCATCGCAGTCTAGAGGAGAAGATTCCAGAACGTAGAGCAGTCCTGTAACAACGTCTCCAAGAGGTTTCACATAAAGCGGGCCCGTAGCAGCTCCAGCATCACAACGGCGTCACAACAGCGACCCGAGGAGTTCGGCGAAGTATCAGGTACCCAAATTTGGCTAAAATTATCAACGTTAGGTCCGTGAAAATTACGTACATGATAAAGGAGACATTACTTAAGAAGATCCAAGCATTTCCGCGGCTATAGAGGAGGTGCAGCTCGCAAAACCAGCGGATTCCATTATTTGAAGTTATGCGAGAGTGAAACCGGACGGGTCTGAAACGATTGTTAATTTCCGCCAGCAGCGTCCCCTTGACGTCATCGACAATCAATTACCTGAAAACAAAAGATAATTAATGCCACCAAAGCGCAAAAATTCAAATAAATAACTGTACGAACTTTGATAATTTTACTTTGTTTTAACCGTTATATAATCTTGTATACGGAATCCATTTTGTGTAAAATTTTACTTACTTTCAAATATTTTGCTTCTGCGTTGTAGAACTAAAGCGGTAAACAGAACCGTACTCAAATAATTTGTAAAATTACACATACAACCAGGAACCCAACTGAGTTAGAGTTATTGGTTTACTTGAGAGCTAACGGTTATTTATCATTATTTGCAGGTATAACAAATACAAAAACGGGCATATAACCATTTATTTTGACAAGTAAAGTAAATACGAGTTAAGTAACAAACGACTTTCGGGATTGGACCGTGTCAACCGTGCTCTTCTGTCCCTTCCCGTGCAAAGAGTTTCGCCTCTGGCGTGGTTAACACGTTGAGTTACCGTGCTCTTTTGCTTTTTTCCTCCTGATGAAGCCCCTTACGAAAGTGGGCGAAACGTTGAGTTCTTCGATCTCAATCATGACACGGTCCAATCCCGGAAGTCGTTTGTTACTTAATGACAATGGCCGTGAAAGCCTTAAAAATCATCTAAATACGAGTTACATTTTAATCAGCCTGAGAATTAATTTTATTC
This sequence comes from Agriotes lineatus, assembly GCA_940337035.1. Classification (NCBI taxonomy): domain Eukaryota; kingdom Metazoa; phylum Arthropoda; class Insecta; order Coleoptera; family Elateridae; genus Agriotes; species Agriotes lineatus. The sequence continues at coordinate 216,166,138 of OW679194.1, forward strand.
CAATCAAAATATTGTGTGGAGGCTCCAACAATTTAATATTTAATTAAATAATAACAAACAATTAGGTAAAGAGCTAGCATTCCATTGCAATATATTGCATCGTCTGAATGTAATTTGTTTGATTGTTAATTTCTGTCTTTTCTTAATGTAAGTAACATTCTTAATTTACACTTTGGTTTTAGAAATTTCGGGCCATACTTTTATAACCATTGTCACTATGTAACCAACGACTTCCGGAATTGGACCGCTTTATTGTTCAAATACAATAATTCAATGTTTATCCCACTTTCATAAGTCCGTCATCAGGAGAGGAACAGAAGAACATGGTAAAAAATCGTGTAAACCAAGCCAGAAGTGAAAGTTTTTAGAGACCTCCCTCACCTGTCGTCGCCAATATCTCTATGGAAGCTTTCTAAACCTGGGTTCTGGAATCTTCAGAACTAAAAGCAAAGGTTTGGTTGCGATAAGTTGATGATACCTTTATCATTTGCCATCATGGTAAAGACTCCTTACCCATCTTCTTAAACTATCCCATTAATCAACATCAGCTTTATCATCAGGTAGAAAGCAACGGTTCTCTTCCTTTCTTGTATATACATGTTTCTCGCTAACCCAATAGCAAACTTGGACATACTCTAACTGATCGTCATCTACATGCCGATTCCCGCCATCATACGACGCAGGAACCACAGAACCGGCCATTGTGCAGTACTAGTCGTTCTTCCATATAACCACCAAGTCATCGATCTCACAGGGGAGTTTAACTATTCGAAAGTAAAATATAAAATCCGTGTTATTAGAGATTCTCGCTTAAACAAGAATAAATTAAACACCATGTCAGTAAAATATGTTTACAGAATCTCTTGCTCCTGTATGCTGTGTACATTGGTAAAACAGGACGTTCAATAAAAACCCGTATCTTTCAACACCAGGATTATCTCATATCATCATCAGTCATTGACGAACATCAACGCGATACCAATAATTTTTGATAAAACTTCTATTATCTTCAAGTTGCCATTCTTCTTTAACAAAAATGTTTACAAAACCATTGAAATTAACAAACACCCAAAGAATGTCAATAAAAACTAATGTCTTCGCATGTGAAAATCCTTCATTTATAAACGCCGCCCCTAGCCTTCGTCGCTGTCTTCACTCAACCTCTAGGATTGTTGGTTATAAATTTCGCCTTCTTCGTATTCAAGAGGTTTCGAGTTCGATTCCCGTGACCGTCTGCTCTGACACTACAACAATGTGGCTTATGTGAGGCCAATGCGGGGGCAGTGCTTCTTTACATTTACTGACCGTTCTACACCCCTGCTTTCTCTCACCCATTCTGTGATTCCCGTTATTGGCTGAAGATGGACGCAAGACCTCTGTAGCAGCGCACCCACAGTTGGAGGAATTAAGTACATCATGTTTCCCATCGAAAAGTTTCGCCTCTGGCCTGATTGACACGTTAAGTTACTGTGCTCTTTTGTATCTTTCTTGATGAAGCCTATTATAAAAGTGTGAAAGTTCTATATAAAGAATGACACGGTGCAACACCGGAAATCGTTCGTTATATAATTTTCACATATAATCTTATAAGAGCATTAATTCTTTCCGGAATGCACGAAAAATAATTTCCGGATATGAATTAATGCTCGAATGCAGATTTGGTAAGAAAATCGTAACGACACAAACCCTAAAAAGAAGTAATGTCTACCTACAAAAAATTTCCAAGAAATTTTGTTGTTATCTTGGTTACGGCTCGTGAACTAATTTTTCTATTGGTCATTAATGAGTGTCGTACGATTTTCACAATATCATGTTTTTTCATATGCTTACCAGCATTGTTGACAGATCGAATAAGTAAATGCATTTACTGATCATGCAGCGTAATGATCGCATACTATTTTGCACTACCAACCTACTTTTACTTATTTTCAGGTTTTTTATATGTGACCTAAAGTTCAACTTACCGTCTCCTTGTTGGTTGGTATGACAACAGCAAGATAATAGATTCGTTATAGTATATTACATTACAAAATCGGTAGTGCCTTAGACTGAGAAAAAGTTAGAAAGATGAGCCCGAAAGCACGAGTTTTACTATATTTAAGGGTTTCTCATTAGCAAGGATAGAAATACCCGAAAACAAGTAAAAATAGCACAAAATAACATATAACCGTTCTAGGATTGTTACAAAATTTATTTGTATTTCGTTATTATAGAAACAAATTACGTTTTTTTACAATTGATAACACAAAACATGTTACTCGACACTTAAATGCAGTATTAAACAGAGACTCAAAAATATAAATATTCAGCCTGTTCTACAGCACTTACTAATCTGCTAACGTAATACAATATGCTTGTTTTTACGCTGGCTTTTCACTGCTCTTAAAAACTGGAACACTTACCCTTAATCGTTGCACCCGAAAATAATAAGCAATGCATGATTTAGAATATATTTAATGCATCCAAAGAACGTACAACATACAAAATACAGGTTCACACCTAAGCCGCGGTGCTTTCGGGTACAAGGGCGGAAGTGTTCTCTCTGCAATCCCTCGCTTAACGTGCGCCTAACCCTCTGATACAAAACTACTTAAGTCAAGCGCCGCTTTTTCCACTAAGGGCGTGGCGCCAAATTTGAATTTATGCATAGGCATAAACATACTCCCCCCCGTTGAAAGGATGACTTTCAACGTAAAACACATACGAATGGATAATAATCAAATTTATGTTACAATAAAAATGGCATCTTAATCTAGCTATTTACAACATTTTATTTAATACTAGTCTACCTCTGCTAAACTAACGCTAAACGTCACTGATCGGAAGTGCGCAAGTTTTTGAAACGGCACGTTTTATGCTGCCCTTGGCAGTTTTTATTGTTGCGACGCGCACGACACCATCTGCACCTGCGTGCACTGTCACTACACGTCCCAAGATCCAGTTTAGAGGGGATGTGTTGTCGTCTTTGACGACCACCAATGCTCCTGGCTGAAGATCGGGTGCTCGAAGCCTCCACTTAGAGCGTTGCTGCAGCTCCGATATGTATTCTTTACACCATCGTGCCCAAAAGTTTTGCACGATTTGTTGAAGCCTTTGGAAGAGCGAAAGGCGATTCTCAGGCAGCTGTCTTAGATCGTTGTCCGGTATGGCTACAAGCGACCTTCCAACCAAAAAGTGAGCCGGAGTAAGGGGAAGGAGATCGTCAGGATCGGAACTTAAAGGGGACATTGGTCGGGAATTCAATATGGCTTCTATTTGAACAAGCACAGTATTCATCTGTTCATAAGTTAATAAAGCATTACCAACCACTCTCTTCAAATGATGCTTAGTTGACTTGATACTCGCTTCCCATAACCCGCCGAAGTGAGGGAAACTGGCTGGAATGAAGTGCCAGCGCAGTCCTTCGTTCTGAATTGACGCAGACAAGTCTCTTTCATTATCTTTAAGAAATGCTCCTAGAGCTTTCAACTCGTTATTGGCACCGACAAAATTAGTGCCGTTATCTGAATAGATATGCGTTGGTTTACCACGTCGTGATACAAATCGCTTTAATGCCATGATAAAACAGTCCTTAGTCAAATCAGTTACGAATTCTATATGAACGGCCTTAGTAGCAAAGCATACAAAAAGCGCAATGTAACCTTTATTAGTTTTACAGCCACGACCAGCTCTATTTTTTATCAAAATCGGACCGCCGTAATCAACACCCACGCATGCAAAGGGAAAGGTTGCTTCAACCCGATTTTTTGGCAGTTCTCCCATAAGGGGATTAACTGATTTTGGGTTTGCACGGAAACAACGAAAGCACCCCCGGACAATACCTCTGGTCGCATTGCGACCTGAGATAGGCCAAAATCTCTCGCGAATGGTGGCTAATACAAGTTGAGGTCCCGCGTGACCTAATTTAATATGCTCTGCTTTCAATATTAATTTTGTTAATCGATCATGGCCGTGTAAAATTATTGGGTGTTTTTTATCATACGGAAATTCCGAATTCCGCAGGCGACCTCCTACGCGTAGAATGCCCCTATCATCGACGAATGGATTTAATTTTAAAATTGTACCTTTGGATTGTAACGTCTTTCCGTTTTTTAAATCTGTTATTTCTTTGTGAAATGTCTGATTTTGCGCAATTTTAATCAAATGTATAAGTGCTTCATGTCTTTCATCTACGCTAATGGGACCTAGGGCGCGAGATTCTTGAGTTTTTAAACAATTGCTCTTAAACCTATAACAATACACGGCGACGCGGATTAGCCTATCTAGATGGGAATATTTAGAAATGTCAATTGCGGGCGAGTTAATCAATACTAATGATTGGACGGATGTTCGCATCTCCGGTAAATTGTCTGCCTTTAAAGCAAGCGTAGGCCACTCATCTTCCGAATCTAACAGCCATTGAGGCCCGTTCCACCAAATATTAGATGACTGCAAATTTTTGGGATTAACTCCACGTGATAACAAATCCGCAGGATTATCGTGAGTGGGAAGGTGACGCCATTTTCCAAATTTGGTTAATTCTAGAATTTCACATACTCTATTGGCGACAAAGGTCTTTAATACACTAGGAGGTGTGTTTAGCCAGCCTAATACTATAGTTGAATCACACCAGAATGTGCAAGAATTGAAATTCAAATCTAAAGATCCATTTACCTTATTAGCCAATTTTGCCAAAATTAATGCACCGCATAATTCGAGGCGCGGTAACGTTATCCTTTTAAGAGGAGCAACCCTTGTTTTGGCACACAAAAGGCGTGCAAATACGTTGCCCTGTTCATCCGTGGACCGCACATAAATGCTACAACCGTACGCGACCTCAGAAGCATCAGAAAAAGCGTGCATTTCAATTTTTATTGGCTTGCTACAAATAACGTGACGAGGTATAGTAACTTCATTTAAATGTGAAAACTCGTCTTTTAACTTCGTCCATTTTACGTAAAGGTGTGGCGGTACAGATTCGTCCCATGATATATTTTCCTGCCAAAGTTGCTGAATAATAATTTTAGCAATAACTACACATGGACTAACCAAACCTAGGAGATCAAATATCTGCGCCACTGCTGATAAAATGTTGCGCTTCGTAACTGCTTGATTTTCCGAAGTGTCATTTATTTGATATGTCAATGTGTCTGTCCTAGCGGACCAAATCTGCACCTATCAAAAGGTCAATGGGACCTGGCTCATTGAATGTGGAATCTGCAAGCGTAATGTTTGCAGGTATTTGCAATTTTGAAACGTCCACGAAAAAATTAGGAAGATTTCCCGTAATCGCGGGCAAAACAGAACAAGTTAGTTGAGCTACAAATAAACCGCGCTGCGAGAATATTTTAACAGTACATTTTTTCTGGCTATGAGACGTCAAATTGTTTAATCCCGAAACCGCAAGTTTGGTATTTTCCAATTTTAGGTTTAGAGTAGAACAAAGCTGTGCGGTTATAAAACTGGATTGGGATCCACTATCCAAAAGGGCGCGAATGCGATGGGTTTTTCCCGTAGAATCGGCAAGCAATACGCATACTGTAGACAATAATACCTGACCGTTTGCCATGTTTAAAGCTGACAAAGCAATATTTGAACTTTCGCTTGAGGGGGCTGGGGATGGCTCCGCAGCCGTAATCGGAGCCCTCACAAAATTCCTTTCAAGGTGAAGCAAAGTGTGGTGTTTAGCCCCGCATTTTCTGCATTTGCTGGATTTACAGGACCTGTTAAAATGACCTCGCTTTAAACAATTTAAGCAGGCTTTGACATTCCTTGCCTGATCAATTCTTTCCTGAACGGATAAATTTAACGCGGCTTTGCAATCCCATGGGGAATGCTCTTCGTTGCAAAACAGGCAACATTCCTTTGTACCGACAAACGACCTCGAATTGAACTTCGGCTTGTTGTCAGAAATTTTGTCCGAATGGCGCAATTCCAAAGTTTCCAGGAGGTCGGCACGCGATCTAAGAAATTTTAAAAGATCTTCAAGCGAGAGAAGTGAATTTTCCCATTTGTGCTCCTCCCACTGCCTAATTGTGGCTCTATCTAATTTTGAACAAACTATATAAATAACTAAAGTGTCCCATTCTTTCGTGGGCTGATTTAATAAACTTAGAGAGCGCAAATGCTTTAACACGTTATCTATTAATTTTCGAATCTTGTCAGCGGATTCCTTAACCAAAACCTCTAAATTAAATAGAGCCTTTACGTGATTGTGGACCAATAAGCGTGTGTTATTGAACCTTTTACATAAAATGTCCCATGCGGTTAAATAATTCGATGCCGAAAATTCAAGGGATTGGATCACTTGCGCGGCCGTGGACGTTAGGGAACTTCGCAAATAATGTAGCTTTTGTATATTGTTTATACTACTATTGTCATGAATTAGCGATTGGAATGTATCACGAAATTCCAACCAACGCTCATATGTCCCGTCAAAACAGGGGAGCTGGATTGTTGGCAATTTAATGGCATTTAAAGCGTAATCATTATTTGACGCTGCTGAAAGAGACTGACCTACGCCATTGTTCGCAGTTTTAAATTTCTCAATTAACGTTTTCGCCTTTGCGATGGACGAATAAAATAGCTTGTCAAAATTTTCGCGCTCTACCATATGTGATTCATCTTCACCCTCTTCTAAACATTCGAGTTCCATTTGAACACTTTCGAATTCATCAATTAAAGCATTGGTTTTAAGAACCCTATCTTGTATTTCAATCACAGAAACATCATCCAAAGTGGCGTCGGAAGCAACAATCTGCTCAATGTGATTTTTGAAAATTGTAAGCCGCGATTTTACTGAACCGCGTTTTCGCCTAAGGGCTTGAATTTCAGCAGCATTTTCGTTCGACATAATGAATTTGTGCTTGTACAAACGGAAAGGGATACAGAATAAAGGAAAAAATATGGCTCACTTACGGTTTTGGGGCAGCGTCGCGTAGCCGAAAAGGATCTTTGTCCAGATGCGCTTCTTACAAGGGCCGGTGCAAGGTCAATGCGACTGCGTTGGTCCACTGTAATCGCTTGTTTTCCTGGAATTCTGGGTGCGTCTTCCTACAAGGGCCGGTGCAAGGTCGATGCGATGTGACTGCGATGGTCCACTGTAGACGCTTGGCTTCCTGGTGGTAACGCGATGCCGAAAATTCGAAAACCAAAGGGCCATGCGGATCGAAGGACCAGATGTTTTTACGCTGGCTTTTCACTGCTCTTAAAAACTGGAACACTTACCCTTAATCGTTGCACCCGAAAATAATAAGCAATGCATGATTTAGAATATATTTAATGCATCCAAAGAACGTACAACATACAAAATACAGGTTCACACCTAAGCCGCGGTGCTTTTACAAGGGCGGAAGTGTTCTCTCTGCGCTCCCTCGCTTAACGTGCGCCTAACCCTCTGATACAAAACTACTTAAGTCAAGCGCCGCTTTTTCCACTAAGGGCGTGGCGCCAAATTTGAATTTATGCATAGGCATAAACAATGCTAATAAAAAAAAATTGTACGTGGGTTGCAAACAAAGTAACTTATTTACATGACACCTACAAGATAATTTTATGAATACCTTAAGAATATTATAAATTACAATTGGACAAAAGGGCCTTATCTAATTGATGTGACATTAACAAACTTGGTCAATTTGAAAAATCTGTCAAAGGATTTACTCAGAACTTCCTTCGCAAGTGAAAGTTGTGACACTATGGGCCGGTTGCAGAAAGCAATGTTAAGTCTGGTGTTAGCTAACATCGCGTCAAAGTGAACAAAAGCGAATCAAATCTCAAATGCTTATGGTAACTAATACATTAGTAAACAAAATTTGATGCGATTTTCTTCACTTTGACGCGATGTTAGCTAACACCAGACTTAACATTGCTTTCTGCAACCGGCCCTAAGTATTTTGAAAAATTAAAGTCAACTAGGCGTGAACATATCTTAATGCTCCTAATAATACTGAAGCAAAGAAACTTGAAAATGTGAATTACATTAATTTGCAAATAACAAAAACATTGCAAGCGTTGGGATCCGAACTCAGCCCGAGTTTAGAGGCTGCGAAAACGATTTCAACCCTCGGCGGTGGCCCGCGCTCAACCTGACTCTTGATCCCGTTCTACCACAAAGGAATGCATCCAATCTGTGCGATGCAGCTGGGTGATATACAACAAGATTATTTTTGCCTATTTTTGACTCTTTTACAACATTTACCTCGTATCTGTTGGGTCCCATTTTCGTGAATGGAAAAGCCTGAACTATGTGCAAATTATTACTTTTATCTATTCTTCAGTCAAAGCAAAAATTAATTAAAATTATTTTTGAAGGTGCGCCCTGTATATATTTGACTGAAAGTATGGTGAGTTTCATGCCAGGTAGACATATGATCCGCATGCACAATATCGACTTCCTCCGACAAATAGTTTTTGAGCTATACCGCCAACAGATAAACAGACAGAGAGATGGACAGACAGAAAGACAGACAAACAAACAGATAGACGGAATTGAAACATGTTTTTCGTCATCTAGGGACCCCGAAATGTGAGGATCTGAAGAAATCTCGAAAGATGATACAATACTTAGTGAATAGCTTCTAGTAAATATAAATTACTCCCCGCAATTGTCACATGATCGAGTTTTAACTAATATTCACAATAGTCAACTGATTCAAAATGTTATTTGCAGTATTTTCTGCGATATTTATAATATAGTTATATTAATTGTCTATTTTTTCTGCCCTCGTCTAAAAAACGAAGAAAATATTATAATCGTGAAAATATCGCCTTCCAATATTTCTTCAGATCTTTCAAGTTTCAAGGTCCCTACATGACGAAAAACATGTTTTCTCAATTTTGTTTGTCTGTCTGTCTGATTGTGTCTCTGCCCATCTGTCTGTTCGTATGTCTGTCCGTCTATGTGACTGACCGTTTGTTGGCGGTATAGCTCAAGAACTATTTGTACCTGACGCATTAAAATAATAAAATTTTGTTTATTTTTGCTTTAACTGAGAAATAGATTAAAGTAATAATTTGTACATAGCTCAGGCTTTACCCTTGACAAAAATGGGCAGCCATAAGCGTGTTGCATATAATCCAGCGGCAACGAGCAGATGTGTTCCTTTGTGGCAGACCGGACCAAGAACGGGATGCACGCAGGCTGCTGCCAAGCTTTGAAATCACTTTTACAGCCGTTGAAATCTCGCTCAGTGTTGAAGCTTACTTCTGCAATGTTTCCTGAATGTGCAAATTGATTAATTTGCATTACTAAGTGGGTTTTTTATAGTTTCAGTATTGTTAGGAACGTTAAGATATTTTTACCTCTAGTTACCCCATCTTTTTTCAGCGTCACAAGTTCCACTCGCGAGGAAAGTTCTGAGTAAAGCCCTTCACATAGGTATGCTTTTATTTTGTTCATAATTTTATAAATATCGAACCTCCCCACCTGCTTAACTGTCTTTGGCCCGATTATTTAAAAAAAAATTCGCGAGTATTCTTACCCTCAAATATTTTTAAAATAATTTTCTAGAGAGGTTGCAACTGATAATTCCATAACATTAACAGTGATTTATGACATATGTATTCAGAGCATTAATAATTATTACTATACGTGGGCTTCCTATAAGGCAACCACCTAATTGAAGGTAGCAGCGAAGGCCATTAGCTAACTGATATTAGTGGAATAATAGCTATTTACGTCTCTAGTTGTGGAAAGCAATCACTAAACGTGAATACTTTTTATCGAGGCGTAGAGTTTTATCACGTGTCCTGCACAAGATTTTTCTGCTTTATTAACGTTATGAATGAGCGAATCAAAAGATTCTGTACCGTATGTGGAAGATGCTATAAGCAGTAATTTCAAATTTCTTGCTGAGTAAATCCAAAGAATTGTATAAATTGAGGTAATAAAAACTTTCAAAAATTATTAGAGCTAAAGGTGCTAAACGGGCACCAGAAAATTTATTTAGAGCAGGTGGAGAACACACCAGACCTTCGAGATATTAGATTTAAAAACTGTACGACCCACATTTATAATAAATAAGGTCATTTTCCTGATTTTTTTTAAATGTATATACTACTAATAGATTACAAATGTACATTTGTCACTAGTTATGAAAGAACCACTTTTCAGAATTAAAACATGTAAAATGTTAAAATTTCCTAGGTGAATTTAAAAAATAGAATTTATCAAACAATCGTAGATATATTTTCTTCTCTTGTTTTACTTCATTTGATAAAATCTCTATATAATTTTTTATAAGTTTTTTGGTTGAATTGAAACTGCTAGATTGCACAGTATTTTAAGCTTGGCGAATGCAGATTAACGATAGTGTCAAAAAATCCCACAGAAACTCTGGACATAGGACTAGGACTTAATCAATCACTGACGCGAAAGTGATTGTGATTGATAACTGCAAGCACACAATAAGTTTTTCAAATCGATATTTGAATTAGGGTTGAACAGTGATGTCGACAGCGTAGATGGGTGATAAAAAAACGTACAGTCATTGCCTGCAATAACCTTTACTGCGACTTTAGAAAGCATTAATGTTTTGTATTAGAAAATACAATAACCACCAATGTAAAAGCAAACTGATTTGTCACAATGGTTTCGAATGATTAACGAAATTTTAAAGCTTCGAGGAAGAAAATGTACGGCTATACGATTAATGACATTTGAGTAATACTCGTAGAAGCTACGTTTGAATTGTGTAAGTATATGATTTGCTGAATGAAAAGCTTTCACACTAAAAGAGCAAATCTGAGAACTAACATTGAAAGTGACATAAAATGTATATAGCGTAAAACATTTTTGATAGTAAATTTAACACCATTCTTATGATTGTATTTTGGACTAGTGATAATATTTGATATAAAATAGTCATATCGAACATCCAGGTCAACTCTGTAAACAATTAATCAACATTCAAAATAAACATTGTGATTATAATATATATCGAAGAATATTTGCCACCAACAAAAACGTCAGGAAACCATTTGGCATTCATAATAATCAACTTCGCTAACACATACTCTTTTTGCAAATATATTCATATGATTTTAGGCTAATTTTATAGAGCTAACGTAATAGAACTCAATTGGCATCAACTTTTCGAAAAGTTCTTGCTATTTGCAAATATGTATTAAAAATCATGAATACCATAGCCATACATTTTAATAATGACTAGCTGGCCCGGCAAATGTTCTGCCCAAAAATAATTTGTATCTGAAACCCCGTTTAACCACTATAGAGTTTTAATTTTATATCATGTCCATCGTCTTGGACTTAAAAATGTATGCCATTTTCTAGCTGTCACCCGCGACTTCGTACGCGCGAGGTTTATTATTTGTGTATTAAATAATGACTACTTATTTTCTGTCATCCCATCCTATCTTATCCCTTTCCAACTTCTTCAAATCCACAAGCCTGTAATTCAGTCATTTCTGCACGAGCGGTATGGACAGGCACAATATCATGCAAAAGCAGCACGCCTGTAATTAGTTTTCTTCAATGCTTTTCTTTAGTAGCTTCTCTTAAACGATGTAGAATTTTGGCATAATATTCTCTAGTTATCTTATTACCTTTTCCCTTGCAATCTATTATTATGTAAGTCCTTCTAATTTCCATGCCGTGATTTTTCCGGCCGACTACGCAACTTTGAACTTCTAATGGGACTTTGTGCCCTTACATTGCCACTACATCGATTCTTGTTTAGACTCTGGGTCATAATACTGAACCCTGTTTCATCCCCTGTTTTTTTATTATTAATTAATTTTTTGTTTTCCAAATTTTTTAGTGTTTCTTTTGTGATTGCTTCAACAGGTCGACCACATTGAAGGTTATCCTCTAGAGACTCGGTCCCATTTAAAAAGTTTGGACCACCTTTTAATTGTGTGTAGTCGAAGAGAGTAGAATCCCCATAAACTGCTTACATCTCTTCCTGAACAGTTGTCGGACTTTTTCTGTGCTTTGTCAAAAACCTTATTATCGCTCAATACTCAAATGTGCCAATTTTAAATTTATTGATACGATTTATGTCACACTTTTAATTATTAAAACTGAACTAATTGCGGGAAACGATTGAAAATTTGTAGTTACAGTTATGACTGATGTGCATCCAGTTTTCTTCTATTATCTGAGCTCCTAGATATTCAGAGATCGAATTAATGAACTTCCCATCGCAAAAGAATGCACAGCACATATCGACATAATATTATTACACAAGCGTTAGACTGACTTGTTTCGTAATTATTGACTCACTTGACTTTGACTTTTGCCTTCTGGGGCCACTATATTTAATTTGATCAGAATTCTTTGATCGTAATTCTTAACTATACAACTCGTACATAATCTGATTTTATTGACTGGTTTTCTTTATTGACTTCGCAAAACTCCCACGGCAATAACATAGACAAATAAAGTCCTACATTGTGTAATTGTTTTATAAATTGCTAATAATATCCAAATATTACTGCTTTGCAGCCTATTATTATTTTTAAGTAAACTTTTCAAAACACTGAATCATTTTATAAAAAATAATGACAACAGAACTGAACCTACATAACCTATCCTTTATCTAATAGACTTGTCTGTCCGTCCGGGATGCTGTTTCAGCAGCCAAACCGTAAGAGATAGAGAAAAAAGTTATGAAAGTTATATGTTTGGAATGGTCATGTCACGTCAGGAACCGAATTTCAGTCTCTAACACTAATTATTATCTTAATTATCGTAATCCTAACTTTTTAGGTTAGATTCTAGGCAAATTTTGTCAAGGCGAATGCGACTGGTAGTTTGCTACCAACAATGACGTCATATACGTACGTGTGGTGAATACGCGTTCTATTTGCAAAACGGTCTTTTTTGTTTTTTTTTTTAAATGAGACATTTGTCTCACTGGGTTGCTAGTCATTTTATAATATGATATTACCATTTTAGTGTAAACTGAATACTAACATAACGAACTGTGCAAATAAGAAGTGGATAAAGTATAAGTTTAGTTAAGAAATTAGGAATGAATTAATTATAATTTACAACGTTAGCATTCTAGATGTTGCCTCAACCAGCAGTAATATCATCAATTACCTTATCATTGTCGAAATTAAAATCGCTTTCTACATAGAACAAGACAAATACAGAAAACCTGTGTACACGTTAGCACAAACTAGTGCAGTAATTTCAAAGAACAAAGTAGGCATTGTTTGAACTTCGCCATTTCTTCACACCTAATCTTAAACGATTCAGTGAATATGTCATAGATTTTATCCATTGCGAATAATGTCTCAGGCTGTTGTTCACCATCTTCAGTGTCGTTCCGATCACCATCATTGAATTCGAAGTCTCTGTCACCATCAGAGTCGCAAATTGGATTAACTCTCTGCACAGTTCAGGACGATTGGTTACCGTAAGTTCAGCCAATTTTGAAGCATATTACCGTCACTAGACGTTTCGGTACTATTGAGATTCTTGAAATTTCTTAGGTGCAATTGTGCCCAGGACCTCGGTAAGCGAGTTCCGATCGCCGTTGCAGCCGAGGTCACAGTGAAAATCATGGAGCGCTCGAGGCGAAGCGGTTGAGAGTTCGACTCACGGTATGGACGGTCTTGATTTTCGCTTAGTTAAGGTTTAGGTTTGTGTTTAGTGAAACCTGTGTCCCCTGAAGTAATGCGTTATCGGTTCCGGGGGGCAACGGTAGTCGTTAAGGGGAAAAAAGTCCAGTTGTGTAATAGCTTCGTAAGTTCTTCATTGAAGATAAACCGTTGTTTTATTTCCTGTATTACTGTATCAACGATCACGTAATAAACATCCCTTTTGAGTTTCTTGGAGGATGATGTGTCAAATTGTTTAGCTTCATCAGCAGCTAATTCTCCTGCTATTTGCTTTGTAATTCGGATTCGCTCTGATGGTAAGCAAGTCTCAATTTCGATGTGGACTTAATGTTTACCTAAACGTTAATCTAAATGAGCCACAAAATTAGTGGCGATGTTGTGGAGTAGCTGCTTCAAAGATTTCTCTTTTTACACGTTTTCAGCGATTCTGAATATTTTTTCCCATTTTAAAATTCCATTTGGCCCCCATTTGACCGGGCCAGACCGGCCCGGAATACAAAAGTTATCACTCAATCTCAAGTACATTTATATTACTTTAACTATTACCAACTGAATAACCGAGAAAACCTTAATTCGATAAACTACTACCTTCAACCCAAAGATTTAAATATCTGGTCTGAATATTGTCAAATTATATGTAAGCAAAGTTCAAATTGGTTTTGACATAACATTCTAACTTTACCCAACATAAATCGGTATTGCTATTAGGATTGCCTGCGCGCTTCGTATAATTAACGTCATTTTAACTTTACTGTCAACAAGCACTTACATTCTAAAACACAAATTAGATACAATAATCTTTTAAGTGTTAATCTGAATTGTCAACTGTTTAAAATACTATCTGAGAACACTCTCGAACACATTGTAGCGGTGACAGAAAAACGCAGAAAATCAGATCTTTCTCAACGCTCTCTTCAGTATAATGGGATAGCTAATATTTTAAAGTAAACTGAAACAAAACACAAAAACAAAATTAAAACATTCGAAGGCTTGTTTATGATTGCTGCTTAAATGCAAAATATATCTGACTATTCAACACTATAATATATAAGCCAATCACATTGCAGACATTTGCTTTTTTCAACCAATAACAGCAGTATATCACTGAATATTGAGCACCATGCGAAATATTCACAAAGCAATGTACGTACTCAAAAAATAAATAGCCTTGTTGCGAAGTATCGCTTAGCAACGATGTTCTGTCCTTAGTGATATCGCTAGGTTACGTAACACTAAACCCCAACAAACTGTATGGCTTGTTTTAAAAATTTTAAAATGCTGTGTTTTGGAAGTATTCCGCTGAATTTAATTGAGAATGAATAATTATATTAATTGTTGGATTATTTTTCAATAAAGTTAATCGTTATGTATTAATATTGTTACATAGTCGTCCCAAATACCACTCGAAGTGGATATATTTTTTAAAATATTTTGCCATTCATAGAAATTATTGCAAATTTCACTCAACAAAATCACATTTAAATGTCACGAGCCGAAGGCAATAATTTACATGGAAACGACAAAATATTTTCTCAAAAATATATCCACTGCTTGTGGTATTACCCTTGACTATTCAACACTATAATGAACGAACCAATGAAAATTGTTTAATTTGTCAGACACGGCCAATCAACATTGACTGTCATTGAAAACACTAAAGGGCCGGTTGTAGAAAGCAATGTTAAGTCTGGTGTTAGCTAACATCGCGTCAAAGTGAACTAAATCGCATCAAATTTTGTTTACTAATGTATTAGTTACCATAAGCATTTGAGATTTGATTCGTTTTTGTTCACTTTGACGCGATGTTAGCTAACACCAGACTTAACATTGCTTTCTGCAACCGGCCCCTAATGTCACAGTGTTTTCAAGCGAACCCGATTGGTTTTAATGATTTCAATTTAGTGAGTAGCCTTTGACTGACATTTCACCAAAACGTCAAAGTCAAAGTTTGCAAATCAGCGTCGTTCTAAAAACCCATAATAAACGTGTTGGAAGCTCCAATATTGGATTAATAGTGGAAAACGTTAAAAATGTGTGCTGTCGAACATGGTAAAAGTAATCTACCCATATTGTTGAATAATCTTTCCAAATACCACTCAAGGCAAAATTTTTTAAGAGAATTCTTTTTATCAACATGCAAATTATTACAAATTCCTCTCAACAAAAACTGCTCAAATTCCACTCGACCTGCGGTCTCGCGGAACTTTTAACGCAGTATTGGTTTCGAGAAATTTAAACGCAATAATTTGCATGCGAACGAAAAAAATTCTCCAAAAATTTTCACCTTTTGTGGTATTACCCTTGCGAATAACCTTTAAAAATAATAATTATTACTATGAATATGTTGCTATAAATGGCGGAAAATACGTTTGTTTAGTATTTTTATTAATTTCTATGGTAAATAAACGGCAGAAAATAAAACGCTTCCCAAAGGCAGTCTAATAAAACATTAAACATATAAAAGTAAATAAAAATATACTTAATAGCTATTTATGATACAAATTGCAAAATTCTTTTTTACGTGTTGTAATAGCCACATTAAAACACCAAACTAGATAAATTATTACTACTAAATCATGTATTCCACATAAACTGTAAACCTACTATAATCGCGAATTCTGGAAGATTAAGAAAGATATCAATTTGAAATTAACGACATTTAGAGAATTGTAATACTTATCCATATTTCATTTACAACAACCGTTCCAATAAAATTGGGTTTCTAGATAGTGCGGTATGTAAAGAAAGGTTTAGAATATTCATAATAGCTTATAATAAAAAAGAGAAGAAAATAATCATTTCATTTGTAAATCTATAGGCATAAGTTCTTTTGGAATTAACGAGTCTATTACCTACTTTTGCCCATCGCTATTTCTCAATTACTTTCTCTGATAGAATGGTATTATTACTGCTTGGTAGCGACAATTCAAATACATTATTTACGTGGTTAAATTCTAAAAGCTGTATTATCGACAAGGTCATGATCACTGCTTACCGTGAAATAATTTCTCTCTATCGGTAACTGTGGTATAAACAGCAGATTATTTTTTGTTTGTTATGGACAAGATCTAGCCATGCGGAGTACCAAGTACCTTAGACACCGACTGCTGTGGTCATATGGTCAAAGTCCTACTTAGGATTTTGCCCCGAGTAAGGAGTTTCAACCCTAGCAAGGGACCTTTTACGTGCTACACTTCGTATTAGCATGGGACCCACGACCTTATATCACTTTCGAATGATGGCATTCTGTGAGGTGTTTATCCACCTTTTTTTAAATAGCAGCTTATTACCATTCCTACAACGTCTATACGATACATTTCCTGGAAATTTTACTATTAGCAAATAATTTTCTTGTTAAAATTAAGTTATTTTCTTTTAAAACTCATAATAATTATATACCTTTTTAAAATTCAGTTAAAGTTATTTTATATTTATAAATTGCACATTCTGTGATCCAAAATGGTCTTTGCGTTTTCTACATAGGGAGTGGTATTTTTGCTTGCAATGATTTTTCAATGTAACATATACCTGGCCTAACCTATCTTCAGCATGAAACATTGCAATTATTTCCATACGAATCTGGTTGTGACGTAATATATACTCTAAAAAGGCAATGATTACTTTGAAATCCAAGTTTTTCAGACAATTATACAATGTATGAGAAATCACAAATCCTGAAAGTTATTGGAACAAATATCCATTCCGAGGCTAGCAGAATCATTCTTGGCGTCAGAAATAGAATTCGGGAAGACTGCTTTAATGACAGCATAGAACAGGTTAAAGTATGTTTAGATCGTATACGTCATGCTATAAATTTAAAAAAAAAGTATCGCTCATAAGCTGAGCATAGACACTCATGAAGTATACAGTGTGTACATGAAGTAAGGAATAAATTGATTATCTACAAAAGGAAAATCTTTTCGAAAAAATTCTCGGACACGTCAACCTTTGTTTTAAGGTGCGCATCTTTCGACGCATTGGTGACATCATTACTGTTCCAGATATGACGTCATCGACTTTTGTTTTCAAACGATAACCCCTATTTTTGCCAGTGTCATTTGAAAGGGCATATTTTTTTGCATACAGCACATCACAAGTTTTGTCATGTTACATAAGGACATTTTCGAGAAAATTAATTTATAAGGATTTAAAACTAATTAATTTTATCCAGTTAATTGAACATAGTAATTAATTAAGTGTTGAAACTGAAGTCCTTCCTAGCTTTGTAAAGGTCTCTTTCAGCAGGCCACTGGTAAGAACGTATTTTCTAAGTCTTAAAAAACCACTCTTTTTATTATAGCAAGAAATACATTTTACTTTTTTTGACACCTTACTGAGTTAGCTGTTATGTTGACGTATCTCACAGTTTTGAAGTTTCAATTTTATTGATTCATTTCTTTTCAAAAAAAATAAAGAATAAAATGCGTTTTTCTGTTACTCAGAGAATCGAAATTCTGATGATGATTGGGTACGGTGACAGAGTACGAACGCAACAAAAAGTAGTTGGACTGTTTAATAATAAATAACCGGATAAGCCAATAACTCAATCAGCAGTAAGCAAAGTTGAGAGGAAGTTTCGAGAAACTGGTACTGTTGATGAACGCTCTAAAATTGGGCGTCCTAAAATCAATGAGGACACCAAATTGAACGTTTGGTAGCTGTGGAAGAAAATCCACACAACAGCCTTAAAAGAATTAGCCAAAATAAAAACAGACCAGTTACAACTTCACATAAAATTTTAAAATTGGAAAAGTGGCATCCCTATAAGGTAGCTCTGACCCAAGAACTTTCCGAGGACTATCCAGACCGACGGATGCAGTTCTGCCAAACGTTAATGGATATGTGCAATGCTGACCCTTTACTAGTAAAAAATATTGTTTTCTCTGATGAAGCTACCTTTACACTGACAGGAACAGTAAATCGGCAGAATTACAGGTACTGGGCTAAGGAGAATCCAAAATGGATGAGAGAACATCACACACAGTATCCTCAGAAAATAAATGTTTGGGCGGTGATTGCAGAAAATAGAATTATTGGATCCTACTATTTTGAAGAAACATTAAATGGTCCAAAGTATCTGCAATTCCTACAGGATTATGTGGTATCCAATCTAGTAATCTTATTTCCTAATGCAAATAATCCTGCTATACCAAATGAATACTTACGGTACCAGCAGGATGGTGCACCGCCGCATTACGCAGCTGATGTTAGAAGGTATCTTGATCAAGTCTTTCCTAATAGATGGATAGGTAGGCGTGGTTCTATTGAATGGCCCCAAGATCTGCGGACCTTAATCCATTAGATTTTTTCTGTGGGGCCATCTAAAGAATGTCGTATAAAAAACTAGACCAGACAATATCGAGGAATTAAAAACTAGGATTAGAAATGAATGTAATAATATTTCTCAAGAAACTGTCAGTAAGGTCCAACGAGAATTTATTGACTGTCTTGGATACTGCCAGGCTTAGGAAGGACTTCAGTTTCACCACTTAATTAACTCGTTTGTTCAATTAACTGAATAAAATAAATTAATTTTAAATCATTATAATATTTATTTTCTCGAAAATTTCCTTATGTAACATGACAAAACTTTAAATGTGGTGTGTGCAGAAATATATGCTCTTTCGAATGGCAATGTCAAAAATAGAGGTTGTCATTTTAAAAAAAATTTCGATGACGTCATATTCGGAACAGTAATGATGTCACAAATGCTACTAGAACGTCAAAAGATGCGATTCTTAAAACAAAGGTTGACGTGTCCTAGGATGTTTCCAAAAAACTTTTCCTTTTCTAGATAATGAATTTATTCCTTACTTTATGTACACACTGCATAATTATGCGTAAAATTTTCCAGTTGAAGATCAAGTTTAACCAGAACTAGATGTCTTGCCATATCTCAGCGACCACAAATGCGCAGTGGAGCAAGGGAGGAAACTGTAGAGCGAGACGCCCAAATGGTGTTTTCAGTACAACCTAAGAACATCAGGCTAGCTTGCAGGCGGGAAATTTAAAATAGGTTGTGTCAATATTTCGTGTTTATTTGATAAAACTGTTTTTAATAATAAACGGAAATATAAGTAGATAAAGAACACAAAAACTAACTTATAAGTACAAAAATAACAAAAGATATCAAACGCAGCACAATCGCAATGATACTTTCAGGTTGGTCTGTAGCCTTGCTTATAACGTATTTACAGAATTTCGATCACTGCGCAGGGTCGCTGAGATATGGTAAGCACTCTAACAAATTAAGAAGATGTTGCCATACTGCTTATTTCTTCATTCTGATTAAATCATAAACACATAAGAAGATATTTGAATCGATAGGTACACAAATAGAGGACCATGTTTTCTACTGTCAGATAAAAGCATTTGTTTCATAATTCAATATCTTCTTTTTTTTAATCGGTAGTGCAGAACATCAAAATCGTCATTAAAATGCGAGAAATTGATAGTGAAATAATCCATTATTTTACGACTTTTTTAGGAAGCGAACGGAGGGCAGATAAACGTCAACTGACGTTAACATAACCTAGAAAGTTGGTTAAAATGTTGCAATTTCACGAATTCAAAAACATAATTTACCCCTCGGCATTAAAGTTGCCCTTTATCCCTCATGTAGTTCAAGAGCCTCAAAAGCGTGAGGTAGTGTACAACGTGTTCCAGTACTTTTTATCCAAGAATAAAGAAGGAGAGATTCTCAAGAATGTTAAAGGAAAAACTTGTGAAGCAACGAAAAATCCGTCAGAACAATAGAACGGATTATGAATCAAGCTAGTGCATCGTCGGAAGAAAATAGTGGTACGTAATATTGAAATTGCCCGAAAAAAGCGCCTGAGAAAGCTTCCTGTAACATATTTGGCAGATTATGAGAAGTATGATATTCGGCAAATTATCTAAAATTTACATAAAACAGAAGAACGCCGTATCACTATTAAGGCTTTACGCAGGTGAAAAATTATTGGCAAATATAGGCTGGTGTGAATCACTGTATTTTTCTAATAAAATAAATAGAGATGGTTGTTAAATAATACAACCGTTAGAAGTATCAATTAATTATCAAAAGAAAGTTGTTGCAGGGATAAAAGAAAGTCAACTGGTGCAAGCTCACCGACCTGTCCAAACCGCTCTAGGCCGCTTTGTGATTGTTATGCAAACACATGTGTTGTAATGAAAACATTGCCCAGTTAAAATCATACAAAATTGAAACGAATAAAGGCAATGTGATTTCAAGCTTTTCAATTTAGAGCCCATAGGGCTCAATCTGTATTTACATCTACATTTCAAAATATATCTTGCGTTTCAGTTTATTGCACCAATGACTCTTTTATAATAAGCAACTTCTTAATTGAAAAGTAACACAAAGCATTGGCATCAATCAACAACTGTAACTTGTTGATACTTATTGCTTCCACTAAGTATGTGAGAAGGCGGTAAATTGGCATTCCGGCTTTTATAAAAAAGATGGATCTTTTTGGAGTTGTCCAATAATAAAGACTCCCTTCTTATAAACAATTTAATTTAGAGTAACATTTGTAAGTTCATTGTAAAAGTACCGGTAAGCGGCAAAAAACTTAAATAGACACATTTGTTCTAAGATGGTGACACCTGTTCGACATCTTCCGTAAATATGGTAACAACAATAAGCGATAAAGAAGAACTAATCTCCATCCTATAATCTTATTTAGCTGTTATAATTGCAGTATTACTGAATGTGCTTTGTTCTAATGTACCGTGGTAAGGGTTCTATGACGTCTACGTCATCCCTTGTTTTCAACTACAGTACCACAAAAAGTTTCTTCAAAAAATACATAAAATTATTAAAAATAAATAAAACCGTGACAATACAAAATAAAAGCAGCAACAGTGAGCAAAAAATATAAATAGAACTACTAAGAGCATTTACAACAAAAAATTAGAACTAGTGAAATATGTAAAATATCCACCTAATTGATTTTCCTTGCGCTTAAAGCAACCATGCATCAATTTTTTATTTTTGGAAACAAAAATCACAATGTCGTTCAAAAAGAAGTACTTAAGTGTACTTCTAGTCGTTAGTTACTTAAAGTGCTAAATCATATATCGGATATTAGTTTCTTAAGACTCACAATTGAAAGTTTGTGTTGACGAAAATAAATTAATGGTAACCTAAGTAAAGTATGTTTTTCGACTGCAGTAAATCCTACTAATGATCTTAAACCTGCATGCTGTGTAATGAACGTTAACAATAGAACTCTCATACAGAACATGAACGAAGCGGTTCTTTTGTGTCGCTGCAAACAGACAAAAATAAACGAAAACATAACCGTCAAAGAAAATTTATATTCATTGTGTACAAAAGGCCTTTCCTTTACCGGTGCAAAATGAAATAAATTCCGCGCGGTTTTTATTCATTTAGATCGTGCACTAGATGCAGTGGCTGGAATTATTTTGTGTATGCATTTACAGAAGAATATTACCATTTGTATGATTCAGAGTGTGCGGTAGGTATGTTGCAGCAGTTTTATGTGCAATGGGGCGCGTGCTTTGCTCTCGAAAGTCCGGATTACATGCACTCGCGGGATTGATTTTGGGGCAAAGTACCATTAAACCGGCTGGCAATATCGCAGTCCCTACCGCTACTTAGCACTACACGTATTATTTACATAGACAGAATTACTATCATTTTAAGGATTTGTCAGGCAGTAACAATTGCCTCTACTCTCGTTTCAGCGAACCCGGCTGACGTGTAGCGCTAATTACTTATATTGCTGCAGAGTTATTCAACTACTGCAATCTCATCTCTAAATCACATTTCATAGAATTATTTGTGAATACAAGTTTTAGTTCCCTATAATAACTTTTATAATTGCATTTGGAACTGCAGATGCAATTGTAAGCGAACTGAAGCTGTAACAGTATAACAGTAACCTTATTTGCATTTGGTGGAGGCGCCGCAGATTTATTTATAGTTTGCTCTCTGAAATACTACAGATATACAGTGGTATACAATACTCAGTATCAAATCCAGCGGAGGAGGCGCCAACTCGAATATTTGAATGATGATGGTGCAACTTGGCCGAGTCGGCAGTTATTTTCATGGAATGGTGTACCGTAACTTTCATGAAAGAGATTTTAAGACGTATCACTTGTTTGTTAACTTTTATTCGCTTTTTGTTCCAGCAAACAAAAATACATGCAAACATAGTGCCCAGCTCTGAAATAGATTCACAAAGAATGTTAACAACCCGAGTTGAACCACGTGAAGACTACTGAAATTGTAAACAATAGAAAGCGAGCTTAGTATAACCTAAGGTGCGATACTTATTGTGCCGTTGGCTTATGACATTCTATGCTAACAGTGCTGGTCCCAAAATATTCTACTTTGTTATATAAAGGACAAAATATTTTTTTTAATGTTGATAACTAAAAATATTTATTGAATAACGAAATCTATTTCAAATATTCTAAATTATTTGTTAAAATAAAGACAAGTGGAGAGAGCAATTACCCTAATAAAAGATTTAATATACCTCAATTTGCTGTAATTCCAGACTTACATAATAAGTTAATATTCTATACACATTTTGTTAGAAAACAGATTTTATTTTCCAATTACAGACGTTTAAAGTTTGAAAAGTTGAATTTGACGAGGACATTTGCGTTGTAATTACATCACTGACAATTTTACATTGAACAATAGTACTCAACTGGCTCTATAAGTCTGTCAAATTAGTATACATTTGACAGCTATTAGACTTGAAATGTTCTGCTAGTTTTTGAAAAACATTTACTTGAAATTTTCAAGATTTCCAAAAAAATTTATTACAGTCAAGTTTAAAGCATTGGAATTTACAACTTAGGATTAAACATACAAAGATTTATGTCATTATTTTAATAGATTAAAAATATTTATCTAGATTTTTTTCGAAACTGTAGTCCTGTCATTTTTAAAACAATAACTTTCGCAAATAAAACTACACTTTAGGGACTCGTACCAAAGTATTACCAATTTGTATCGATAACTGTTTGCTTTTTCTTGGACTCTGGTGCAAACATTGCTTCCAAATGATCGCTGAACATGTCCAGGCCTAGCTTATGTGCGTTTCATATAAATTAAAATTTTTGTTCGGTGAAAATATTTCAAAATTGAATGATAAAAATCCAATAAACGATGCAAAAGACATTTGTTCCATGTACTGAGTTCTGATCAAAAGTTTCAAAGGATGTGCCTTGCTGCTACAGTTGTTTACAAAAATAGGTTTGAAAGCGTCTAGACGACAAGTGGCTTCAGTTTTAAATTTTAAATATATATATATATCAGAATACCCTTCTACCATACGATGATGTAGGGTTTTAAATATACAATTGATAAATTTGCAAACGAAGTTCCAAAAAATATACAAGTTTAGGTTTGGTACTTGTTGCAGTGTCTGTACCTTTATATGATATTGTATAATAAACAACCGGGCGGAGTCAGCTGAATAGGGTAGTCAAAATGTTGCTTTGGCCCAAATGCGGAAATCGCTAAATCCAATGTTGATTATAGTTATGAAAGTTTACCATCAAACGGTATACTGTTAATCATTGCCATTAACAATTATTGACTTTTAATTTAGAAATATATTGGATTTGACACCAATAATAAATACATAATCTATATTATAATTTTAAACAGAATCAAATCGTGTAGAGGGTCAATCGAATTAGTGTGTATTATTGCCAACATTCATGACTGATTCTTTTATTTGACTCTAACAAATACAGAGAATTATTTTGTCCTCAAAAAGTACACAAAAAATCTAATTTCATAAGTTAATTGCCGTAAATTCAATCGACTAACTCATATAATCTATACACTGTAGGATATTTAGCCTGTGACTTCGCTCACATGTAAATATACTAAAAAAGATGAGTAAAATAACAAAGCTACTTTATATTTTAAATTTATACAAATACTGCATCTCTAAAGCTATGCTATAAAATTTGGAATAATTACATAAATGATGTAAGGTTGGTCTCGCTATTGACTTTAAAGGTACCTCCTAGACCTGTGCGTTTCAGCAATGTATTTTTCGTTACCTCGTATTATACTAGAACTCCGATTACGGATATGTTGAAATTAGCAAATCAAGTCTCTTTGCTTTTAGATATTGACTTTTCTTATACATTCGGTAAATTCTGTACTATAATAAATACGTATTATTCTTATTCACCATGATTATAACAAAAAGACTGAGCTGTTGAAGACTTCGTCAGCTGGATAGTTTTCTTTTATTTTCCTTTTTTCTGGCATTTCTTTTCTTTTTTTATTGTTTAGTTCAAAATTATTGTATTGATTAATTAAATTTGCACTTTATGTAATTAGGCCTGTGCCTTCTTCTTCTTTTTTCTCAGCCTATGTTCGTCCACTGTTGGACATAGGCCTCTTCCAATTGTTTCCATGTATCTCTATCTCTGGCGGTTCTCATGCATGCGTTTCCAGCTATGATCTTCACATCGTCGATCCACCTCTTCTGCGGTCTTCCTATTCCTCTTTTGGTTTCTCGTGGTCTCCAATTAATTAGTATTTGTGTCCACTTTTCTGTGTTTTCTGGTGCCACGTGCCCGGCCCATTGCCATTTCAGTCTCGCCATACGATTTATAATGTCCGTCACTCTCGTTTTGTTGCGAATATAGTCATTTCGAATCTTATCTCTCAGTATGATTCCCAGCATGGCCCACTACATTGCTCTTTGAGTTATTCTAAGTTTTTCTGCGGTTTTTATTAGAGTGAATAAACCAATAAATAAATAATTGTTGAAACTACCATAGTAAACCCCCACGCGACCGTCGACGAAGTAAGAGAGCGGTACAACGTCGCAAACCCTGTTTATACGGTGATGCCCATTGTATAGTTTCTTCAAAATTTGATAAAATTGTACATTATTGGTTTCTCATAGAACAACCAGCTCGGATGTCGAAATTTGTCAATGTATTGTGATAAACGTAGTGTTTCAAGACCCTTGCTATATGTATATGGTCTATTAGCATATTGCAAGTAAAAGCGAGTTTCTTATAATGCAAAAAAAAATGCCCAGAACAAATACAAAGTGTAGCAAATAATATTAATTCAGTTTAGTGATTTAAAAAACTCAGTATTACGTTTATCTTCGCATTAAAATATCGCACTTACAAAATGTATCTGTCACTTACTACAGAGATGTTGATGATTTTATAACGAAACAATTAAGCTTTTGCAAAGCGACTACTTTTGGGCAGTATAACACTAGGCTGTTTTTTAAACCTTATATTAGCACAGGTTTGGCGGGTGACGTACTACCATTAATATTGAAGGTCGCTCAATTAAAATAAAGAAAAATAGAAATAATCTACGTTAATTACATAGTCTTTGGTGCTAGTTTTGTATAATTTTTAATAAACACCATTTTTAGTTACACAACATATTGTTTCAGGTAACAACTCTTTTTTGTGTACTACTACTATTGAGCAAATGCCTTAGTTTTAACAAACTAAAGCGCAGTTAGTAATAATACGGAAACTTCAGGAGCTTAAAGCGCTCAGATGACTTTTTATTTTGAGGTGTAACAATCCTTTAGTGGCCAATTAGACCCCAGGAGAAGTGCAGTATAAATAACAGTTCACGCTTGTAATCGAGAGAAACCGTGAAAAACGCTAAACCCGTTGTAGCGACTCATTCTGCAATTTCCAGGTTCGAAACTACGCTGCGCTTCGTGGCTTCTTCGTGCCGGATGTCATTTTGCAATATTACACGTTACAATGAACCTTTTGTTCATTCTACCCACCCAGCTATTTAAATAAGCTGTTACAAAACACGTAATGCGAGTAATACTTGTTGACAGTGTCGAGGGAGTTCAGTATCGTTATAAAACGTGCCGTAAAATAACACGTACCAGCGATTTGTACTTTTTAACTGACAGAGTTATTAGGGTATCTGCAGCTATCGGAGATAAAACCCAACCGTAATTATTTGGCAAGAATTATTGCAATACAAAGAAATGAATTTGATTTACGGTTTATGCAAAATAAATCCCTTTATATTTCCTTCTTTCAGAAATGATTCCTTTAATAAGATAATGCCTGTATATATTTTTTGATAAATAAAAGGTCTGTCTGCATATGCAGCGATGGTAGCCACATAAACCAGAATAACTTTGTGACCATGTTAATTCCAATTTTACCAGCACTATTTGACATTAAACGTATATGTGGCTTTCGATTTTGTAGTTGAACGAAGAGAGAAACCTACTGTGTAATAAATGGCTGAAAGGTTTGCGAAAAGGGGTAAGCAGCAATTCGCGGTTTTACTAATTGACCATATCATTAGTTAGGCAACATTTTAAAGAATTTATAATGTCTGTTAATTTCCTCTAAGTTAAAAAGAAATTAAGCAAAATAGTACAGCAGCTACGTAATGTTATTTAGAAGATTGTTCCTGCTGTCGTTACATAACGATGATGTGATTTTATTTCTTGTTCCACTGTAAGTTATACGATTGCAAAAATACAGTGGCAGCTCGTTGAGAATTTTGATGGTAGAGCCAATCGAACGTAAAATCCTTTTTCCACCTCTCATAGACAAAGATAGACTCTAACATCCCAACATTTAAATATTTCGCATATGGACTGGCAAAAGCTAACATAGTGGAAACATTTGCGAAATGTTACAAGCTAGTAATGGATGATGAACTGAAATAATCGAATATATACAGGGTGCCCGGATTTCGTAGGGACAACATGGGTAACTTTTGTATTTGAAGAGATAGAGAGATGGTTAAATTAGCAAAAAGGTGCACGTTTGAGAGCTCATTAAGAATGCATCTTCAAATTTTACTTGCCATGGCCCACTTGTCTAAAATTTAAAAAAAAACAAAATCTCCTAATTTCTTTTATATGCTGTAACTTTTTTGTTACTTAAGATATTGAGATGCGATTTGAACTAATTTGCATGGTAATTTAAATACTTTTATTGGCACTTAATAAAACCAATTTTATTTTTGAAAATTTTTAGTAATTTAGCCTAACCTCAAAATTTTAAATTGGTACCGTGCAATTTTTTTGGCCCTTTTAAGAGAGGATTTTTTTCTGAATGCAATGATGTATTACATGATATGGAAACTTCTTCAAAATTTTGAAAAACAGGTCTTATTCTTTTTACAGGCAAAAATCACTAGTGCCATGATCACAATAATTTTGTTTTTTATTTATTACGTTATCTGTGAAATTCTGTTTCGAAACAAAAAGCACGCTTATCATCATACGTGCCTTCCAGTAGTGTCAGTGTTATTGCTTCAACTTATAATAGAAAATTTTGAAAATATGATGTATTTTGTGCGTATATCAAGTGCTACAAGAATGTAGAACTTACACGTCTAACATACGGAACGCACTGACACTACTGGAAGGCACGTATGATAACAAGCGTGCTTTTTGTTTCGAAACATAATTTCACAGATATAACGTAATAAATAAAAAACAAAATTATTGTGATCATGGCACTAGTGATTTCTGCCTATAAAAAGAATAAGCTCAGTTTTTCAAAATTTTGAAGAAGTTTACATATCTTGTAATACATCATTTCATTCAGAAAAAAATCCTCTCTTAGAAGGGCCAAAAAAATTGCACGGTACCAATTTAAAATTTTGAGGTTAGGTTAGATTACTAAAAATTTACACAAATAAAATTGGTTTTATTAAGTGCCAATAAAAGTATTTAAATTACCATGCAAATTAGTTCAAATCGCATCTCAATATCTTAAGTAATAAAAAAGTTACAGCATATAAAAGAAATTAGGAGATTTTGTTTTTTTAATAATTTTAGACAAGTGGGCCATGGCAAGTAAAATTTGAAGATGCATTCTTAATGAGCTCTCAAACGTGCACCTTTTTGCTAATTTAACCATCTCTCTATCTCTTCAAATATAAAAGTTACCCATGTTGTCCCTACGAAATTCGGGCACCCTGTATATATCTTTCATCTTTTCTTTAAATATATAAATCGGTCAAAAAAAATGCATATCCACTGTTTGAGATGCATAGATGCATGCGTGATTAATAGTAATTTATTATACAAGACGATAAAGTTAAATTTTATCCACGAGTGAATCGTTTAACGTCGAGACGAAGTCGAGACGTTAATGATTCAAGAGTGGATAGAAATAACTTTATCGTCGTGTATAATACAATATTTTTTTCTATAGCAAGAACTTTAACAATTTCAAAAGAAAATAATGACAGTCAATCACATTTCAAAATGTCAGTAGCTAGATTAGGTTGCTACGATAATACGAAGCTGTCATATTTAATTTAAACAAAAGTTAGAAAATTAAATTACTTTATCTATCCTTGATGTTAAAGTGCTACTTTATCTACCCTTGCTGTTAAAGTAAAACTTGACCTTTTGTTTTGAGTTGATAAAAGCACACTTTAACATGTGCTATAGAAAAAAGTATATTATTTCAAAAAGTACCACAGTTTACCAGTAAATTATGAGTATAAGTTATTAGCTATTTAAATAAGTAACTGTAATTATTTTTCCTAAACCCAAACGCGTATTCTGTCTGAATTACACATGGCCTTTCGAATATACTTCCCGGACCTGGCTTTTCTTTATCTGAACTCTATGAGGTTACCGTATATGCTAAACTTCTGTAAGTATCACTATCAGTAACTTGAGATGTGCGCTATCAGTCGCGGTCAGTTTGCAATAGAATGCTTAAACTTAGGTGGCTCCAATTTAAGCCTAAATAACATATCGTTATATACAGTGTGTCTGCTTAAGTCCGCACCATATGGAAAACTTTTTTATTAGTAATTTTACAAACAAAAGTTATTCTTTATAAAAAGTTCTGCATGGTCCAAAACTTAAAATTCAATCATCAGATATAAATTTTTTTAAGCCGTATACGAGGAATGTCAAAAAATATGAATTCTGCTCAAGTGTAAAGTACCTTTATTTGTGACAATATCGAAAATTGTTATTAATAAAAGTTAATTAAAATCAAAAACTACGTTCAAATATCCAATTACACATATCTACGATGAAAATCGGGTTTTGTTATTTTTCACATTTTTTTAAGTTGTTTCGTATGGAAAATCATCAAAATAATGCAACATAGAGGTTACGAGACGTAAAGGTTATCAGAGTTTTAACGAATAAAGAGATAACTGAAAAAAGTTTCCGATATTGTCAAAAATAAAGTTTTCCATATGAAACAACTTAAAAAAAATGTGAAAAATAACAAAACCTGATTTTCATCGTAGATAGGTGTAATTAAATATTTGAACGTAGTTTTCAATTCTAATCAACTTTTCTTAATAACAATTTTCGATATTGTCACAAATAAAGGTACTTTACTCTTGAGCAGAATTCATATTTTTTGACATTCCTCGTATACGGCTTAAAAAATTGATATCTGATGATTCAATTTTAAGTTTTGGACCATGCAAAACTTTTTATAAAGAATAACTTTTTTTCGTAAAATTACTAATAAAAAAGTTTTCCATATGGTGCGACCTTAAGCAGACACACTGTATATATACCGTGCTCTCCCCGCTGCAATCTATGAACTGTCAAAAAGCTGAGCCGCTTCGATATGGCTCCAATGCGTCCGTTGAAGTAAGTAAGCGCCTATGGCAGAGTTTATATTCATGTAATAAAAATTGCTCCTGCTTTGTTTAAGCTTTAAAATAAGAAAAATGATGAAAAATAAATACGAAAGGGTGTTTCTTTAAGAATAAAACAAATCTGGAATGTTTGGTTTGTTATAACGATGGCTGCTTGGCTTTTTAATATACTGGAAGAATGGTGAGATTTACATAAGTGAAAAGTGTAAATAATCATGCAAAAATTAAATTTTCGTGGTTATACGGTTTTACGAAAGTAAACTGATCAAGGGCTAAAAATAGATTATTTGGTTGATAATGACTATTTTCATTTACGAAACAACTATTAACTCTTAATATTTTAAGTTAAAAAATCCTGTCAAAATCTCTTTTTTCTTAATCGGAAGTGAAGAACGCCGAAATCGTCATTAATTTCCAGTGAAGTAATCCATTGTTTTACGACTGTTTTCAGTTGGCTGATTAATAGAAGGGTGGCAGGAAACATCAACATAACCTACAAGAGTTGCCGAAAAATATTGATTTCACGATTTCTTGATTTAAAAAAACATAATGTGCACCTCGCCACTGAAGTTTCTTTTTATTCCCACATTCGTGACAAAAAGTTAAACTTCAGTGCCTTGGTATACAAATAACTACTTTATTTAATTGGTAAATTACAGTTTATTCCTTATGGACATAAATATCAAGGTATGTTACATGCTAAAGGAAAAGCTTTCATTATTACCAAAAGTATTATAATTTTTTACTATTGAAAACTCATTTAAATTACTTATATGCGCTTAATTGCGTTATCGCGTTAAGACCGGCCGTCATTAACAAGTTTGCTAATTTATTCATCGCTGGCATGTCACAAAATCTTCTTTTTCTTTATTGTTCTTGATATCAAAGTGATTGCTTAGTACTTCCCTCATCTAAAAGACGAACGAAGTATTACAATCGCGAAAAAATCTCTTTCCGATATTTCTTCAGATCTTCGCTTTCAAATTTTTCTGGTAAAAGCTATTTAAATCCGAGAACTAACACGGGTTACATTTACATCCTTAACAACAGCATAACAGCGTTTACAAAACGGGACACTTGTCTTAGTGTGAATCAGATTAAAATGCTAATCGTTTTATATAATTTATTCAACTGGTTTCTTGTATTATATATCTTTTTTCGATTTTCAAGGGAAGAACGTGTGGCAATGACACCGCAAACTGTAAAGGACAATATTGTTTTATCTAGCACGCCATGAACATTATATCTGCCTATTATCTGTAACGTTGCCAATTTTACGAAATTTAAATTGCTTATATTTTCAAAAATTTCTGTTAAATACAAAAAGATTCTGAGGATTTCATTCCATTTTTAGGCGTAGAATATCGTAGCGCACTTTTTGTACTACCGATTGACTATAGCCTGTATAACAATATAAAGATTGTAATGCTGCAGTTGCTAATACAGAGCAATCAAAAATAAAATTGATCGCGGGAGCCCATGAAATATGTGATGACCGTCTACACTGCACTTTATAAAACTACATTTGAACTACATTCAACTGTATTATTAGTTGATGTGACTTTAACAGTTTAATAGGCTGCACAAATATGAAAACTATGTAATTTAAACCAAATGTATAAATTAAATTGATAGGTAATATTAAAATAACATGTGGATACGTTAAACAAGATGTCTACATGTCTACAAAAAGCTTGCTACAGATTGTGCAAGCTTTACTGTTCTCCCTGTATATGGTTAATACATGGCCCGACCCAAGTGGTAGTACTAATTAAAGTACATTATACATTAGAGTTTACAATTTTTACTTCCCTAATCTAAAAGTCGAAGGAGCTATTATAATCGCCAAAAAATCACTTTTCGAAATTTCCTCATATATGCACCTAGATGATGAAAAACAGGTTTTTTACAATTCTGTCTGTCTGTCTGTCTATCTGTCTGTTACCGGTGGTATAAGTCCAAAACTATTTGTTGGGGAAAGACGATATTTATCATGCAGATGATATGTCTACCTGGCATGAAATCGACAAAATTTCGAACACATGTACAATGACCGGCAAAAAGTCGGTATCATTTGAGAAAAATTTTTATTCTTCATTATTCAAAAAAACTTTTGTGCTTGTCTAAAAACCTATTTAAGCCCTGTCATATATACTGTGTGATGTTTACTTATTTAGAAAATGGCGCTTTTCGAAATTGTCAAAAACCAAAATGTGCTATTTTTCGGAAATTAAGAAAAATTTGACTGAGATTTTTTAAAGTGTGTTAGTTTTAGCTAACTGGACCATCTTAAGGCCAGCAAACATCTATTTTTCTTTAACTTTAGCAAAAATTTTATTTTTTATTTCACATACCAAGACTTAATTTTAAAATATTTTTTTATGAGAAGACTAAAGATTTAAAAAAATAATATAAAATGTTAATGGCTCCTTTAGATTTTTTATTATTCGGTAGTCTTCCTGCAATAAATTTTTGATAAGGATACAGTCCATCATCTTTTAAAGCCCTATGTACAGAAGTTCGTATACTAGTTTCTGGATTTTTAGCTACTATTTGTAAAACGCTAATTAAGCATACACAGAATAAAAATATACTCTAAAGGGTCCGGTTGTTTCACGTTTAACACAGTGGTCAATAAAATCGTTAATAGAGTAACATCGGATTTGAAGTAAGAAGTCTCTTAGTTTTCTCTTAAATACAGTTCGAGTTTTTGTTTGTCGTAATTCAGCTGACAGTAGCTGTAGTAAAAATGATTGAAATCAGCGGCTCTAATATCATCTTTGCTACGGGTGTTATATTGGTGATCGTCACCATTTAAGGCGAAAGTATCTTTATTTACATATACATAGCACAATAACTTATATAAGGACACCGTATTAGGGCACCGTTGTTGCCATGTTTAATTTTCAAAAATCTTATCTTTTAAAACCATTTCCAAAATAAATAGGCCAGTCGATAAGTCTTTTAAAATGGCTGTTAGCGGGAGTAATTCCGGACAAGCTGGAATAAATTTTAATCTGTTCTGTTGGGACTCAGAAAATATATATTAATTTTGCACCCCTTGACAGGCCCGGATTTAACCGCTATGCTTAAAAAAAGGTCTAAATTTCGATATTTTTCCTAATATTAGTGAATATCTCGATTAGTATCAACTTTTGAGCAAAATGCGTAGTTGTCAAAATTAAAGAAGAGTAAATTGTATACAAAAAATGTTCTATACATTTTTGTCATACGTTCGCTTGTTTCGAATTCATAGGCGTCGAAATATATTTTTTTCGAGCATTTGCTTGTTACTTTCTTTTACGATAAAAGAAGTATAAGATTCACCCCAAAAATTCGAAATTGAGTTTTCAACAGATCTTCACGTTTTAAAGTCCCCTGAACCCAAAAAACAAGTTTTTGTTTATTGCTCTGTCTGTGTGTCTGTCTGTCTGTGTGTCTGTTTGTGAACAGAATATCTCAAAACGAAAAGAGGTATGACGTTGAAACTTCATATATAAGTTTTGTGTCCTATCTAGATGCGACAGCAAGCTTTTGAAGAAAATCGCATAACCGGAAGTAGGTGTTTACTCTTGTAATTTTTCAGTTTTTTTTTATTTTTTCAAAAACGGCTCTAACGATTTTTTTCAAACTTTACAATTTTATTAAATTTTTAATGTGTATTGATGTGAGCTAGGCAATTTTTCAGTCGAATACCTCTAAAATGGGTATCTTTTGTTTTCTTTTCCAATGGATTTTATTAACTCCTATTTTAAATAGAACACCCAGTATATAATTACATTCTTGAATTCAGCTTAAAATGTTAGAGAAAATTTGTCTCTTGAACTAACGCTCTATTGTGTACGGTTTCTGTACAAATTACAATTTTTTAAAATTTTTGACAAATGCTTGTATGTATGTATAATACTCGCGGTGTAGAAGCTGCTGCTTTATGTGCTTGCATCTGGCGGTACAATGCTTAACTTGCCCCGGATTCGGGATACAAAGTTAAAGATTAAAAATCAAATTTTGGCTAATTGGGCAGTCGATAAGTCTTTTGAAATGGCTGTTAGCGGGAGTAATTCCGGATGATTCAATTAGGGACAACATTTTATTTCTGCATGCATTTAGTAGCTGCGACACTGTTTCCGCACTATACAGGCAGGGGAAAATGAAGTTCGTTAAACTTCTACAGAAAGAGAAAAACTTACAGAAGGCTGTTCAAATTTTCAAAGACCCAAACGCGTCCCCAGAGGAAATAGATAAAGTGGGAGAACAATTTCTTCTTCTTCTGTATGGATCAACACACTGTGTATCATTGAACAGGTATAGATACCAGTGTTTCGTACAATCTATTAACAGAAGTTTACCAAATCTAGCATCATTACCACCAACCAAAGACGCAGCTCGTTTGCACTCGTTCCGTACTTACAACCAAATTCAGCTATGGTATGGAAACAAAAAATGACTTTTCGAGTGGGGATGGAGAAATTCAAAGAATGGATTAATGCCCATTCCCACTGTACAAGACGCAGCTCCCCAAGAATTACTAAAACTAATTTCTTGTAAATGCGCCAAAGGTTGTAATGTATCTTGTCGCAAAGCAGGTTTTCATTGCTCAGTAATATGTGGTTTCTGTCAGGGCAAATCTTGTCTGAATACTGTGGACGTGATCGAAGTAGACGACGAAGACGACGACGAGGACTTGCATATCGATCTAGAACAATCAATATAACATTCCCAAGATTATGAAGCAAATTCGGAACACGAGACAGATATTGTTGAAAGTCAAAGTGATATTGAACAACCACCAACGTCAAAAAGGCAAAAAAAATGATGAGCAGTCAACTTCAAAAGAAACTTGAAGTTAGCAAAGTTGGAATAGTGGAACGTCAATAATAATTTTAAAAAAACTGGTGTGATACACGCACACAACTTCCTTTCATAGTGATTTTATAATTAGCCAAAATTTGATTTTTAATCTAACTTTGTATCCCGAATCCTGGGCAAGTTGAGCATTGTACCGCCAGATGCAAGTACATAAAGCACCAGCCTCTACACCGCAAGGTAAAACGAGGTTATCGATTATACATACATACATAGGTACATACATTCAAGCATTTGGCAAAATTTTTCAAAAATTGCAATTTGTACAGAAACCATACAAAATAGAGCGTTAGTTCAAGAGACAAATTTTCTCTAAAATTTTAAGCTGAGTTCAAGAATGTAATAATATACTGGGTGTTCTATTTAAAATATGAGTTAATAAACAAAAATTGGAAAAGAAAACAAAAGAAACCCATTTTAGATGTATTCAACTGAAAAATTGCCTAGCTCACATCAATACACATTAAAAATTTTACAAAATTGTAAAGTTTGAAAAAAATTGTTAAAACCGTTTTTGAAAAAATCCAAAATAACTGAAAAATCACAAGAGTAAACACCTACTTCCGGTTATGCGATTTTCCTCAAAAGCTTGCTGTCGCATCTAGATAGTACACAAAACTTATATATGAAGTTTCAACGTCATACCTCTTTTCGTTTTGAGATATTCTGTTCACAAACAGACACACAGACAGACCGACGCACAGACAGAGCAATGAACAAAAACATGTTTTTTGGGTTCAGGGCACTTTAAAACGTGAAGATCTGTTGAAAACTCAATTTCGAATTTTTAGGGTGAATCCAATACTTCTTTTATCGTAAAAGAATGTAACAAGCAGATGCTCGAAAAAAAAATATATTTCGACGCCTATGAATGCGAAACAAGCGAATATATGACAAAAATGTATAGAACATTTTTTGTAGAGAATTTACTCTTCTTTAATTTTGATAACTACGTATTTTGTTCAAAAGTTGATACTAATCGAGATATTCACTAATATTAGGAAAAATATAAAAATTTAGACCTTTTTTTAAGCATAGCGGTTAAATCCGGGCCTGTCAAGGGGTGCAAAATTAATATATATTTTCTGAGTCCCAACAGAACAGATTAAAATTTATTCCAGCTTGTCCGGAATTATTCCCGCTAAAATGTACTTGTCGACTGGCCTAAAAATACAAATAATTAAAACAAATTAGTCAACAATTTTTATGTTAAAGGCATTTCCTATCGATAAGATATACGTTTTATTTAAATTTTCTTTTTACATAGTTCCTTGTAATTACCTGTTGAAGATACCAACATTAATCACCCCTTACAAGAAAACTAAGCTACACAGGACTTTTTTGCAGTTTTGTGTTAATCTTTCATGATAGAAAAAGGTAACCTGAAGTTTTAGTGGGAGTTGCGAGACACCATGTATAAGCGATAGAAATATGTATGTGACTCTCGTAATTTTAGAAATATTTTCCACCCCTTCGTCGGTCGTTGCGGGACCCTGTATAATTCTGATGTAAAAAATACAGAAATAATTAATTTCCTTTCATTATAATAAATTGTAAATCTGAAATTATAGGTACATATTCTACTCAATGAAACCATTCAAATGAGGTGCCACATGACCCCCCTTTCCATTTAAGAAAAAGATACAATGTGGCGCCGAGC
The DNA here is from genome assembly GCA_940337035.1 of Agriotes lineatus. Lineage (NCBI taxonomy): Eukaryota > Metazoa > Arthropoda > Insecta > Coleoptera > Elateridae > Agriotes > Agriotes lineatus. The sequence goes on from OW679194.1 coordinate 216,202,857, forward strand.
ACCCATCTTGAATTTTTGATTGACCTGGAATGAATGGCTAAAAACATCCATAATTAGTATAGTTTTTACTACCTTAAAATTTAAAGGTTCTAGCAATATACTGATTTTCATACAAAATACTATTGTTTACCTGTTGTTTATACCAGGTGTCTTAAAAAGAATTACATCTAGTAAGTTTTGAACTTTGTTTGCATGTAAATTATTTTTGTATTCGCTCCCCAAACTGGTTACTTTGGAAACTGTCTAGGATCCTCAAAATGGACATTTAGAGGCCTTGTACTTAAAGTCGTCAGGGCAACATTTTAGCGGACTCAAACATTAGTTGCCACGACGACTTTAAGTACAAGGCCTCTAAATGGCCATTTTGAGGATCCTAGACAGTTTCCAAAGTAACCAGTTTGGGGAGCGAAAAATACATTTTCGCGCGGCCTCCTAATATAATGCCGCTTTAACGGTAATTGAAACTTCATATTACAATGTTTGGAGAGCTAATACAAAAAAACGTTGTATGCAACACGTCCTCAAATGGCTTTAGAGGACTCATCTTCATATTACGGACTCGGCTGAGCTTCGCTCCGCCTCGTCCGGAAACATTACGACTCGTCCCCTAAAGCCTTGCTTTGAGGACTAGTTACATAAACTACTATTATGTGCCCTAAATTGTTATAGGTATTGCATTATGGGAAATTCAAAGCATACTAAATGTAGAATATGACATCTGCATACTTGACTGATATAATATACTAGCACCTATACTGTAGTTACTCTGCTAAAAAGGTTACAAGTTGTTATAAATGTAATACCTTAATTTTTATGTAGTTTACTTAATAGCACATTTTAAAACAGTATGTAAATGATCCTTACTATAAAATGATTTATTAGTGTTTTTAAATCGTGATAACATAATATTACAATTTATTTTCATATTTTTATACACTAACCAGTCCGTTCACATCAAAAATGTTAGCCGGGATTTAAAAAAAATTAACATTTTGGCTCTAACTCAGATCCTACGATTTATAGTGTACATTTTATTCGGATGGTGCTTGGGAATTTTATGTGTCGCGAACCCGGACATTTTGTATAAATAAATCTCCCGTTTACAGACTGGCGAGAAGCGACAGGAAAATCTCTCTTTGAAGTATGCATTTAATTTCTTACTCGATGGCATTGAATGGCTAGTATCCGCACGGTCTATTTACAGGACAGAATGAAATGAACGCGAAAAACTTAAGCTTTAAAACTGTGAAAAGAGTAATATACGCGTTCTTCTGACAGCTCCTGTTGAAGATAAACGTAAGCTTTATTACGAGGTCGTCTTTTCGAGTCGCGGTCGCCCCATTAATCATCACCGAGGCCTTATGTGTCGTACATGTCGCAGCCCCAGACATTACTCCTTCTCCAATTACTTCCACACCCTCTACTTTTTCAGGTTTTATAATCTACCTTAACCTTTTTACGCTTTTAAAATACTGTTCTTTCAAGCAGGAGTCTTTGGATAGCACTGCTACTGACAGCGATAATCATTACTCATTTACAGTTTCCAAGAGTTTAATATGCGGTTAAAAGCAATGAATTAGTAGCAACTGCAACAAGCTTAATTTAAAATCATTGCGAGGTTATTTTCACCAGAAGAAATTTCTTTATTTTTAATGCCTTCGCGACAGAAAACACGTCTTCCTAGCATTTTCTTTTTCTAATTTTTACGACTTTGAAAACAAGCTCATAAATCACAATTTAAATATATCGATTGGTACAAAATCAATGATTTCAAAGAAAGTGGAGCTCGTCTGACAATGAAAAGCATAGTGCGTCACCATCTACTCAAGGGACACGTTAACGAACTACGGCTACCCGCATATTTGTCACAGAATTGTTGCGAAACCATGACATTCTTATTCTTAACTAAAACGGCAACGCAGCTTTTGTCACCAACTTTAATTAACTGTAAGTTTATGTGGTTTCAATCCTACTGAGACTGTCCGTTATTTTCACTTTGAGAATTATACTTGGAAGGAAACACGATTAAATAAGTTAAAGAATCATTTCACTTGCTATGTGAAATCGCTCGTTATCTAGAATAAACGACTTAATAAGTTTTGTGAAATGCCTAATCACTGAAGATCTCGAACAAAGATGCAAACAAAAGAAATTCTTTGTTTTTCTCCTGCTAGTTTTCAACTTTGGATAAACTACTTCTTTCTATATCAAACTACCGATTTCCAGCGGCAGCAACTTCTTTAAAATCTCAAAGTTTTCCAACTAGATTTGTCTAATACGGGTGATTTGATGTTGTAAGTAATCACCCAGCAGAATTCCTTCTGTATATTAGGAAACTTGCATATCCATCTCCCCAGGAGGCGAGAATATAAAGAACGCAACTACTTCAACTTTATAGTTTACATTTTGCTTCCTTCATAATTCTCGCTCTAGGATAGTGTGCGCTTTCGAGAATTAATATTCCAATACTATCATGTCATCGCTCTTACAGTTTCTGTTTACGTGCGTACCTTGCATTAAACTTTTTAATATTCTGTTTATTATCCAGAATGCTGCTATCCAAACAATTCCCATAGCAAGGGAAAGTATTATGAACAATATAAGTTGTAGGGTAGCGGGTAGACACTCTCTGCGACCCCAGCATAGATAGGTCTACTTCAGGGAAGCGACCCTGCCCACGCGAGCCTTGGTTTGCTCTCACTTCATAATATTGAGAGAAATCATGTCCATATCCTTAATCCTATCTATCCCATATCGAATCCTTCCTATCCTTATCCGTAGTGGAGGGCAGCAGTAACCGCTACTACTTGCTAAGGGCGCCAAGAGGGTATCTTGTTACGGCTTTAGTAAAGATTTCTACAGGCGTAACAGACATATTCTGGAACCGGCTGTAGGACTGCGATGCAGTAGGGCAGGGGAATCCACTGCATAATAATTCCCAAGAGAGTCAATGCGTGATGTCGACAATTATTAAGCCTCGGAAGTCACGCAGTCCGGTTGACGGCCGGCGCTATCTTGATACCGGGACAAGAAGTGCGAAATTTGCTACCGGCCACACGAATGTAGGAAACCAGGCATCGTGCGAAAATTTGGAGACTGGAATGAATAATAATAATAATAATACACTAAACCACTTGCAACTACGGAAAGAATTAGGCTTGGGCACGTGGAATGTCCAAGGTTTAAAAACGAACACAGGTAAACTGGCGGTGGTGGAGAGAGAATTGTCCAAATACAACATCGAACTAGCTGGACTCGCTGAGACCCATTGGATTGGCCAAGGATACTTCAAAACGAGCCATAACAACTACATATATTTCTCTGGAAGTGATCGACAGGAGTTCACGGGAGTGGCAATTATTCTATCAGCCAGATTACAGAGATACGTACAGGATTTTCAAGCGATTAATGACCGAATAATAATGATCAAGTTGAATGCTAGGCCACACAATTTCAACTATGTACAAGTGTATGCACCAACAAGCACTTCAACAGACGATGAGATAGAACAGTTCTACCGTCATCTTGAGAACACTATGCAAAGAATCCCTAGTCAAGAATTTGTCATAGTTTGCGGCGATTTCAATGCGAAAGTGGGCAACACCACCGTAAATGATCACATCAAAAGTGTTGTAGGCAAATACGGAATTGGAGATCGAAACGAAAGGGGTGAACGTCTTTTAGACTTTGCCATTGATAAAAACCTTACCATCATGAATACTGTCTTCTGTCACCACATAAGGAGACTGTACACTTGGAAAAAACCAGGAGATACCAAGAGAAACCAAATAGACTATATTCTAACTAACTCTAGGTGGAGATCATCCTTCAAAACGGTCAGAACCTATCCTGGAGCAATTTGTGGATCCGATCACAATCTATTAGCAGCCAAAATACATCTCAAGTTAAAAACTGTGCCACATCCAAAACGATCTCGATTCGTAAAAATTACAAGTATTTCCGATTTTAACCGACATCTCTTGGAAAACCCCCCTGCAGCCAACAACTCAATGTCACCACAAGAAATTTGGTACAAACTAAAGGAATGTTTGAATGAAGCCCTAGAACGACAACCACAAGAACACAAAGAAAAACGCAAGCACTGGCTTTCCGATAAGACATTAACGAAAATAGAACGAAGAAGGGAGTTAGTACGAACAGGATTAAGAACTGACGAAGATAAAAACCGATTACGTAGCTTAAACAATGAAATTAAGAAGTCGTGCGTACAGGATAAGAACACCTACTATGGAAAAATATGCCAAGAGATAGAAGAACACGCGTTCACCAATCAACCGAAAGACTTATTTTACAAAATCAAATATATAACACGCGAGTTTAAACCAAGAACATGGGCTATAGAAGATGCAGGTGGTAATCTAAGGACTGACCTGGCAGACGTCGCTGAAACGTGGAGACAGTACTGTCAGAAGCTATATATGGAAAACGATCAGTCGCAAAATCAACTAACCTTAAACATCGATATAGAAGAACCAGATATTCTGAAAAGCGAGGTGGAGAAGGCAATGCAGAAGCTGAAATCAAATAAAGCGCCTGGACGAGACCAGCTAACTGCCGAAATCCTACAAGCCGCAGGTACAATGGGGATTGAAATTATGCACTGCCTCTGCAATAGAATTTGGCATACATTGCAATGGCCAGAAGACTGGACAAGCTGTTCCATAATGCCCATCCACAAAAAGGGCTCCTTTCTCAAATGCGATAACTACCGTACCATAGCTTTGATTTCACATGCAAGCAAAGTTTTGCTGAATATTCTTAATGAAAGGCTGAAGGCATACATACAACCGCAAATTCCATCTGCGCAGGCGGGATTCGTTAAGGGAAGAGGTACGAGAGAACAAATACTGAACATCCGCCAACTCATAGAGAAAGCCAGAGAATTCAACCTCCCCCTGTACATATGCTTTATAGATTATAATAAAGCTTTCGATAAAGTTATATGGAATAAACTCTGGATGGTGCTACATGAAATGGGCGTCCCGCTACACTTGATATCCCTCATTATCAACTTATACTCCAATACAACAGGGTGCGTTCAAGTTGACCAAATATATTCCGCAGACTTCCAACCTCAATGTGGTGTCCGTCAAGGATGCATACTTTCACCACAGCTATTTAATATCTACGGAGAATACGTAATGAGGAAAGCACTAGAAAACTGGCAAAAAGGTGTCTCGGTTAATGGTCGAACATTTAATAACCTGCGATTCGCCGACGATACGGCACTTCTGGCAAACTCCGAGGAGGATCTGAGAGATCTCATAACACTAGTGGAAACCGAAAGCAGAATATTTGGTCTTGAATTAAATATCTCCAAAACTAAGATAATGATTGTTGATAGGCTGGCCAATAACAGGCCTGAAATAACGAGAATGGGCCGTTTTAGGGTTGTAAATGAATATGTGTATCTGGGTTCCTTGATAAGCAACACTGGCTCTACGGAAGGTGAGGTCCGTCGTAGATGCGATCTTGCCAAGGTTGCAATGAAGAAATTAACAAAAATCTGGCGAGATAAACACATATCCATTGCAAACAAAAAGCGTTTGGTTCATTGCCTTGTTTTTCCCGTTCTAACCTACGCATCAGAATCATGGACTATGAGAATGAGTGAGAGGAGGAAAGTCGATGAGATAGAAATGTACTGCTGGCGTAGAATGTTTCGGATTCCATGGACTGCTCATCGTACTAACGTATCCATATTACGAGACCTTAATGTGCAGCAAAGACTCTCTGCAACTATTCAGAGTCGATCACTCAGGTTCTTTGGACATGTTATGAGAAGAGAAGAAGGTATGGAAAAGCTCATAATACAAGGAAACGTTGAAGGCAGAAGACCTCGAGGTCGCTCACCAACTCGTTGGACCGATCACATGGTTAAAATCACCAAGAAACCATTCCATACATTAGCAAATGAGGCGCGCGATAGGAAAGTATGGAAAAGCATAATAGACGATGCTCACGCAACACTGACCACCACATTCCCAGTGGGGAATAAGGACTGAGAAGAGAAGTTGTAACGTCATAAATTGAACTCATTGATGTTTTTTACTGCTTCTCGTTAGATAACCATGAAACAATAAAGAAGCCAACCTGCGATTGATTACTAATAATAATCAATGGTAGTACAATCGCAGATCAACCCCCTTATCATTTATACACCACGGTAGCTCTGTAATGTTTGTACTCACCGTAATGACCTAGCTAGCTTAATCTCGGTGGCCTTGGGTCGCAGATTTCTATCATCAGCTGTACTACTGCAAGCTCTTTATAAAAAAACACAGGGCGCCAGAAATCACAGATTTCAAAAAAAGGTAAATAAAATCGTAGCAAACAAGTAAGTTTATTAAATCAACAATTAATAATTGCTTGCAACATCGGTATTCAGCCCTTAAATTGTTTATCGCAAAGTTTAAATACAGTATATAACTAATGCTGAAAATGCAACACGCACAGCAAAAATATGTGAACCTCTTTTGGGCTCTTGGATTGAATGTGATCACAACTCCATGCAAGGATAAACTTACCACTGTCATATGTATTAACCGTTATCTCGGTAGTGATAATAAAATGGCGTGAAAGCACTTTTTACAAAATTCTTAATATGTATTCAATTAGCAAAACTATAAATTTGTGAATTGTAAATTTGGGAACAATTAATACATTATGTTTTAAATTTATAAAACATAAATTTATGGATAGTTAATACATTACGTTTTAAATTTATAAAGCGTAGTTTTAAATTTGTAAATTGTAAATCGGAACAATTAATACATTAAGTTTTCAATTTATAAAGCGTAAATTAAATTTGTAACTGGTAAATCGGTTAACGGTGATGAAGCGTCGTTGATATCGATTCCGCCAACAATTCATGGGCAGGCGAAGTTATCATCAAAAGTTGTAATGAGACTAACCTGGTTGTGACAAGAAAGTCGCATGTAGGCGATGAATAATTGGTCCAGGATAATCTTAACGTAACAGCCTTCAGCAGCACAAATCTCGTGGCCAAAGTTGATAAGAGAACGAACGCTCCGCGTACCACTTGGCCAGCTCAAGGTGACATTCCAGAAAGGAGTTGCTGGTCCAAGTTATTGATTAGGGTGTTAATTAGGAAACCCAAATAAGGAGTCGTCAAAAAAACGGCATCAAAGAATGGCGTTTAAAAGTGACGTTGAAAAATTACGTCAAATAATAACGTCAAAGAGCTGATAAAAAAACGGGAAATTACTAAAATGAATATCAACAAGTAACGTAGACATACCTGATTTCAGCCCATCAGCCCACAAACAAAATTAATATTGAGGTGCAATAGCACGCAAAATGCCTTCTTGGAACAAGTTGCTCCAACCAAAGCGAAAGGTAAAATGACCGCTGCGGCTGGCGCAACTGATAACGAATTATTTTGGGAAAACCAAAATCAGAGAGCTCGCGCAAAGCAAGATTTGATATCGTTTGAAATACAGCGAATAATAATTCAAGTGGGAATATACAGGCTGGTAACTGGCGAAACAATTAAGCGGAGCCAAAAATTGTTTCAACCATTCTATATGTATAACATCATATTTCTGTATGATAACTCTAACGAATTATTAGCTATGGTAATTTTTATTGCCATCACAAATATTAAAAGGATTTTGACGTTATCGGCAAATTTTTAGAGTCTTTTGTTTCCCTAGTTTCCGGTTGGTGAAGAGCAAACGCTAGAGAGTTGTTGATAAACAGTTGTAAACAAAACGGTACAGAAAATTTTCTTAACATTTACTAGGAACAAGTAGCCCTTTTTGGTTTCTATAACGAGTGTTGACAATGAGTTTTGTGCTTACTGTCTTAAGTGAAATCGCCCATATGCTAGAATGGGTATTTGAATTTTACAAACTTTAGAGTATATACCCGAACACCAACTAAGGGGTGACTTGATTGAATGGTCTGGCGTTGTGTATTTAACAAATATTTTCCCACAACTATTTCTACGTTTTTCTAGCTTATTTCAACGTGTTTAACGTTTTTCTACGTTAACATACTTTTTCGTCTGCTTCATGTTATTTTTTCGGCGAATTGAATAGCCAGAAATGTTTACGTTAGCATATTTGTGGATACATTATGGGCGCTGAACTAGCTTCAAGTTCTCACATTTGGTGAGGTTTTTAGTTGGTTTACATTCAGCCTGATGCGCGTTTTGAAGAAGACGGCCATATTGAAGGTTATATTTAACTTTTACTAAAGTCACTACTTAACAGTTTATAAACTTTAATTCTGTTAATGACTGCATTGCCGGGTGGAATAGCTCAAATACTTAAAAATTTGACTTGATTTAAGAACTGTAACAATTTTGTAATAATGTACTAACATTTGGTCACAGAACAAATGTTTAATGATGATTATGTTCAAAACGGCTATTTATATAATTGACAATATTGAGTTGCAACACACTTTAATAGTCGTGTTTTTGTCATTACAAACCCGCATTGTATTTTCAGTTTGTTGGATTTACTTTTACTACAATTTTTTACATGCACTTGATTTGTTCTTTTGACGAGATGTATGTAATATAAAGTATGATCAAAAATTATTTTCATTTAGGTAGTACGGCTATGGAATAGTTCCTTATTTATGAATGCAACTACATTTATACTTAAATGTCAAACTTGACATTTAATTCTTAAGTGTCTTATATTATTCAGAAATTAATAACTATTCCACAATCATACTAGATGAAAACAATTTTTGATCATACTATACTTAATTACTTAGAAGACTATAAGGTTTTGTTTTTTTGTGCTTTTTTGTTCTTAAATGGTCAGCCTAACTACATCGAGTGGCTACACTCCATGTAATGGTTTTATAAATTATGATCTCTATTTATCGTTTACGAGAGAATTTCTAACAAAGTTATAAACTGGGCCTTAATGAAACCATTGCTGTTAATCAATCAGAATATAAAATTTAGACTAATTATTTCAGTTTTGCAAATAGTATTGATGGAACTATATAATTAAACAGTTTTACGAAAACAACTGTGAGCAAATGCCACTGAAATAAAACTTCAATAAAAATGTAATTCTATGGCATGAGTGTCGCTACATATATTCTATTGTAGAGATGCTAATTCCATTTCGATGTTGTTTTTCTTAGTAAATTCTGTAGTTTATTTAAAAGTGAATAATGAATATGAGATACGTATAACTCTTCAGTTTCAACATTATTTGCATTAGAAGTTGAACTAACGGAGTAGTTCAGATGGAGTACTCGAACAAGACGATCTAGTCAAATATTCAAGAAGCAGACAGTCGTCCTCTTACGTTGTTTGCCCATTCATTTAAATGCATTTTCGACTAGAAATTACGTAGAGTACTCCAGTCATACAACTAAATGCCAGATTTAGTCAATTAAAATTATTATCGAAACGTAGTACTAATTAAATGGGCTACCTCACAAACTCGTTAACCATTAAAATGTTCTACGAACGATGTTTGAGAATATTTAATTACAATTTTCAATTTAGAAAATATATCTCATTTAGTTTAACCTTTCGCAGTAACAATGCCAGGAAATGGCAAATGAGAAAAAATATGTCTATCATTTTACAAATTCCAAGAATATCAAAAAGCGAGGACACGAAAAATTTAAGTTGCCAACAGTACGGACAAACCACTGATTACAAAAATTAACTCTTAAAAATCTGGTGTGATACACGCACACAACATCCTTTTACAGTGATCTTATAATTAGTCAAAAATTTGATTTGAAATTTTTAAGCATTTGTCAAAAATTTTCAAAAATTACAAATTTTACAAAAACGGTACAAAATAGAGTGTTAGTTCAAGCGACAAATTTTCTCTAGAATTTTAAGCTGAATTCAAGAATGTAATAATATACCTTGTGTTCTATTAGAGTAGGAGTTAATAAAAAAATAGAAAAAAAACACAAAAGAAACCCATTTTAGAAGTATTCAACTGGAAAATCACCTCTCTCACATCAATACACATTAAAAATGTAATAAAAATCTAAAGTTTAAAAAAAATCGTTAGAGCCGTTTTTGAAAAAATCGAAAAAAACTTACACCTACTTCCGGGTATGCGATTTTCTTCAAAAGCTTGCTGTCGCATCTACATAGTACACAAAACTTATATATGAAGTTTCAACGCCATACCTCTTTTCGTTTTTAAGATATTCTGTTCACAGACACACAGACAGACAGACACACAGACACATAGACAGACAGACCAATGAAAAATAATATGTTTTTGGGATCAGGGGACTCTAAAACGTGAAGATCTGTTGAACACTCAATTTCGAATTTTTGTGGTGAATCCAATACTTCCTTTATTGCAAAAGGAAGTAAAACCAAACAACAATAGACCGAACAACAGTGGTATTTTAAAAACAGCTGACTTCTAGTAAGAATTACCCTTCCCCAATGATCTCTACGAAGTCACTTATGAACAATTCTAATAAGAAAACACACAAAAATTCTAAGATGAGTGCAATCCTTCTATCACACACAGTAATTCGTACAAACCAATTCAAGCTGTAAATAATAAACAATTTAAATTCTCATAAGAGATTGGTAGAAATTGCATTTCTGTCAATTTATCTATTTAACAACAAATTAATTAAAAGAATGTATTTCAATGGAGTTGGATAACATTTTCATTTAATTAAACATTTCAATCAACAGTAATATCCCAAGTGCATTAAAATAGCCGATTAAATTTTTAAATTTCTGTCAGAATGTTTTTACAAGAAATTTGACAATTAAATTTGCCGCTCAACAAGAATTGGAGCGGAAAATTTACAAGATATATTTCTTCAGAGGAAAACATTCTGACAGAAAATCGTCAAAATTTATTCAGGCTAGTTTACATGCACAGTTGCACACGGGATGTTTCCTGAATTAATAGATACAATTCAGTTGGTGAAGCACATTTAATAATCATGTTAAAATTAAGCACAAGCGATTACATTTTGACACATTTTTAACCGCGGTTAAATTTTGACATTTGAATTTTTGTCATTATTAAACTGACAAAAACCATGGTAAAGACGCATAATTATGGATATGCAGGGAATAATCAATTTAAATTAATTGTTATTATCATGTAGAAAAAAAATAATGTGTACACTATGCGGTCGATCAATACGATTCTGGAAACAGAAATTGAATATATCTTTTAGTTTTTGAGCTACTGTTGAAAAATTAAATTTTTCAAATTGATATTTGCTTCATAATAAATTTTTCAATTGCACCTCAGAAACCAACAAATTTGACCGATGTCTACTTTCGCGATTCTTGTGATCTTGGCATTTGGAAAGTTTTTTCCCCTGTAATAATAAGGGCGACTTCTATTTAATCCCATTGAAAATGGCACACTCTGTCTATCAATGAAATTTCAGCTAAATCGGTCCCCTCTTATATAATCGGTGTAGAGGATACAATAATTGACAAAATTCTTTGGTATGGAGACCCTAACGGAGGACTGTAATACAAAATTCAAAAATCTAAAAAACGTTGCCGATAGGCCATATAAGTTAGGCCAACAACATGTTATGATGTGTTTTATCGGACTTTTTCCCTCTCAGGACTAGCCAGGAACACCTGAAGACGGAAGTAGATCAAAACTCCCAAAACGTCGTGTGATATACACCTTAGACAGTGGAAAAAGTCCGATAAAACACATCATAATAGACCACTGCCAAAAAATGACATTCAGAGAACAACAACATGTTCCAACCGATAAAGCCAACAAGAAGATGGACAAAATAGACTCAAAATTAAGGTTGGCTACATGTTATATCGGAGGATCGTAATCACAGCGATCAGTGATCCCGGGTTCAAACCCCGGGGTTGCAGAAAAGAAGTACAAAAATCAGTCCTTCTCTGGACTAACCAGGAGTTCATTCACCTGGGAACGTGAGTAGATCAAAAACTCCCGTAATATCGTGGGATAAACACCCAAGACAGTGGAAAAGGTGCGATAAAACATCTTAAAATATTGTTATATTTTAATATTAACACATACATATATGAAGTTGGCAACAATCACTTTTTCTTTCTCTACTACTTGCCTACCTCTTTCACATTTATCGTTGGACAAATGCCTCTCCAATTCCTTTACATAAATCCACATTTTATGCTTTCCCCGTCCAGTATTTTTATGGTACCTTCACTATTTCGTCTCTTTATCTCATCAGTCACCTTCCCACGTTTCTTTAATGAGTTATAGGTTTCCATTCTAGCACTAACTTTGTTCAAGGGTTGTATATTAATCGTATTACGTGTCTAGCCTATATCCATTAGGATTCCGCTATTCTTTCCATTATATCATATCATTTGTTTGTTATCTATTAGCATTGCTCTTCTTGCCTTTTAACGTAATGCTCAGCATTGCTCTTGCCCTATCCCCTGCTTATGTTTATATTGGTTTCGTCTCAGTCTCTTTGTTTAAACACATCTTCTAATATCAGAGTAAACATTTTGATGATAAAGTGTCACCTTGTTTCACGCCACGTTTTATTTTTTAATGGTTCGCTATTGTCCTGTACTTTTATAATCAATAATTCTTCTCGGTAAACGTTTCTAATTAGAGTACCATAACGATGGTATATTCTACTATTACGCAAACCATTGTTTAACTGTGTCAAGGGCCATTCTATAGTCTATGAAAGCTATACACAATGGCATACTATATTCTGTATTTTTTCCATCAAGGCAAATTACTAAAAACTGGATGGAAAAGCGAATGGTATGAACATTTTAGGGACTTACTAGGAATCTATTAAAAACAAGATTTAACTTTGCATAAAGCAAAAGTCAGTTGAGGATGAAATAGAAGAACTTCACGGGGGTATCCAAATGACATAAATTGAAGAAAAACATATTTTCACATCAAATAGTGGATATGGTAAATGATTGTAGGATACATAGAAAGGGGAATCGAGCACTATCACTATACCATAATTCCAGAAATAATGCACATTGGATACTAATACAATATGAGAGTAGAGTGGATTTTGGAGAAACGCTTAAAGTTGGAGAGCATCAACTCAGAGATAGGCAAATTGGAATTCGACCAAGCAAGACTGCCAACATTGGAGGTGAAGTTAAAAAAAACTTTAAAGTAAAAAACAAGACACATGTCTAAGCAATTAACATGAAAAGCATCTGATAGTTTTCCACCGGATAACCGAGGATTTGAAGGTAACATAAGTTGACGTGTTAATTCAAGCCATACAGAGTTCATAAGCAGATAACACTTTTCAATTCGGGACATAGGACAATTGATTATGTCATATAAGTCTGACTACAATTGAATACGCAATTTGAAAGTTGACTGTTATTTCTGAACTGTCAAAGATATATTTATATTTATACGGGTCAAGTTTAAAGCAATTGAAAATACACGGTATTTATAATAGCATACTTGTTTCTACAATATTCTAGTTGTGGGAATGGAGTTTCTAAATATCAAGTACCCACTTGATTAAACCAGCATTTGACTAGTTAAAAATGCTAGACCCGGCATTGCTAGGGCAGTATTTATTATTTCCTTGGTTTACTTACAGTTTCTATCGAAAGTGTATGACTTATTCTCAGTTTAATTTATAAATAACCTTATTCCGTCGGTTTCGGCGGTGTAACATCTTATTTAAAATTTTTAAAATACAGGGAATATGGCACCAGCAACATTTAATGGTAATTATGTTTATATGTACATCTTATTTGGTAACACACGTCTGCACATTAATAGGTAATAGTCGAACTAGAAATCAGGCATTGGAGGAAAATATTGTGAGAAAGATCCACCCTTAGATTCATCGCTAACGAGTATAATATTTCATATAGACGTACATGGATAGACTATTTTAAGAAACATAAGTAGCGCCTACACAAACTGTAATGCCACCAAGAAATATTCCAAGTAGAAGAACAAAAGCGAAGCAACTTTTGCGAATATATGGAAGAACGAGTAAATCGAGGCGGTAACTTTTTTTACCCATATGCTTTACAGATAAACGCACATTTCCCCTTAACTATACCCAAAATACCTAGTATCCAATACACCAGGCTTTGGGATTAAGAAAATTCCAATTCCAATGCCAGTATTTAGGGTAGGAGCATTTAAAATTGCAGGTACTTCATATTTAGAACTCTTAATTAATTTACCTGCGGTAGAAGAAGCAGCAGGTGAAGATTACAAAATTTGATTCCAGCACGATGGCTGTGACTTTCTTCTATGGAGGCATCTTAAAAGTAAATTTTACAGAACACGGTACCCAAATATTGATTTTTTGATCAATTTTATTGTCGATGAATGTTCTGGTACTAACGCCAGGTCGCTCAAAATAGTAATTAAAGGATTCTATAATAGTTGGGCATACAGTTGGCGCAAAGCGCAGCATTATTTGAATTTTTATTATAATTTTTAGTAAAGCAAGTTGTTTTACACCGGGTTTTTGAAATCAATTTTTTGTTAAATCGTGTTACCAACAAAGAACGTTAAGCAGTCACGTAACTACCACGTCACGGTGGAGAAACCCCTCACCGCCAGACTGCTGAGCTTGAGATCGCGAGTTCGAGTATCGCTGCCGTCAACATTTTTTCTAAGTTATGAGAATATGCGGTTGCAAATTTATATCTCTTGTAATATTTAAATCTGAAATGCCACATTATCGGCGCTCTCTGCCTCATTCGCTCTCTATGCTAACGGTATTGGTATCGCCGACTCGATTTCCTCCATCTAGACTTTACCTTGTTGGACAATTTTCATGCCGCGTCCACAACAACTAACTTTTTGCACTTGGTACATAAATAACTATCATTATAAATGCTTTTTCTTCGATGTAATAGTGCATTTTTTAAGAAAATCAGTTTTGGCCATTTAGAATCAACAGTTAACGTTCAAATGTCATTGTCAAAGATAGTCATACTTATTCGACATAGTTATATTCTACTAGCTGTTACCCGTGACTTCGTTTGCGCGAGGTTCGTTATTTGTGTATTAAATAATGACTAATTATTTTCTGCCATCCCATCCCATACTATTCCCGTCCCCGCCCCTTTCTCCGTCTCCATCTCTGTACCGTCCCGTCCCGTCCCGTCCCGTCCCCTCCCCTTCCATCCCACCACTTTCCTTTCCGTTCCGTCCCGCCCCGTCCCGTCTCGTCCCTTCCCGTCCCGTCCCTTCCTTTCCCGTCCAGTCCCGTCCCATCCAGTCCCGTCCCGCCCCGTACAGTCCCGTCCCTTCCCGTCTCGTCCCGTTCCGTTCCCTCCCCTTCCATCCCAACCCTTCCCTTCCCTTTGCGTCTCGTCCCGTTCCGTCCCGCCCCGTCCCGTTTCGTCCCTTCCCCTCCCGTCCAGTCCCGTCCCTTCCCACCCGTCCCGTCCCCTCCTTCCATCCCATCCCTTCCCTTCCCTTTTCGTCCCGTCCAGTCCCGTCCCGTCCAGTCCCGTCCCGTTCCGTCCAGTCCGTCCCGTCCCGTCCAATCCAGTCCAGTCCCGTCCCGTCCCGTCCCGTCCCGTCCCTTCCCTTATGTCATGTCCACCGTCTTGGACTTAAAAATAAATGCCATTTTCGCAATCAACGTCCCAAAAACCTCATATCGTATTTTAGGCTTATTTACCCCATTTCATCCCCTAAGAGGTTGATTTTCGGAAAATCACAAAATACGTGTTTGCTTATTTGTTTTTAAGAGTACTCCTACGAAGTTTCAAGTCGAAATGTCTATTTAATATTATTTCTCCATACAAAATTGGAACCCCCATTTTACCCCTTTAGGGGTTGAATTTCGAAATATCCTTCCTTATTCCTTGTATACACCATAAAGAGAACCTCAGCTTTCTAGGTCCAAGGGTTTGGGCTGGGCGTTGATGAGTGGGTGAGTCAGTCAGGACTTTTAGAAATATATATAAGATATCACGCAAAAATACAGTAACAACGTATGGTTTATGCAACTATTATAATATTCTTTAACCCACCAATTATTGATGGGATGGGTCTGTGAGGTTTCGTTTTTTTTTTATTATACCTTTTGTAATTTTTATTCTAAATCAATTAGCTACTAAATACCTTCTTATCTTTAATGAAGGTAAGTTTTATAGTGTAGTATTTTATATTCCAACCACAACCCGTTCCACGGTCTACCCGTCAATTGGAGGGTTAAGTATTTCCGGAAAAATATAGTTTTGACTTTGATTATGCACCACTTTTCCTCAAGCAGTTTGGCTATATGACTCGGTTTCTAAAAATTTTGACAGTATTCAAACATCATTACTAGGTAAAATGTAAGCAAATGATTAATCATTCGCAAAAGAAATTACAATCTTAAGTTTGATTATTCACTCCATTCTCTTAAGTAGTTATGTACGAGGATAGTTCGTCATTTACTGTCCTTAATATAGTAGGCATTGACTGACAAATGAAAAACTGTTTTTATCCGAAGTGTCATTTATTCACGTTAGTGTATGTAAAATTGCGTCTCTCTATCTTTTCATTTATTCGAAATATTAGTTCAGTTCTCTTGTGGTGTTTGTAATTTTATCAAAATGGATAAAATTGAAACAAGAGCTGTTATAAAATACCTCTGTAAGAAAGGTTTATCACCGCAAGAAATTCATAAGGACATGTCTCAAGTATTGGGTGATTCTGCGCCTTCATAGCAGGTAATTAAAAATTGGTCTCGAGTTTTCAAACTGGGGAGAGAGTCCTGTGAACACGCGCCAGGTGCAGGACTACCAAAAACTGTGGTTACCAAAGAAAATATTAATTTGGTTCATGATATGGTACTGAATGATAGAAGAATTACCGTCAGATGCATAGCGGAGACATGTGGCATTTCAGTTGGGAGCGTTGACAAAATGTTGTACGAAGAATTGGGTCTTACAAAAGTCTCTGCACGTTGGGTACCAAAAATGCTAACGGCAGATCAAAAACGCCTCCGACACGTTACCGTAGAGACCAATTTGGTAATCATTAACAGAGACTCCGATGAATTTTTCAAAGATTCCTTACAGTGGATGAAACTTGGGTTCATCACTTTGACCCAGAGTCGAAACGCCAAAGTATGGCATGGCGGCATAAGGGTTCCCCACCTCCTCGAAAATTTCCTGTTGTTTCTTCGGCAGGCAAAATCATGGCAACGGTTTTTTGGGATTTTAAGGGAGTTATTTTTGTGGATTATTTACCACGTGGGCACACCGTAACAGGCCAATATTACGCAGATTTAATACCAAAACTTCGAGAAGCAATTAAGGAAAAGAGAAGAGGAAAATTGAGACGAGATGTTCTGTTTCATCAGGATAACGCCCCGGCCCACAAAAGCTGTATTTCAATGGCAGCCATTCACAACGCTGGCTTTGAAATTTTTGAGCAACCTCCCTATTCCCCAGATTTGGCCCCTAGCGACTATTTTTTTTTTCCAAAATTAAAATAACATCTTCGGGGAACCCATTTCATGAACGACGAAGAAGTGATGACAGCCGTAAATGAGTGGCTGGCGGAACAAAATACAGATAGCACAGAAGGCATTCAAGCACTTCAGCACCGATACTTAAAATGTATTAACCTGTCAGGGGACTATGTTGAAAAATAAAATTATTTCGTTCTTCTCAAACGTTTGCTTCTATGCTAGGGACAATAATTGGTGAACCGCCCTCGTATATTTGGTACTTCTTAGTACACTAATAATATTATCCTTTCAATTCGATATTGATTAATTACCGATAATAACAAGAATATATTATCTGAACATATTATGTGATATTTTCGAGCAACTACATTTTCCTTTATTTTAAAAATAATTGTTAAAACATTAAATCCTGGCGCGATACTTCATACTCTATTCTATTTTACTTCCTCAACTTCCTACTCATAGTACCATTCCGTTGGCAGCGGAATGATATTGCTGCATCTTTAAAGCCACCTTCGGAAAAATTTCGTTGGTTAAATAGTATGTACTTAGTAGTTATATATCAATTCAGTTATTTTGCTTTATAAAATAATGTGATAAACCAATCTTTTCTAGCTCGAAAAAATAGTAGTAATGAACAGGTTATTATTGTAACTGTACTGTATGACTTTTATAGCGTGGCTTATATAAATGAATTCCTTTAGTTATTAAAGAATGTTGTATGGCTAGAGCAACAGCTATCATTCGTAATACCTTTTAAAACATAAAAGCCCCTTAAAATTTTTGCAACCTAATACGTCTTGCACAGGCAAGCAGTCGCTATTAATTTTTAACGACGTCAGGGTAGAACAACAGCGCAGCATGAGAACAGGCTTTTTATATTTTTCGCAAAATTATTTAATGTCAATCTTGTTTAAAACGCCTTTTACAATTTTCCCAAGGCGCCTCTCAAAACAATTTATTTATACAGTGTTTTATCGTAATTTGTCTCCCTTTATGCATTAAAACAAATTAAAAGCTTTGATGCTTTGTAACTTCCCCTTTATTTTTTGTGTAACTAACACAACGTCAAATAAAAAACGCATCTTCAGATCGAAACACCAAATAACCCGACAACAGTGTTCACATGGAAAATTTGAACCGTTGAGCAAGGTTAAACCTAGGAACTAGTAGTGATCCCGCTTTATTGCCAACGTATACATACTGATAGTGTGGTGAAATTACATTTCTTTATTTGTACAAACATTTTTAGAGCAGCTCGAAACGCAAGTGAACTTTTACGATCCCCCGTATTCTCCCGTCGCAATCCCATTATTACATTGCGACATCGCAGCTAGGGCTTCGTTGCGTGCTTTGAGATTACTGGCCTCGTCCTGGAGAACCCTGAATGATGGCTTCTGTATCTAAGCCCGCCAAATGTGAGTCCTAAATATATATTTGGCTTTGCGTTATGTGACAACGCCAACGCTAAGCTCGTAAGGCGCGCGGATCTACACTTAAAGCAATGCGATATCACTGCGAAGAAAAATTCACCACCCAAAACAGATTGAACTCAATGATTTTCAATTGAACGCTCGTTTGCCGCAATTGTTTCCACGCGGGCCTGAAATTGTCTGCTTGATTCAACGTCAAAATCATCAACCTATATGAAACACGACCTGAAAATTGAATAGACT
Organism: Agriotes lineatus; assembly: GCA_940337035.1. NCBI lineage: Eukaryota > Metazoa > Arthropoda > Insecta > Coleoptera > Elateridae > Agriotes > Agriotes lineatus. Next base: position 216,221,960 of record OW679194.1, read on the forward strand.
ACTACTAATATGATTTTCTAAACAGCCTACCGTAATGGGTAGCTACTATTGTCATTAACACTAGATAAACTCTTGTAATGATCACTAGAATAAAAGTATATTCGTACCTACTGCTAATTATAATTTATATATCTTTTAAAATTGAAAATAAATAGTTAAGAATTTTCTTCTACACAATTCTTTTCTAGTGCCCTCGAAATGCTAAATCTACAAGTTTGTAGATGTGGGTTTACCGTTCACATGTAGAGATGGATTTAGTCCTGCCACTACACAACTACGGGATAGGCTACAACAAAAAGTGAGAAGATTTTACTTTTCCTTCCATTGACTTTCTGAAAATAGGATATAGAATTTTATCCTCCTGTTCTAAGGCATTTACCGTCGTAACGTAATATAATATTTCATTCTTAAAGATTATATTTAATGCCACTGGAAGTAAAGTAAATAATCACGCAATATGTAGTTGTTTTTGTTAAATTTTACTTCATAATGTTTCTGACGTTATCATGGTTACCCACAAAATGTACGTAATACTCTAAGATCATTTAGCGGCATTTGTAAAAATATAGCAAAATATATTAGGGGAACTCAAATACTTATCTTGAGACTAATTTATTTGTCAATCACATTATTTGGAAATTTTCACGGGCATAGAAATGCCGAGTCGAATAGGCAACTTGTTTTGCAAACGTATATTTTGTCGAATGCAGTTTTCTGCTTTAGTA
>OW679194.1:216222784-216556149 GCA_940337035.1 Agriotes lineatus
CAATACTCGAGTATAAAGTAATAAAAATAAGATTAAGAACCTGACACTAAGTCAGGCGCGGATCCAAATAGCGATTAGCACACACAGACTGGAAGGCGCTTAAAACTTAGGTACGTTAAGCATACGAGTATGTGGCATAAGTATTGTATACAATGACCAATTATGCACAAGCAAAGCTATTTTACACACAATAGTATATTGTATGTTAAGAGCTGAAAGTGCATTCTTGCCGCTTGCGCATGAATATTGCTGGTTGAGACGAAGTCGAAACCAGCAATCATGCAAAAGCGGCAAGCGCACTTTTAGCTCGAAATATACATACTATTTTTTCGACGACTGAGCATATTATTAAAGGAAAATATCAAATTTCGTTTTATCGCAAAAATTAATTGACAATCAAGTTAACATTACTCGCGCAGTCTATATGACATGTGACGCGATTATTTCCATAAATGACGGGCGTTGTCAAGGAAACATTCGGACGTGGCTACCTATATTGTTCACGCGGAAACCCAAAACGCTCGGCGAGCGGCAAAAAGATGAAAACGCACGCTCAGCGGCAAATGTCAACTTTCTGTTGTCAAATGACAGTGAGAAAAATCTACTTTCGATGTCAGTCGTCGAAAAAAGTACATGTAATACTTAACTGTAATGTACCTACTTATTAATGGTACACCATAAGAGGTAACGCATTTAGGACCACAGCTCGAATGATGATTTCTCGAAAACAGTTAGCCTAAAAAAGACGTCCAAGATTTCAACAATGCCCCCTTCCTTCTCCAATTTGGTTAGATATGGATCGAAAATAAAATTGTACGCTACTTTAGCGGAGCGTGAGCACAACTTGAGGTAAGTTTATGTTTGGAAGTAGTTTACATCCGGCCGAAGCGGTATTTTGCCACCAGGGTCGAAACAAACATGATTTCGAAGTAGTAATTTACGTTACAACACCGGAATGTAGTGTTTTGCAGGTCGAACCAAGTAGATTCCAGAGCGAGCCGCAGGCGAGCCCTAGAAACTTGGGGGACCTGCAAAACACTTTCCGGTCGTGTATCGTACAATATTTTTTACGACATCTGAGTCCATACTTTCAAACTTGCTGATTCACCTTTAGAAACTCAAAAAAATTATGACATTAGTATCTATTATTTGACTTATCCAAACAATAACACACACTTGATTCCATAGTAACGAAGGCATCAGGGACCGGCAAAAGCTTTTACCTGTCCCTGATGCCCGTTTTCCGATCTTGACCGGCAAAACGTTACTTTCTGGAGAAACAATTCTGCAGAAACTGCATATTTTCTGGTCGTTCGTAAATAAATAAAATTTACATCGTACAAAGTATCATTTACATACACACTCTAGTCTTTTTAATCTACGGCGGCGTCCGCAAATTTCGAGAGGACATATCATAATATGTAAGCTAGCATTCTCAACAATCAGTTGTTTAAAGTTTTACATCATAATTTGCAGCAGAACTATGCGTAGGTCTTCAAAAACGCTTTTAAAGTTATTATAGAAAATTTCAGTTAATATTTAATTATGTAGTAGTAATACTAACGATATCGTTATTTGTTCAGTAATAGTAATTTTTTATGAATGGGCTATTTATCCGCGACTACAATATTTTAGTATCAGTATGTCGCCTAGCATTTTCCATAAAAAAGTATCGACGTTCACATTTTACGTGACAGTTTAAAACACAGAGATGCGTAAGTCGTGCCAAACATAGACCCATGGCATATTAAAAGTTTCTCCGTTATACTTATGTTCGCCAACACATACATGGTGCCTCAAAAACATCTTTCATGTAACCCCATGTCCGAAAATGTGCCGTTTTTGCTCAAACTCCGTAGATTTAATGTTGCAATAAAATATCATTAATGTAAAAAGTCTACTGATGTTAAACTTCGCGCTGGTCATCCTACGGGATCATCTCTTCTCATCGTTTTATTGATTTTTAAATCTTGTAATACTAAGTTAATGTTAGTAAAAATAAAAATAATTAGAAGCAAACTACGAACCCATATCTGATGGGGGTATTGACTGATAACCACAAAAACCAGCGACTTTAGTAAACTCTTAACTGATAATGTCTTACGGTCATTTTGATGGTAGCCTCTATTTTTGCCTTGGCGATCTAAATTATCTTAGTTCTCCCCTAAAAGTTATTTATTCGATATGCAAATTTAAAGAGTATAGGCAGTTCTGTCTGCCACGAGGTTACGTTGGAAATTACAAGTATACGCTTCATATAAGACTCTTGCATTTTCCCTCATCGTGTTTTGCAATATTTCCTGGTTGTGTTAATCCACTTCTGAAAGAGGAAGGGTTAGTTAGCTCTGGGAGCTCCATCTTTACCTAACAAATTAAGTGTTTATTTTGACATGTTGAAGGTGGGCAACTGGCATTCGAGTGCAGTAGGCAGTATCTTTTGTCCACTTGTGTGAATCTATTTGACAAATTATTTCTGATATTACACTGTTTGGGTTATTTGAGCGAATAGTAACGAGATATCTCGTATCGAATAGTTTTTAAGACTTTCTCTTGGGCTGTGACGTATTGCATAATCTTTTCAGGAGAGTGAACATTTGGCTGCCGTGAATGTTGGCACGGTCGTTTAGTAACTTCCGTTGGACTGATCGGTTTTGTGTTGGTTGTCAAGTCAACCGGAACTAGCTAAAAATAATTTATCGTCAAAGACTTTGTATCTGACCCGTTATGGAGATTTGTGATTTAGTGAATTATGCTTCCCTATTAATTGTCTTGTTTCTTATGGTCGATTGGTATAATGGAATTTTGAAAAATACACCGGCGGATGGTTTTATTGGAGATAGCAAATATTTTGGGTAAGTCCTGTTGTTGAACAATTGTGTATGCAATTTTCATCCTAATTTTACATGTCTTTTAATAAGTCTGTAACTACTGATTGTGTTAAGTAGGCCTGGGGAATCAATGTTGGCCGTTTCACTGTAGAAGCAAGATTTCTAAATGCGCTCCACTTCCTGAGCTAATGGCGTCCTGTTGTTTCAAGTCTTTCCAGAGTTGGACTTTATTCTTCTCTTTCCTTTTGAATTATGGATTTTGCTGTTTTTGTTTGTATTCATGGATTTAGGATTGGATTATGGAATTTGAGTATTTTTATTTGGTTTGATGTATTTTCCAGATTTGAGTGTGTGAATTGGATAGAGTGGAGTTTCTAGTTCCGCTTTTAGCCCCTTAGCGTTATTTTTGTAGAATTCTGGAAGTAACAGATAGGGCCACAACCTTGCTTTACTGCAAATAAATATTTTGAGGCCATTTAAAATGTATTAACGTGACTAAGTTTTTGAGCTTATGATATTGAAATTGTCCTGTTTATGCCAAATTTTCCAATTATTGATGTTCTACGGATTTATATGTGTATTTCTTACATGCCTTGCATGCAAAGCTTGTACGTTTAACTTACATTTGAACTGTGTGTTGAACTGTGGACGTTGTGCGTACAGCGTACACGTCGTGGGTTTGTTGTAGATTCGTCCCAATTACCTTGTCATTAGATATCATAAAGTCAATATTTTATTTCTGCACAAATGCGTTAATTATTTTGTGTTAGGATTTATTGAAACTAAATATCACTTTAGCTGCGCCGCAATTATGTCTTCTTCCTTTCTATAACAGATTATAGCTTATCAAAGAGCTTACATCTAATAAGTGTATTTTAAATATTTCTCGCTTCAATGTAACTTGTGATTATCAGTTCACCAAAAAAATCTTCCAACTTCGTTTCGCGAGTTGTTAAACAAACAAGTTGGTAGCGCCCGTATTTAGTTTTGATCATTTCAGTATTAACACATCCTCCCGTAGTAGATTAGCTGGTTCGTTGCACGCTATTGATTACCGGACTGTTTTTGGTATTCACAGCTCGCTGTGCGGCTTATCTTGAAGTGTTGCAGGTTTATCCTTAATTTATTCTATTGCTATTGCATATGAAAATATCCACTGGTGACCAGTGGGTACGTATCTATATTTCACCACTGCTACCTGTTCACACTGGTCAAAAAAAATTGATAAAATCCTCTTTATAGCTAAAAGGCTTTCAATAAACTACGCAGCTTTTTCAATAATTAGGAAGAAATTCAACCACATTATGTAAAAAGGACAGGTTTACAGAATATACAAACTAACATATTGAAACTAATAGGAAAGTACAATCACCAGAAATGGTAGACAGTGCGGTGAAAAAATTCATAACTACACCGCAAATGCAAAAACCTAACTCAGAATATCCCTAGAGAAGTGATTCGGGACGAACGGAAAAAAGGCAAAACAAGATACAATCAACTCAATAATAATCTTAAAAGAAAATTAAAAGGAACAAGAAAGGAAACATGATTATAGTATTTGGAAAACTATAAAGAATTTTAAGAGACCGCATATACGAGTACCTAAAATACGTATGTGTTCAAACCTCACTTCCGCTGCGTCCTTTGGACGTTGTGCCCACATGCCAAGTGCGATGCTCACAGATGGCGATCCTGAGATGTAACCTCGAGCTAGTAATTAGCATGTTTTGTGACAAAAATACTTGGAAGTTGATTCCTAATTATGGTTTATAAATTTGTTATACAATTGTCCTACAAATATTAAGTTGCTGTGACTTTAGCCTTCATAGCTTATGTATATAATTCATACGTTACTGTGATTATTTGGGACTGATTAAATGAACATATTGCTGATAATATTTTTGTGTTGTTTTCGCAACCCTCTCACTTGTACAATGTATATAGGTATGCAACGAAGCACTAAAGGTAGGTGGTGTGTTATTTATTAGCTAGATTGGTTTTTATGTTGTGAGTAACGACAAGGCGCCCAAATTTTCATAATTTCATTGTTCAATTTTAAAGCCTGAAGCATTTTTTGCCTAGTTCTTACACCACGCCATATTCTACCGAGAGTTCATGAGCTAGCCCAAGCCGTGTCCACCCTTCGTATAAGGGAGCGGTACAACAGATCCCAAAAAGCAGTTTGGATTTCGACGAAAAAATTCTTGAGTTGATGTTCGACAAGCGTTTGTTGTTCAAAATGAAAGTACTATTACCATATAAACATCTTCGTTTTAAATGTCATCTTTTTAATCGTCACTTACAAACAAAATTCGAAAGCCAAACTTCGAACATACAGTCAATTACAGCTGGGTTCCCAACGCAGAGTTTCGCAGACGATACTACTGTCCTCGCGTGTAATGAAGACACCCACACTGCAAGGCCACATATATTTACTAGAGGAATAAGAAGTTAAGCTGGTCTGTCATTGATGCCATATGATAGCGATCTTCTCCTGTCTGCATAATCACTAAGCAGAAACCAGAACCCCTTTAACATAAAAATAGAAACTCCTTCAAGCGGATCGAGAGATCTTTGAAAATAAATTGACTAAAACCCCATTTAACTTCTCTGGACATAAATACAATAACACAAAGATTAATGAATTACAATCATACAAGCTGTTGAAATAACCATACTTAAACGTAAACATTCTCGCAAAATTTCAAGAGCTTCATGGTGGAACCAAGCTTGTAGACAAGCTATTCAAGATAAAAATAAGGCGTCCCAGAAATACAGGAAACATAAAAGCACAGAAAATTTTATGTTATTGTAAAAATTCTAAAGAACACGCAGAGAAAATAATTAAAGCTGGCAAGAAAAATTCTTGGAATAATTTCGATAAAAGCGTTGACGATAATACTCCAAACAGATTTTTCTGTAACAATCTAAATAAGAACTACAGTCTTTGCAAACCAAAAAGAAATGGTTAATATTCTAGCAAGTCCTTCTAAAATAAATTCAAGTTAGCTCAGTTTTTCTCAAATTTCCAAAATCTTTAAATATCGCAATACTATGAGAGTATACTTGAGGACCCGCCAACTAAGCTCCGTGAAGACGGTGTGCGGTTTTTACAAGATAATACTGATACATGTTATGAGCGCCAATAAGTTTTTAATTACAAAAACTACACTCAGATAGCTCGGAGGACCTATAAATAATATAGGAAATACAAATGGTTACCGTAACGAAATCAAACAAATAATATTCTTAGCAGTCACTGCCTAAAATAGCCGGTATAGTAGAAGCTCCAAGCACTAACTGAGTAAATCGTGGGCACCCCAAATAACAGATTCTGCTTCGAATTAACACAAATAATAAGCAATTGAAGGTTAAACAAATAATTATAATCTACAAGCAGCGTTACTCTAATTAAACAACGTTCTTAATTCTGATGCTCGCAGAATGAATGTCATTAGATAATTTCAAGAAGACTATACTAAGGAGATGCAACTTAATATGACGGCTGTATATAAAAGCGGCCCTTATGTCGGGGATAGCCGTCGCGGCGCTGTCGACAGCGTGTACTGCCGTTCGAGAGTTGGAAGCGAGCTAAATTAACCTGTAATCGCGGTTAAAAGTCAGTTTACGGTTGTTAATCCAATGGAGTGTATTTCAAGTGTGTTATTAATTGTTAAAACATGGTCCGAATTTCCAGTTACACTCAGCAAATGTTTGACATTGACAGTTCACGAGTTTTGTGAATGAATAATTGTACACCACGGCCGCCTTACTTGTCAGCTTTTAGCGGTCCGCTTCGAAACGGGAGTTGCGTGTCCTTAGTATAGTGTTCTTGGATAATTTAATACTGATCAATCTTTAAGAGGTTCAGCCAGAACAGTTGCTCAAAATGGCACAACACGAAGGTCTCAAAATCTTAGCCAAACGTAACGATTAAAAGGTATGAAACATCTTTGAAAAAGCGACATTGCAATAAATTAGTTTATAGTTTTACGTACTTAACCAGGGCACATAGTTACATGTCTCCAGAATGGCTATGCAGCTCTCAGAAGCATAGCACTGGGTACTGCAGGTGAATACACGCCTGTCGGAACTGGGTCAAATGTGGGTCAGCTACCTGGACAATGGCATTGTTTTAGCGGGTTTGTTAACATGGTACGTAGACTGGTACGTAAATTGATACTTAAATGTGAAAACACCGCACAAATAGATCGAATGGAGAATGCCTAATCGAATTAAGAATGGACTCTTAACTTGCCCCGATTTCTGGGCTTTCCAAGTGCACAAAGTGGAGGTCGTGGTAACTCGAAATTGTTGAAGATCCGTTAATATTGACGGTGGCAAAATGCCCAAAATTCACTCCTCACCTCACCTCACCTCATTTTCAGTCAGTATTAAAGCGTGGCCCCCACGAAACTTTACATCAGAAGCAGACAGAAATGAGCCCAAAAATGTTGATCGGAGTAAAATTACAAAACGAGTTGTCCAGTTCGACGAACACTGTCAAAAAGCCCAGCGAAGGATTGCCGGTTTAGTAGAAAACCGTTATCGGTGTGATATACGAAAAGTACAGCACCGATATCAAAAGTCAGTAAAAGAACGCCATCCAGGGAGTAGATAATATTCCATATCAATTCATTCAGGATTCTACATACGCTTTAAAAGTGACAGTATTTAAGCTTTACAATCGCATATGGATTAATGGAGTGTATCACGACCTATGGAAGAAGTGTATAATAGGTCTATACTTAAAGAAAATAAACCAAAACACGATCCTGATAGTTACCGATCCATTTCCCCCACATGCACATTATGCAAACTTATTGAACGTATAGTTAATAGACTAACCTGAGTACTGGAAACCCTAAATCTAATAAACAAGCCTTAAAACGGGCTTCGAAAGCAAAGATTGATATTAGATTGTATAAATCAATTAGCAGTAGCAATTAAGAACGCTTACAAGAACAACTCATTTATGTATTCTTTCATCTTGAAATGCTTACGGCGCTACTTGGCAACATACAATTTTACGATAGAAAACTACTTGTGCAACTAGCCAGCACACTGTCGACCAAAAAATACAAGAAATTGGGGTGCCACATGGCTCTATTATTGGCGCCACCTTCTTCTTACCTGCAGTAAATGATATTACTGACAGGCTACCTAAAAAAGTCGATGTATCTTTTTATGCGAACGACCTAATTTTACAATAATCCTAAAGTATCTTAAAAGTCGCTCCAGAAAGCTGTGAATAAATCATAGCCATAGTTAACTTCGCTTCTCTAGATTCAGAACTAAATGCATTTGCTTTTCCAAAAACAGCACTGACATATGAATGTATTGAGGTTATACAACTGCCCCTTAGAATACGTAGAATTAAATAATGGTAAATCAAACACACATTTTATACAATGTAGTTAATGCAATATTATAAGATTAAAAATAGAACAATCTGAATTTACGGCCCCTCCAGGAAACAACTGATGACAACACTATCCTCCATATACCACACCGTATTATGACTGTCAATGGGAGCCCACCCCACTAGCCATATAAACAACTTACATGCAATTAGTGGACAACTTCCCATAAAATGCAGACTATCGACATAGTTATTGACGTATATTACTAGAATCCTTTACTTCCCTATTATTCAAACTACAACTACATCAATCAACCCTTCTTTCAGAACCTATATCATCGATCGCAACGCATTTTTGCACCACTCAAATATAGCATACATCCTTACAAATATATCCTAAAGAAACTACCTCTCCAAAAGTATATAAAAACACGGCCGATGGAATTCTTTCTAACCCTAACAATACAACCGTATATCGATTGTTCTAAAGAAAATCAAGCAGTAAGGAGTGCATTTCGGTACCACACAACGGCCAAAATCAAAAACAACACTGGCAGATGAAGCGTCTAGCGGGCTGCATGCAATGAAAGAAGCTCTGAAATTTACTAACCTCATTGATGGGAGTAAGTTTGCAATACTCTCCGATTCTCTGAGTTTTATCCAAGGCCTGCAATATATGTACACACAAAATGAATATGCCAACGAAATCCACGCTTTTCGTCACAGCATATCTGAATCGAACTCCAATTTGTATGGATCCAATCGCACTGCGACATCGAAGGAAACCAATTCCTCGACAAAATGACTAAAGAAGCCCTTTAACATACCACTCTTGACAGTACGTGCGTAACTAGAGATGATATAAGAATTCGTGTTAAGCAAAACATGCAACAATCATGGAAAATGCAGTGGTCTCTAATCTGTGAGAAGAAAAATTACTACAAACCAATAAATCCCCTTTAATGGATTGCTCAACCAGAAGTTACTAGATAAGACAAAAATTAAATAAACAGGCTGTCGAAACGACTTTTTAAAAAACACTTTTATTTTACAACGGCAATGCTACACGTTGGAGCTCAAAGACACAATCAGACAATTTTTTACATCTAACATGTGAACTAGGAACTAAAGATAAAATATCATACACTAGCTTATATAGTATAGCTTATCTATTAGGGATGCACGTGACAGGATGCGCGTGCATGCAAGGTTACAAAGTCAGTACTTTTAAACAATAGATTACTTGTTCTACAAGGTTGCAGGGTAAGCACTTTTAGACAATAGGGAACTCGTTCTATACAATGTAACTCGAAACTCTTATATCATGTCTTATGATAGGATATACCAGATTAACACATAGCCACATCTTATGCGAAAAGATCCAGTACCTGAATTCAATCGGTGGAACACAACACTAAATGTTAAACATATACTTTGCGTCTGTTCACAGTTCCTAGAGGCTAGCAACCGATTCGACATACAGAAGAACCTTGTACTACAGGAATTTACTTTATAAAAAATGTACACATATATAGTTATAAAGCATGACCATCGTTACTCAGCACTGCAGGCGATTTCTCATTTACAAAAAATGCGTGGCACTGGTAACATGGTTTCTAGTCATTCAAAATAATATACTTAAAAAAAAATAACATACCTTTAACTAAACTTTCTCAGTCATAGTTGGAAAGACCAAACTATCTGATTTATGGGAAAATATTGTAAATATAATCGTTCACGACGTTTCATTCTTCCAGCAGGCTATGTTAGGTTACCCAAACTGACAAAATTGAGTTACGTTGTTTTCAATTTGTGGTTATGATTTTTCAAGGCTTGCACTGTTGCCAGTTAAATTCTTGCCTTTCTCCTTAAAATTTACGGAATTTTGACATTGATATTGCAACAATGTCAATAAATCAGTTGTAAAAATGTCAGCTGTTTCATGTCACAGTCTGACTTCTATCACAATTTATGCATACAACCTAATAAAAACATATAACAGCCTACTCGGACGAGGTAACATCGTGAATGTATTATACGTATAGTGCCACCGCCTAGAAGAGTTGGCCTTAGCTATAAAATAGCTAAAAATAATGTTGCTGGTTTCTAATGTGTCGAGGTTACAAAGAAGGTGCTCGATTAACTCAAGAAAGTGGATATGATCCAGATAATGCCTTTATTGAGTTAAACAAGGCTGGAACAGCTTCCAGAATAGTTTGACACAAAATCAAAATAACAACTTTCCGGTGGAAAGCTTTCACAACTATGATATTAATTAGAGGCACTTAAAGCACTCAGCAAACAAAGAAAATGTACTCCAATCAATTTTAGGTACGACTGCTTTAAATTATAGGATCAGCATCGTAATTAATAATACACTAATACAACAGACACAAAATGAATTCCACAAATGTAAAAATATACAATTACATGTTTTATTAATTATCGACACGATATAGAATGCTTCAGAATTCGTCGAAGTTTAATGTTATCATAATTTAGAAGGGTTAAATAAATACAACAAATCAAATGACTAATTAAACAACTGGTTAACTCTACAGAATTTACGTTTTTTTTTCACTAACTACGCTCTGCTTTGGAGTTTTAGGACACTAAGTACAGATATGTATAACAACGTTTGTAAAATTCAAGTTACTAAACAATTAATTAATCGTGTGAACATCAAATAGTAAATGTTATAACCTAAAACAAATAAGTACTTTGCAATGTAAAAACTCAAACACTTCAAAAGCGACTGAGTTACTGCAAGTTTAACACTAATGCGGTCAAACAATTAATTATGATATTTTAAAGCAAAATGTTTAATGAAAAATTGAATGAAACAGTGCACGGTTCCTCAAATGGTAGCACATACCACTTTTCAAGAATGTGAAGTTTTATAATCCACAAATAGTTCGTGACGAGATTAAAAGCACAATTCTTATTCAAAATATGATTGTACGATGAAGTTATAATGTAATGTAGCATGAACCTGCAACGCTATCCGAGTACGCTGCTCGAATTTTGTTTTAAACGCGGCGATCGGCTCTCGGGACTTCTCGATTATTAAGGAAGGACTGCGCGCAGAATCGATTCTCCGTACCGCTCGCGTCGATCGAGGGGCTAGCGCTAATCTTGCCAGTTCGAGCGCTTTGAAAAATTTCCATTGTTGTAACGTTCATTGTTGGCCTAGACGAAAATTAAGCGCTATTAATTTTAAATTAACTTTGATCGCGCTTAATTTGGATTGAAACGTTACAAACCTAATACATACAAAGGTACATGACTTTATAAGCATAGGGCTAACACACATAGTGAACGGCTCGATCAGTCCGTCTTGTCACCAGGTACAACTTCACACAGCTCCAACTCGAAAATACAGCCCACAAGTACTAGAGAACAGACCCTCAATGAGGACAACATCGGCGACCAAGTCGAATTCATGATCAATGCAGCAAACAAACGCCGAGTCACAATTGATGCAGATACATTTAAAAAGAGGAACAAATATAGACATAACAGCGTAAAATAGCAATTACCTAATAATTACAGCGTAGTTAATCACATATCTAGAAATGAATTGCGGCCTGATGCAGTTGTAAGAGTTCTTTTCCCGGTTGAACTAAGAGGTAACATCGGAGATTCCAATGAATGCAAACCAATTCGACGCACTAACATTTGCTTTATTCGTCGCCTAAAGCCCTGAAATCGACTAATATTCAGCTAAACTGGCATACGAAGCAAGTTTTAACAATTGCTTTTATAACAACCAAACAAAAGTTACCCAGAAACAATCTAGTGCGGAGAATAGTGACAACATACACGAAAGTTCCTTAGATAGCGTAAACTACGTTTCAAATCATAGGGTAAAATAAGTGAATATTAATTTTAAATCTAAACTGTTGCAATAGCATACTTAGTTATCGTTGACGTTGACCTTTTCTGGGGTTTCTAGTATTTATTTTTATAAGTTGAATGTCTAAGTCTAGTTTGCATAGGACTAGATGATGGTGCGAACTGCGTTTGCGGCCGTTAATGCTCTGTTACTAAGCATTGGGATGGATGAATAGTACTGTTTGACATAACGTAATCTGTAGTTGTGATTTGCTCGCGAGTCGAACTAGATAATTGTATCATCTTGTATATTAGTGGCCTTCATTTAAATTGGTAACTTTGATCAACAAGCTCTTCAAGTAGCTACATAAAAAGTTTTCCATTTACTCCCCGTTTTTAATAATAAACGACTTAGACGCTGTAATCGTTTGAAGTTCCTTAAGCCAGGTTTTTGGTAGAAATACGGCAAATTACACCGCAGCAATAAATTCGCTTTGGATGTGATGCGCACGGATGATTGATAGCAACAACGGTAATGAACAAAATCCGCGTAAGTCTGTAAACTCGGTCCGGACATTTCCGTTTAGCAATCCCTTAAGCCTGCCCCCTCATATTTCTTCGATTCGTCTTGTCTTTCGTTAAACTTTACTAGGGATCTTTCCGGGGCAACTGCCCGGAATTCAAACTACCTGTTTAGCGGGAGTGCGTCAGTCTAATACAGAGCAGGTATCAACAAGAAATCCCTCGAGGAGTAACAAGTGGCGTTCAGTTTTTCCATAAATCAAGCGCCTAGAACTTATTCGGAAAGTAGGCCGTTCGTTTAATATTTGCGGAGTGCGGCCGCCGGGCCCTGGTAAATTGTCGTCCTAATTCATCCGGAAAGATAAACAATGTGCCTGCCAAATACTTCTCTTGTAAACAAACCAAAACTTGTTAGAGCAAACCTGCGGGAATAGGACTGCCGTAAAGCAATACCTTGGCTGCGGATTAACATGGGGGCATTTCAACTCGGTGCAAATTAAACAAGGAATTCCTGGTTTATTGTGACATGACATAAGACAGCTGCCAGGAGCGGATTAGTGCGAATCCGCTGGGAGAATCCCAGTAGGCTGACCAATCCTTGACCGGGAATTTTTGTCGGAAGCGTCCTGATCGCCGAATTTGCAGGGGTTTGGACGCTTCGGGCCACTCTGGGACTAATTTTCCCAAATTTAATCACACTATTCGTCTTAGTAATTTTATGGGTTTATTGTTGCGAGGAAAATTAAGTTTTGAGGGTGCGCTGAGAAAACACTGCCAACCCTCTGGGCTGTACCTCAACACGGAAGTTCTTTAAGGGCACATGTTAGGCAACGTATTTTATAGCTAAAATACGTTAGCTTCCGACAATAACAAATGAAGCCACTTGCTTGCCGAGATTTTTAGTACGAACTGTATTCCTATTATAATTTCAAATGTAGAGCCTTCTAATTGTTATTGAATTTTAAAATCTTAAAATTTTGTAGTCTCTAACGTTGTACCCCTATGACCGAATATGGGAAATGTCATTCATGTAGTTGTGTACCTTTTTAAAGATAAAATTTAAACATGAGATATATATCTGTTTCCCCATGCCGTTGAAAGTAGCCCTATAATTTCTCCCACAATCATCAATTTCGGAAACAAAAGTTTCCAAGATTTGGTCGCTGTGTCTTTCTACATTAATTGTATCATGAAGTTATATAAGTCCCATCTGCCATTTCGTGGATACTGCTAAACGTACACCTACTGTCTCGAGTTGGTATAGAGACTGCATGTACCGATAATAATTGCCACTACTACGCATACGAATGGCTTGAAAACTAGTTTTGAGGCCAGCACATAAATGGCCTTAGTCTAATTAAAATAGTTTTTTAATTTTTAAAATTGAATTATAAATACAGCGGCTATAGAAGAAAATGATTTAAGGTCCTTAATATAGGCGTGTTCAAAACTATGTACAGACTAGATAAAAATGTTTTAATACTGCCAATAAATCCGAACAGCAAAAGGCAGCTCTTAGGAATGCGAATAACATTAACTAGCAACGAAGAAAAAATGCAGTTGGTCGAGTAGGAACCTGCGGAATCTGTTAGTCAGACGATTTAACCAGTTTACTACAAAGACTTACACATCAGCTTACTTGTTGCTGCCCTACAAAGGACGCAGAAATGAACGCCGAGGCGCAGGAACAACATACGTTTACATATAGGGACTAAAAACCGTCACCAAAAGGTTTTTACAAAATCCATTGTTCCTGTAATACTGTGTACATTGGTAAAACAGGATAAAGCTCCATATCCCTGAATACCTGCGTTATCTCAGGATAGATCTGGTATCATCATAGTTCATCGCCGAACAGCAACACGTTACCGGCCATAAGATTCTTTTTGATGGAACTTATATTATCTGCAAATACCCGTTGCTCTTTAGCAGAAAAAATGGGGAAGCAATTGAAACACCCCAATAATCTCAGTTATTCACTCGGTTGCAACGATTCTTGACTACAAGTTCGCTTTCTTCAATCCTCTGGTATGGTTAACACGTTGAGTGCCTTTTTATTTCACTCCTGATGCCACCGAACACATTTAGTATTCTCTGTGTATTTACCTGAAGTACCAATCGATTATAAGCTGTATACATAACTAGTCAAAAATGATCTAATCTAGTCTCAAATGCAGGCGTTTGATGAATGAGTGATCACTCTCCGTTATTAACTAAAACAACCGTACCTATCGAAGAACACCTTTAGGACAACGCAATGTCCAAAAAACAATTTTGAAGTACATCTGTACCAAAATCAATAGAGACAATAATTACAAATGGGAATAAACCAAGGAAGTAATAATTCAAACAGTTACAGAAACTTTTGGTACTTCTGCCAAGGGTGCACGTTGGTGGGCTACGGCCAGTGTACTTGCAAATCGCACTGCGACGAAATATACAGAAGGAGCAGCACCCTTGACGTGTGAAGGTTTGCTGTATAAGTTTGAGTGCAGCAAACAGCGTTTGCGTGTCCAGCAGACGCCATGTCAATTGTGTATAGGCTGTCATTGCGGCACCAGAGCTATCAGCCAGGAAAGTTGTCCCGAATAGTATGTGGTAAACTTCCACGCGTCGCACTGTCCAAAGTTTTGGTGCAATACAATCCAGGGCGAGCCCAATACGCAACATAGCTCGATTTCAAGGTAATATAATATAAAAAATGGTCGCAGTTATGCAATAAGTTTCGCGTTCAACTGTTGGAAGCTTCAGCGAGCGCAAGAGTATTGAGAATTTTATGCATGCAAACCGACAGCGGGTTTTTAGTGTACGCGCTTTTAAATGCAGCTGTTTCGACGGGTGGTTTTATTATTATTATTTAATGTAGGATTAAATGCAAATGCGAGGAGCCCCAAGTTAAATCGCCCGTGAAGCGTTTATGCTTGTTTTACGTTTGTGTTTAGAAATAGTTAGCCATTTTAGGTTTTAATCCTATTTGATTTTGTCTTCTTGACTGTTTTTGTGTGTATTTCTAAAGTCAATATATTTTCTTTTGCATGTGTTTCCATTAAGTTCCAGCTCGAGAGCACTACGGGTGCAAACCAGATTGCTGGTATTACCAAATAGTGATCGTTGGTAACTAGAGCTGGGGCATTTAAAGGTTTCATGCATATTGAGCTAGCTAGGTAAAGAACAGAGCAAATAATTTGTAATAATACTAAAACGTACAAGTCGTCACATTTAAATTTAAAGTCCCGACAAAGGTGCTATCACACGTCTTCTTTCATGGTCATATGGTCAAACTCCCACTAAGATGTTCTAACCTTAGAGAAGAATATTTTACATCTACACACCGTGGTAACGTCCATCTCTTTTGAAAAGCGACATTTTGTGGAGGCTTTTAAGAATTTTAAAATTGTTTTAAAGATCTCACAGAAAATGTCGATCGAACTCGAGACCCTTCGATCGGTAGTTGGGATCCTTAACCACCACGCCCAGTTAACTTTATCAAAAGTACTCTTGAATGTTTTAAGTGAACAACTAGCTTAGTAATCTTAAGCTTTGGTGTTGCTAAAAACCCTTGTTCAAAGAAGACACTTTCGCAATACCTGCACGGATGGCAGTTAAATATAATTTAAATTTTGGAATAATAGTCAAATGAGCTTCTTGGTTAGTCTGCTAGACAGTTACACTGCAATGAAATAGTTTAACTGGCTGCAGATAGTAGGAAAATTGACAGTATGAATCACGATGTAATAGTTTACACAATGGTCAAAACTTATTATTTCATTAGGTGGCCAATTTTTTAGGGCGATGTACATTCCAAGGGCCTTCAGACGTAAATGTGTTTATAAAGTATAAAAATAAAGTTTATATAAAAACCAACTTCAGCTAAAGAAATTGCAAACAACCGTAGCGGTTAAATATTTTCTGAAATTTTGCATTTTTAATATTTACTTTGCTTATTGTAACTACGCGCAATTCCATAATTCCTTGAAAACGCAATTTATAAAAGAATAACTCCTGGGGAACATACTGTTAGTTATGTTCTATTCAAAAATATATGACCAGTATTCAGACAAGGGTTAGTATACATAATGATTAATGACATTATAAGGTACTCACTTGAAAATGACATCTATGTGTTTGGAATTTGTGTTAACGAAGATTACATCAACTTGTTTTTTTATTCTATTACGTCCGACAATGTATTTTTATCATAATTAAGTTTTTACATTTAATACACTTTGAGTAAAATAGCGAATGTTGAGCTAATATTGTTATCCTAAATATCCTCGCCCTGCCTTCACGTCATACTTACGCTATAATTTACCAACTTTATTTTGAAAAACCGTGGCCATACCGGCGCGGCGTTTTCTTTAATATCTTGGGATTTACATGAACTACTTATCTTATTTTGTTTACACTAAAAATGACAGCGCCATAGATAAATTACAGACAAGATAAGACGATTACCTTAGTATAAAGGACACATTTTAGCACAAAAATGTATCGCAGTTTATAATCTCGATCTATTTTAACATTAACTTAAAAACATTCAATTTATGTAAAAACTGTAGAACTCATCACATTTTTAAAAACACCAGAAAATAATTAAATCTATGTGGGTTGGATTTTTGAGGCTTACCATTTAAATCACTCTTATAGAAAGAAATAGGGGAGCAAAGTGGCAATGTTTCTCCTTCTTGCTTCTCTGAATGCACTTACAGTATTCGTAGACAGCTCTTGAACGTTTGCTGTAAGTGTTTTATAAATTATGTTCTCCAGTGCACCATTAATAAGGTGTTACCTAGACCTCGGAAGCTCCGGCAGGCAATGGAACAAACCCATTGTTTCAGATCCACTGATTGGAAAAATATCTGTTGAGCGACTTTGGCAGGCGGTGCACCGTCTTGCTGCTACCATAATTCAGGTAACTAGAAAATCTTCCAAATAGTTAAGAAATGGTGTTTTTTAGAAATGTTAGTACCTTGCAGCAGTAGGAGTTTCTTCTAAAATGTATTTATGCCTTTATGGTACCTCCTACTATGATCACCCAAACATTAAACCAAATCAATCCTGTGATCTTACTTATCTAAATTGTGTACAATTTTTATTGCCCAATAATGTTCCTGTCATGATTAAACTTCTCGGGAGACCTCACTCCTAGGGGCACTCCCCGGGCTGCGGATGAGGGAAGTCCTGGAGACAGAATTGCCTTGAGTATTCATAATAAGCGGCGGTGGACCAAAGGCCAGTTGTTCCGAGGTAACGGGGATTGGAACGCAAGAACCGGTAACAGACAAGAATTAGGCTTTGGTACTCTTGATAAATATGGAGGAAAAAACGTACTCAATGACAATGGAAGGCAAATGATTGAATTTTGCGTTAGAAACCAATTATTAGTAGAAAACAGCCACTTTAATCATAAAATAATACACAAAATTACATTTGAAGTCAGTGGCAGAGAAGCAAAGAGCATAAATGACTGTATTACATATACAAGACAAACAATATGCAATAGTAGACGTCAAGGTAATAAGAGGGGTGGAATTAAACACTGACCGCAGACTGCTGGTGACGGACACTTGATTTTACAGCAGAAAGCCAAGAAAGCCAAAAAAATACAAAAAATTAAAATAAATGAACTAAGGAAACGGGAAGTTGCAGAACAATATGAGACCAAAATAAGCAACACACTTAAAAGATACAAGAGGCAGGAAACCGAAGAACAACGGCAAAACCTCAAACAGAAATGAAAAATACTGAAAGCAGAATTAATCGAAAAAGGAAGAAGTGCATGTGGGCATATCACAGTCAACACAAGACAAAAACGAACTAGGTGGTGGAATAATAAAGTAAATAAAAAAATAAAAGAGAACATAGAAGCTTGGAAAAGGTATATTATAAATAAGACAAAGGAAAATAGACAAAACTACACAGCAAAGAGAGATCGAGCGAAAGAGGAAAGAGCAAAACAGGAAAGCTGGGACAACTTAGGGAAGGAACTGGAAGACAAGTTTAAAGATGACAATGGGAGGGAATTTTGGAAAACAGTCAAAAGCCTGAGATGAAAATATGGTAATCATATATAGGCTGCTAAAACAAAAATGGAACTATGGAGACAGTTGAAGGAAAATACTCGAAGTATGGAAAGAAAACTATAAACAAAAATTAAAAGACAATAACAACAGAAGAAGGCCGTAAAGAAGAAGGAACAGGACAGTAGATGAAGAAGAAGAAGAAAATTGAAGAAGTAGAGGAAGCAATAAGACAAGTTATAATAGGAAAGGCAGCCGGAAGAGACGTGATAATCCCGGAAATGGTGAAATAGGGGGGAGAAGAGGTTAAGCAGTGGATTAAAGAAATATGTCAACTTGCATGGGATGGCCGAAAAAGTACCTGAAGAGTGAAACAAAAATATAATTATACCGGTATATAAGAAGGGAAGCTCGAATGATTGCAACAACTACAGGGCGATATGTCTCTCCTCAGTAGTACAAAAACATTATTCTAGAATATTAGAGAAAAGACTGTGGGCAGAAACGGAAGAAAAAATGGCAGTAGAACAAGCAGCGTTTAGACCATAAAGACAGACATAAGAACACATTTTCACGCTTCGAACAGCAATGGAAAAAAGACTAGAGAAAGGAACGGCACTTTACTTGGCTTTTATAGATGTCGAATCTGCGTTCGACAGGGTACCGTGAGAAAGTATATGGAAATCACTGTCACAAATAGAAGTACCCAACAGGCTACAACAAGCAATTACAAATCTATAACTAAAAACGAAGGGCAGAGTGCGAATGAACGGGAGAGAATCAGAGGCCTTTGAGATGGTAAAAGGGAGTAAGCAAGGCTACTCATTGAGCCTATTGCTATTTAATCTAGTTATGGATCAAATAATAAAGGAAAGTAAAGAGGCCAGGTAATATGTAAGAGTAGACTATTGGAACTTAGAGGCAATTAATATCCAGTGCTTAATTTACGCAGATGACATAGTACTATTGGCAGAATCAACACAGAAACTGCAGCAGATAGTAAACAAATGGAACAGCGCAATCAAAAGGTGGGGAATGGCAATTAATGCGAATAAGAGCAAAGTAATGGAGATAACAAAGAAAGGTACTCGACAAAACGTACAAATAATGTGCAATGGAAAAGAACTTGACTGGGTGGATAATTACGAATATCTTGGCGTTATAATAAACAATACTGGAACAATAGATCAAGAAATATTAAATAGAACAAATAAGGCAAGTAAGGTTTATTGTGCTTGAAACAACATAATTATAAATAAAAAAGAAATAAGCAACGCCACTAAACTATGAGTGTACAGTAGTGTCTATGTGCCTACACTAATATACGCCTCAGAAATCTGGGTCATGCAAGGCAATGTGAAACGAAGGATAACAGCAGGAAAAATGAAATACTTGAGAAGAATGGTCGGAAAAACTAAACGCGACAGAATTAGAAATACAGCGATTAGAGAAAAACTGAACATGGAACCATTAGTAGAAGAAGTAGAGAGAAGTGGGTTTGAGCACGTCATGAGAATGGGAAATAAAAGAGACCCGAAAAGGTTACTGGAAGTAAAGTCGGAGGGAAGACGATATGTAGGAAGGCCTAGGGAAACGTGGGAAGAAAGAATGGGGAAGATGGTACTGGATAGAGCAAAGAACTTAGGACAAGTAAAGAGAATGGCAGCTGATCCGTGACCAATATCGCAAATGGATGAGCAACCCGAAGCCATAGGCATAACGGAAATGGAAAAGAAGGAGAAGAAGTGATGATTAAACATATCTCAATTGAGATGCTGCAACTGTGAATCGAAATAACGTTGTTAAGAAAATCGCTCTTTCGATTTAATTCATTTAATAAGCTTACACCACTGTTTATACCGTTCATCATCGCCACGATGGGGCGTTTATGACAAATTAATTTATTGCGGTTGAAATTTATTTTTATCCAAAACGCCCAGGAGGGTTGTCTAAATAAATTTAGTACTAAAGCTACTTAGCATGTAGCCATACTTGGGTGATTGCGTACCTGAAGTAATGTATTTGGGCAAACTGAAAATAAAAACTTCGATCAACTTACTCTATGTAAAATATTTTCTCTTACCTCGGAAACTTTAGACCCGTATGATGGCTGTCGCTGTTATAAATTTCGTGTTCGCCCAAATTTCTGCATAAACGTAAAAATAAGTTGATGTTGCTGCGGTCTGCAATTTTTATTTGAGAATAACAAATTTCCAACAAGTCTTCATTTTCTTTGCTAGTAAAGGAAATCCATAAGTTGTACTAAAGGTCAGAATTATTTGAATAACATTTGTTTATGATTATGAATTCCTTTAATTTCGATTGCGTGGTGGCACGATTATAGATCATTTTAAAATAAAATGCTAAAAACTTAAAAACGCAAGGCATCTCACACATTGTTGAAATAGAAATAAAAAACTTGATTCAGATATGAAAAATATTTGACGCTTTCTATAAGAAAAATAAAAGTTTACAGTCAAAAATGCACAATTGCTAATTTCCATAAGAAAAATAAAAGTTTACAGTCAAAAATGCACAATTGCTAATTTCGCATTAATTTCAATAAGAGGAAAAGATTAAGAAGTCGTAATAATGCGTTAAAAATGTAAAATAAAAAATAAGTGCACGCGAACAGTAGAAATTTAAAATTAGGGTTTCTTTTCCTTATATGCGAAACTAATAGAGGTACAAGAAGGTCAAACTTGTTTTCAGATTCTAAGAAAGCATACACTTTATCAACTTTTCCCCAATTTAATCGGTCTCTTTAAATAAAGTAGGTCCCAATGGTGATTCCTGAAAATCCAGCACCTTGAGTACTTGAATTAGCACTATTGCAACGAAATAAAGGCAAGTTTAACTACTATAAATTACTTTTACGGTGGAATGCACGATCCAGGGAAATTGGGTAAATCAGAAGCTCTTGGTGCGCGTCAGTGTGAAGCGATTTCATCAGCCGCTGACACAGCGCGTCGACTCCAATTTAAGCGCGAAACCAGGACCGGTTACAGTAAAATTGTGCGTGAGTGTATACGTTATTTGGGCGGTTGGTTTTTCACTTAGCATCAATAATTAATAGCTACACTCACATAATTGTATTAATGCTAGTAGAATAAGCATTAAGCACGCAGACGTTTATTCATCTATAATACATCGTTGACAGCGTATAACATTTATATATTGTCATTGTGTATTCTTTTTACGAGTCTCCATGTATGTATATTCTTTACTAGAGTACATGTCGTTTATTTAAACTGTCTGGCCTTTACTCCTAGCAGGGTTTCCATGTGTGATTGCAGGATTATAGGTGGCGACAAGCACGCTTTGAGCAGGTTATATTGACATTTTCCTTAGCCATTCTGAAGTAAGAACGAGCCTTGTGCATTTACGACTGTGTTAACTAGCAAACAAAGGGTATTTAAATTCATTGTTCTCAAGCTACTCGAACAATATGAGCCACCAAAGAGCATGGCCATCGCGTGGATTCTTGCTCGAGTTCTCAAGGTAAAAGGCACAATAAGCCAGATAATTCTGGGTGTTTATTTACAAAGACTACGCGGTCTAAGCTGAAATTAAATTTCACAAGAATAATTCTAGTAACCGCGCAAGCTTCAAACAAAGTTTAAAAAAGCCATTAGAAGAAAATAACACCCTTTCTGCTATTATTCCGGCGGCTGAATCAATTTGGTAATAATGTAACCTACGGAATAGTGATACTAGTTCAGCTGAAATGGAGCTATATTAACCTATTCTTAATTGCTAAAATTAACGTTACTTGAAGTAACAACTACCTCTAACAACTATGTAAAAGAACAAGGCTTTCATTCCTTTCTGTGCGGTTAGCTTAAATGTAATCTGCCGCTCAATTTAAATATTTTTGGTAAACTTTTATTGAACTTTAGCATTAGCTAGCGCCAGCGTGGTCGAGTGGATGTGAAACTGAAATAATGAAATCCTGGCTAATAACCAGCGTCCACATAAATAAGTTATGAAAATGTAATCCAAATATCGAGAGATAAAAAAAAAACTGTTCCTCAGCGGGCTGTGGAAATTCAACGTATTAATAATATGTTGGTGACACTGTATGTCAATGTCAAATACGAGATTATCAGGTTAGGTTTTCCGTCAGTTTTGACACAAAATGAGGCAAATCCTAACCTGCTAACCTCGAATTTGACATTGGCATACAGTGTCACCAACATATTATTAATACGTTGAATTTCCACAGCCCGCTGAGGAACAGTTTTTTTTTGGATCTCTCGATACAAGGAAGAATAATTGAGGGTTTACACCTACAGAAGCAAACACAGCGGAAATAAAACTGCGCCCCGACATGATTAATTGAAAATTATGATCAAGCTGGAGATTACTAAATAAATTGCTTACTGAGCTTTCGCCGCGTCACTTAATAAGCTCTTAGAAGCATTCGCCGAAATACTTGCTGTATTTCTAGGGTTATCAATATTAATAAGTTTTTACGACAAAATGTGGGCACGCGTTAATAAAGTTAAATCGTCGAAAACTTGGCGGGCTGAAGTTTATTCCCGCGAATTTTTCACGTCGCTCTACACATAATATTTAATTACGGGGGTCGGATCGCGAAAATGTGTTTCATCAGATTAAATGTCCCAATTCTTGTAGTCGAAATAACGGCATGCTTGAGTCCCGGAACCAATAACTGCAGCCTAAGAATCTGCCGCCTGCTCAGTGAAGTTACGCCTTTTATTAACAATGACGATATTTACATGAGGAACGCCGGATTGAATTTCCGGGGAATTTAATAACGACAGAATTCCAATTTTTCGGGTACCTTTTTTAATTAACATTGTCCTGCAATCCCGTCGAACCTGAGTGTAGATTTTATAAAAATATTGCGAGTAGGAAATTTTCTTTCCAGGAAGTGATAATAAAGAGAACAGAGGTAATTAAACAATAATAGATTCCAGGTGTAATTATTGCACTGCGAGAACAGGGGCGCCATACTATACAGCTTCAGGCAAAATTTATTTAAGAAATATGTGTTCCCGATACGGAAATCTTTGTTTTACCTGAAGTGGTGTGTCTTTCTAGGCAGCTATCACAACATAAAGCAGCTGAACTGTATGTAAATATTATGACTTGTTTTGTGCACTTAGAAAAATAAAAAGATACTACCTTTCGCAACATCTAAAACCCCCTAACCCCAGCGAACCAGAACAAACCAGGATACCAAAAATACCGCCTATATCCTTAAATGGACCTTTTAATGAATTAGTTGAAAAATAATTTGTTAACACCTTTAGTGCAAAATCACTGCAAGTTTCAGATATCAGTGAAAACAAAATACAAAAGCAAAACCGTTTTCTGTTGTTAGTATGAATACTCATTCCTCACTAAGAGAAACGAATCCCAAAGAAAAACTATATTAAACTACTAGTGAATTACCCGAGCTACGCTTCGGTGGGAAAGGGTGTTACATGTCATAACCAAAAACACATACAACCTTACCAATTATACATACAAAAATGTTAATAGATGAACATTGAAATTACACGATTTAATTTTTCTTTTAAATTTGACGTCGAAATGGGCGTCGAAGAGTTTATTGTGAACATACCACATCAGCTGTTTCAATCGACTGTAATTTAATTTCACTTTACTCTTTAGTACTTTTTTATGAAATAAAAACAGGCCTACGATTTAAGTCTAGTCAGTATCTTCAGAGGAGATAGCAAACAAACATATATACAAAGACAGAGACCACCAATTTTATGGTATAGATACCGACTTTTCATCACATAGAGAACACCCATACTAGCTAAGAAAGTTCTTAGCATAAAGATATATTATATTCTATTGTAGCAGTAGAAATTCGAAGAAAACTAAGAACTTCTCAATGCTATATGCGCCAACGATACGGGCATACAAAAAATTAATGTAATTTAAAACCGCGCTGTGTAAAATACAAAGGCAATCATCGCTACACTGACAGTAATAGAAATAGAAGTTGTGGTGATAATGTTTTACATGTATTATATAGCAATCCTATTTCAGTGTGTTCAATCATATGTGTCGATTTGACAATCACATCATACTTGAAGTGAAAACAATCCTATTTTAATATTCAATCAGCATGGAAAGTACTTAATTAAAATTCAGTAGTATTCCATGATAAGTATATTATGAAGTGAGAATCAATTATCAGAAAAATTGCTATTTGTTGTTTATAATTATTGTTATTAATTTATTTAAAAACTCCGAATTCACCGCTGGCAGTAATAAATCCTTATAATTTTGACAAATAAAATCTCTGTAATGCCTTGCCTTTAAGAAATAATCCTTGGCTGCGCCTCGCGTTGTTTCTAGGCAAGCAGTTGTTATTTGTCAAAATTATTGCAAATGGTTATTACTGCCATTGATTAATTAAAATTTAAAATCGTCCGGCTAATAAGACACGATGCAAATATTATCAAGGATAACAAAACACACGTAGCCAAACATCTTAAGGGTTGATGCGGTCCCTCATTTTTTTTACATTTTCTTTGTAGCTCCGTGAGTGGCCATGTGGAACCCGTTGAGAACCACTGATTTAGAGCTTGACGATAACCTGGACTATCGAAAACACTAAAAGGATAAAAAAGGCTAGGACAATAGTAGAGTGCTTTAAAAAACCGTTATCAAGTGGCTTTGCGTCAACCAGTAATTTTTGAAAGTCATGTCGTAACTTATTTTATGAATTGCGTATGCATACAACCCCACCTTGACAACTGACAACTCAAGTGACCGAGTGCGCTGAATTATGGGAAGAGCGATGTAATAATTTCCTTATAAACACATAACCTTACTTTGAGACTTGACAACTCAAGTGACTGAACGCGCTGAATTCTTGGTAGAGCCAGATACCCTAGGAATGAGAGACTCGCCATTGGCCGTCGCTGGTCTGATTGGTTGAGGCGAACTTTGTCCCCAAATGGCGGCGCCAATGGCTTGCCCTCCAATATGGCGTGAATTTTAAACTTAAAAGTTACATGTATAAAGGAAATGACTCGTAAATGACAGTTTATTAGTTATTCTTATATATTTTTATAACTTTTATATCGTCATTATGAAACGAAGTGAATTTTAATATACATATTATCAAATGGCCGAAATTTGGCAGACATCCTTTGGTAGATAAACATGAATTTTTTCATAAATTGAGACATCGCGCTTGGAAAGTTACATAGACAAAATTCCTATTGACTAAACAAAATTTTATATTCAACAAAAATACTTTGTTAGTAGTGAAATGAAAATTTACATTTTGTACAAACCGTTAACAAAAATGGCATATTTTTTAACAAAATCTTTGTTTATTTACCAAGTAAATGTCATTGTTTTAACAAAATATTTTGTGGAAAGGAGTTTAACTAACCAAAATTTACATAAATGTATTGAAGAAAAACAGAAAAACTTTAATTAATTTTTTTAATACACCACAGAAGCTGTTTAACCGTGAACATAGAGTACAGTAGTTGTTATGCACAAACATATGACAACATAATTATTAATTCAAAACACTATGCTCTGAATTCTTTTAATAGGCTTCAAGTTGGTTTTTAAAATTATTAACAGAAGAGGTATTAACAACAGGCTGAGGTAGGCAATCTATTTATCAACAATTCTATTAGAGAGAACATATTTTCTAGCATTTATTTTAAAGCTGTCTTTACTCAAATGCATTCCATAGGTGCTAGGGTGGTCTTTATTTATATAGATTTTTTTAAAATTTGGTGATCTCACCTTTAGCATTTTTCCAAATAGAAAACAAAAACCCAGTAAAATTTAAAACCAATTGGACAACCGTAAGACGTGCCTCAATGATCTTGTCTCGAAGACCTAGAGGGAAATAAAAAAATATGTATTATTACATGTTCATACATTTATTAAAATATACGGCAAAGATACGGAATACATTGGTATTAAACAGGAAAACAATATAAAGAATCCGTGGCTTCACAATAACTTCAAAAAATAACTTGTAAACGATGCATAAAAGCCTATTTTTACTACTATTTGGATATTTCTTACGGTAGTTCATTACTAGTAACAGAAACTGTATTTTATCCTCTTTCTTAGGTAAAACGCTGTTAAACTTTTCTATGACCTTTAACACCTACTTCAGCCGAGTCCTTGACAACGTTAAGGTTTTGAACAGTCAACAATCTTTTTTGAAATTCTTCGAGAGAGTCCCAAGTAGGAAGATCACTTTGCACTCGTACAAAGTTTTTCATCACTTGATAAATGCTGCAAATTGAAAATGTGTTGATCACCAAATCATCATCACGGTGACCGAGCGTTTCTGTAACATTTTCTTCATCACAAACGTTAAACGATTTTGACTCACTAACAAGTTTTGGTTAATGTAATTTAACACTCTGTTGTTCCCCTTTTAACTTTATATTTGATTGTTCAGTTCTATGTACAATTTTTGTTTTCCAATTTCAACTGCTTTTCACACTCTTCATTTGCTAAAGTCACTTTTCTCTGTGCCTCTTCCAACATCCTTTTGAACGTTTTAATTTTACATTATTCGGGAGGTGCATTAGCTACAGTTGATACAAATACAAATTATCAGCATTTAGTAGCTATATAACACTCACATATTCACATTGAAGGAAATCCTCAATCCTGCAAAACACAGTTGACACATTCGCCATTTTGGGGAAACCGCTGCCAACATCTCGCTAGGGGAATCTAGTTACTTTCGGTAAATGGCCAGTCTCTCATTTCTAGGGTCTCTAGATAGAGCGATGTAATAATCACCGGCATGTAGTCGTAAGACGAGATCTAGTTCAAATCCCTCTCGATAAAGTTTTTAACTCACGTTATCTCATTAATAGAATATCTTAACAACATGAAATTCTCCAGAAGAAATTACTAAGAATCCCCCTGGTTCATTGCTAGCGACCAACTTATTAAGAAATACATAAAAAGGAACTCTAAGCAATTTTATGAAAGAATCAGCCTCTGTTCAAGCGCTAAACATTACGAACTAGGAAAGAGAAGAATACACAAATGGCTAAAACAAAATCCACCCCAAGGCATCTAAGTCACCAGTGAGAGAGATCGTAAATACTCTAAGAATACTTACGGTTAAAATGCACTGTATTTTAAATTGAGGATAGTTAAGTTTTAATAACATATTAATAATAATAATAATAATAATACCACATTTATTTACAGAATATAGATAT
This sequence comes from Agriotes lineatus, assembly GCA_940337035.1. Classification (NCBI taxonomy): domain Eukaryota; kingdom Metazoa; phylum Arthropoda; class Insecta; order Coleoptera; family Elateridae; genus Agriotes; species Agriotes lineatus. Next base: position 216,250,563 of record OW679194.1, read on the forward strand.
ATATGATACAAAAACAAAATGTATATATAAATTTGTAAATAGGACATAGTTCAGTTAGCAAGTAAAAAAAAAAAGAACAAGCTAACTGATCTACCACTATGCCCATCCAGGATACGATGTCTATATACACGGACAAGTGTAAAAGTGTACAAAATAAATAATTAGAAATTAAATGATCAATATAGGTAAACAAAATATATTGCAAGAGAAAGGAGAGCACCTCATTGGCTTAGAGCGAGTTTACTTTTAAAATGACGTTTAAATTTGGCTAGTGGTGCGTCTATCAAATTATTGGGAATTATGTGATTATAGTAATAAACTATATTGTAAGAAAATGACCTCTTGAAGAAAGACGTTTTGTGGTAAGGAATAGTCAAATCATGCTTCGATCGAATATTAATATGATGTTGTTCGTTTCTATAGGATAGTTTATCATATAGGTAAGGAGGTACTTTGTTGTTAATAATTTTGAAATAAAAGATCGCCGTATGGAATATGCGCCTATTGGACATGTTAAGCCATTTTGCTTCATTTATTTTTTGCGAAACGTGATGCTGCTTATGCAAACCAAAGATGAATCGCAGACAAGAATTTTGTGTTCGTTGGATACGCAAACGTGTAAGAGCGGTGATACATGAGTCATACAGGGAATCGCAGAAATTAAAATGAGATAAGACTAATGTATCACACAATAAAATTTTCATGTTCCTTGTTAGGCAGTACCTGTTTGCGTATAGCAGTTTTAGATTATAATACGCTTTTTGAATGCAACGAGAAACATGGTAATCAAAGCGGAGATCATTATCAACATAGACTCCTAGATTTTTGCAAACAACTTTGTATGGTAAAATATCATCGCCCACCTTTATTTGGAACAGAGGTGCATTTATATCTCTATCCTTCTTCTTACCAAATAGCATGACAGAAGATTTGGAAGAATTTATTAGCAGCGAGTGTTTCTTGCTGAATTCGACAAGCTTTAACAAATCCTCATTCACTAACGACACCGCCTCCTCTAATAAATGCGGAAAAAAAGAGTAATATAGTTGTGTATCGTCCGCATACATGTGAAATTTACAGTGCTTTAAGCAAGAGTCTATGTTGTTAGTGTATATAGAAAACAAAAGAGGTCCCAATATCGAACCTTGTGGAACCCCCGATAAAACCACTCTGGGGTCAGATATTTTCGACTGATATTTTACCCTTTGAACTCTATTGGCTAGATAATTATTTATTAAATTAATTGCTGTGTTACTAAAACCGATGAAATTTAAAATAGACAAAAGAATTTTATGATTAATGGGGTCAAACGCTTTTGAGAAATCTAAAAGTACAAGTACCGTGAGTTTGTTGTTATCAGCCGCGCTAATACAGTCATCTGTTACGTCCATTAATGTTGTGTTGCAACTATATCCAGCCCGAAAGCCCGATTGAGTTTTAGGAAGAATATCATTGATATTAAGGTGGTCGCGAATTTGCTTTTCTATAATTTTTTCAAAAACCTTGGATAATGTACACAAGATACTTATAGGTCGAAGGTGTTTCAGCTCAGTAGGAGGATTAATTTTGGGTAACGGAGTAACAAGGGCAGTTTTCCATACGTCTGGATAGACGCTCTCAGTTATGCAAAAATTTAATATATGAGTAAAATAAGGTAATAGATACGGACAGCACAAACGTAAAAGCTGAATGTTAATATTGTCCCATCCAGAACCTCGTGTCTTAATAGAGAAAATAAGATTTTGAACTTCCAACTCAGTTGTCTTATGAAATTGTAAGAGATTAGGAAATTCATTTTTTTTATGGGTAGCGTAGTAATTAATTAATTCACTGTTTGTAAAATGGGTAGCATTAGAAGAATTTTGAAAAAAGTCATTAATTAAATTTAAGTTTTGCATATTAAAGGGCAATTCTTGAGTATTGTGTTTATTAGTAATATTCAACTTACGAAATTCATTCCAAATAGACTTAGGACTATTATTGTTAGTAAATTTTGATTGCAAATACGCTTTCTTTTCTCTAGAAACTGTGGCGGTAACAAGATTTCTTAGAGATTTATAATAATCCCAATGTATGGGCTTTCTTGTTTTTTTAAGTTTACATAGAGCTCGATCTCTTAAACGCATCATAAATTTTAAATTGTCGGTTAGCCAAGGTTTGCTGACCTTAAAAGATCTAGATTCTTTGATGGGAGCATGCAGGTCAAAAACATTGCATATGTTATCATTTAGAAATTTTTTTTGTCGTTAACATTCTGCATATCAAACATCATGAACCATGGGACAGCGTATAAATCCCGAATAAAAAGATCATGATCAAACATTGAGAAATCTCTAAAACTACGAGTAGTAGGTGGAACTGCTTTTACCGAAATAGATAAAGTGCAGGTTACTTTACAATGATCTGCGATATTACACTCCGAGACATTTTTTTCTAATATTTGTAGATTGTTACTAGAAACGACTATCAAGTCAAGTAAAGTTATTGAACTTTTGGTAATTCTTGTAGGCTCGTCGATTATTTGCACTAGGCCCAAAGTGTCCAAGAGAGCATTAAATTTTGTTACAGAGTCATTAATTTTTAATAAATCGAAATTTAGATCACCCAAACATACGATAGAATCGCAAGTGGGTATTAAGTTAGATATTGTATCTTCAAAAATATTTAAAAAATCAGATGAAGGAAAATTAGGAGGTCGATAAACAGTACCTACGGCAATCTTCTTTTTGTTGACGTTAATGTATACCCAAATTTGTTCAAGATTAGAATTAAAAGTAATAACAGAATAGTTGATATTATTGTTGATATACATACCAACTCCACCACCTCTAGTTTGCCTGTCTTTCCTGATAAAGTTATAGCCTTCAATTTTTACAGAGCTGGACGGTGTGTTGGCAGATAACCACGTTTCACTTAAACCGAACAAGGTGCACCCGCTCTCAATCACAACATTCCTGAAATCATTAAATTTAGAAATTAGCGACCTAACATTTAGATGACATAACTTTATTTTCCCCATTGTAGCAAAAAAGAAACAGTTGTAAAATTATTAACAAATTCTTAAAGCTAGATTTAAATTACCTTGGAATAAAATAAAAATCAAATGCAAAAATTTAATTCTGCACAGGCATTGTTGCTCTCGGCAGCAATTACCTAAGAAATTAAAATTAACATCATATACACCCGAAAACAAACAAATATGATAGAACACCAATAAAAAAAGCAAAATTAAGAAAGTTTATTGCAAACGGTCCAGATCAGAAATGTTTTGCCGATAATGAATGAACACTTGCCACCGACTAGCTAGGAACAAGGATCGCAGCTTACTTGCCCTCGAAAAGGTGAAATTTAAATCAAAGAACGCCAAGTGGTTCCACCTGTCACGTCTCCTGCTACTTTCTTGAGATAGCGAACCACGAAATGGCTCAAGCGTAGCAAAACGGAAAGGTTACACGAGTGAAACCCAAATTTAAAAAGGTTCCTATAATGATAAAAAAAATGTGCAATTACTGGCATTACCAACTTTACGAAGACACTTAAATAACTTACAAATATTACAAGCAATGTAAATATTACAGATCATGCACCCAAATGGCTTATCAATAACGTATAAATGAGGGAGGGAAGCCTAGCGTCCAGTATGCTACCTACTCACAAATCCAGCAAGCAAGTCTACTGATATGTTCGAAACCCTTTAAACTTTGGAAAGTGTGCAATGTTGCATGGGTACAGAATTAGCAGTCTCGCTGATATAACGGTTGTTTAAATTTAATACTCAAATGTGTCTCAGTACCGTTTTTGTTCAACAGCTCTAACAGCTTGAAAGCTGAAGTCTTTATAGGTGCATACAATTTGGCAAAGTACGAGGTGGATCCTCTGTTCAAGCTGGCACGAGAGTCAAGTTTGGAATTTCACTTAGCTAAACAAGCGACATCGAATGCTTCACCTGGCGAGTTGCTACTGAAGCCCGTAGAGCTTCCTAGCCGGAACAAACGTTTGCCCAAAGCTTGGCTTATGCCTTGCATGAAAATGTGCGGGGCCGAAACCACTCTAATACAACAACGTCACTGGATCCGGGGCACAGCCTAACAGGACTTCCACCATAACCTTCAATAGCACCTCGGTGTAAACCGTGACAATGTTGGCCACTCATGCTTCGGTTCCAAAAAAATGGAAACGAAAAATACGAACGAGGGAGTTACTCCGCGAAAATTCAAGAATGCTTACTGGAAATCTGTTTTCTAAGAAATTGAGATTTGGAGTGAGCACGCAGCACGTGGTATTTTGAGGTTAAAATGATATTCTGGATATGCTGCCATCTAGAATAATAGTATATAATGCGGTGATACAAGCCATTTACAGCCCTACAAAACTCAAAACCCTTACATATGATTTCTCGCCCTCGAACGCTGTACCGGAAATGCTTTCATAACAGAAGATCGAAAGGCCACGGCGTCTCTTCCCTTCTCCGGTATAACACCGGTTGCAACTGTTGAAGATGATGCAGTTTCTAATTAAAAAAAAAAAACAAATAAGCACTTTGTTCATGTGTGCAGCCTTAGAGTTAGTTGAATGGAAATATGGACCTGTTATCATTTATATTATTTTTGAATGTGACTATTCGGATACCATATTACGCTGCAATTGTAATAACTCACGCAAATTTATCTATTGCAGCAGAGAAACAACCACGCGAACCCGACATAAATCTTACGTGAACGGTCTAATAAAAGTGAAAACTTTGGGAAAACAGCTTTGTATCCTAACCGGCGGGTGTCTAAATTAAAACGTTACGCTATGCATAGCTAACTGTCTAACGTCATAAACTTAGTGTTTTGCGTAGCAGAGTTTCTTCAGTATAAGGTACGCAAAGCTCGCATTTTGATGACATTACACCATCTGCAATCTGCGGGACAGCTGCTAAACCGTTTTGTTAGCAAAAGACGGTAGTGTAAGAAACGGGGCATACGCAGATCGGAGGCGTGGAATAAAAGATAACACTTTGCCGAGAAAAATTATTGTGCAGGAAAAGGGCAATAAAATGAAATTTCAATGCTAGGGCTTCGAAGACGAGGCACAGTGGATAATTAATTTTCAAGGGGACCCTCCACTTACGCATTCATTCAGTTACTAGCATTCGGTCATTCAGTATTTAACGGTTGGGCAAGTCTTGCATTGTATCGTTTACGACTGTCGGCAATGTCGTGTCTCCAAGTCGTCTAGCTCAGACATTTCAAATCTGTTCATCGACATAGCAGTTTCGGAACATCAAAGCGCGTCGTAACTGTTAGCGTCTAAAGTGTTGCAATCGAGCACTCTGTATTTGTAAATGTAGTTGCTATATATATATATGTATATCTCCCGATTCATAAAAAAGTCCCCAGTTTATCACGTTTTTATTATTAATAATAGGCCCAATAAAGTCTATATAATACTTTCGCATTATAGGTGTCTCAATATCGTTCAACTGTTTTTAAGAGCGATGTATAACCTTTGGTTATTTAAATGGAACACCATGTATATATTTGTAATTTTTGGTAGACTATTAAATTACCTTTCTAATGATACCATATAAGTACACTTTTGATACATGGATTAACGAATTTTAGTACTACCCCTTCTAAGCCATATACCAACTTCTTTCAAGGTCATCTAATACAGCATACAAAATCTCATAGATATATTAAATTATAGCAAACTTGCTTTCTGTGATATGGAGATAGACATCATTTTAGTTCGTATTTGTATTTAATCATGGTTACTAGATCTTAAAATCGTTGGGATGTAACAGAAATGAAGGTTCTGACAAGGGAATAAGTTTCTTGGATATACTTAAAAATTCATTCATTCATAATCTATAGCCTCTTTTACCTTTCGGTGTCGAGGACCATTTATACCTCGCATATAGTAAAATCTAAATTTTATGTCGAAGAACAGGCATATTAAATATTTTGATTTATTTGATTAAGTACTACATCACGCTAGGCAAAGTTATAGATACCCCCAAACATCATCAACTTAGATTTGTTGGAGATAATAATTAGATCATGCTTTGAGCAGCAGTAATGAAAACATTAAGCTTACTATTTTTTGCATTTGCCGTTGTTCGATTTGCGTTCTTTAATGAAATGAACTATGTAGGAATATACTGTACTTTAGTTAGCTGTAAGCCATCTGTATAATATTTTAAGGTAAAATTCGTAGAAAAAATGTCATATTTAAATTACAACAAGCGGATGTTTAGAAACGTGCCTTTCGTTTGGGAAGCTGGAGATATTCCAATCTCACGAATAGATTAGAGTAAGTTTATGCAGGGTTTACTTCATAAACCGAAATATTGAGTGATGTATATGACCGGTATGTGATTAGAAGAAGCAACGGTTGCAATTCGATCAGAAAAATTATTTGCAGCTGGGACCAAATGCTTTTAGTAGAATTGTAATCCTTTATAGCGGTAATTTACGAAGGGTTCGAGCAGGCCACATTTTACCGTGGGAAAGCCTCAAACTTATAAAATTCATAGAACTATTATGAACTGTCACGTCCGTATGTAAGTGCCAAAAGTTCAAAATTTAGGCCAGCTCTGATAGGTTATTGGGAACTTTGTAAAAGCCCACCGAGCTTTCTTGGTGAAAATGGACTTAGAATTTAGTTAGTTAATAGGAAGATGTAAATACGTAAAGTTAAGAAACAACGCTATTAAACTTAAGTGTTCTGTAAACGGCCGAAAAATAAATGCAAGTGTTTGTGCTTAAGTGTTCTTATTAATCTCGCAACAGTAGCTTTGGTCTTCGTGTCCGAGTGTGTTTTAACTAAAAGGATTGCCAGTCACCCCAACTTTAGGCGTCTCGCAATAGTGGTGATCAAGCGGTGTGATTTATAACTTATTTAAATCGCACGACAAAAGATTTCTTTTGTTTCGAAGTCGGTCCAAGTGCAAGCGTTGAAATATACAAGGGGAAGCACGTGAACAGGACAGAAAAAGCATCTAATAAATTGAGGCGGTAAAACGGAAGCGGTCATTCCGGGGAGCGGCGTAGATAAAATCCAGGAGCGTCGAGGAGTGAATGCAGGAAATTCCGTGGTCCAACGGGGGCGGTCATTCCGAGAACGGCGTAGAGGACTGGGGACGGCGTCACGTAAGAGTGGAAACGTTGGAAAACCAGCAAGCGTCGAGGAGGTGACGGCAAGGAATCCGTGGAGGTGGCCAGACAACAGGAGGGCGGTCATTCGAAGGGGCGGCGAGGCAGCATTCTGGGAACAACGTCAGTTAAAACTGACAACGAAGAAAAACTAGTGTAGTGCAGTGAAAGCCTGTAAAAGTGTCAAAGTGAGTGACGGCGGAAACTCCAGAAAAAAAGTCAGGAAAGCGGCTTCAGAACAGGGAGGCGGCGCGTCCAGATCTGTGGGAATAAGACGACAGCACAGCGGGGAAAGCAGAAAATTGCAGTTGTGGGTAAGTAATACTTGTTGTTTGTTTCGGAATTATATGGACTTATTATGCGATTTAGTAAGGTTGTGTATATATTTTTTTGAAATAATAGGATCAGGTATTGCTCGTAGTTATCAGTAATAGTAAATTTTCGACGGGTTGTGAACTAGTTAAGTTTTTACAGCAGCGATAGGTAATTTACGAGTTACGCAAAATTCCTGGTTTACAGAATTTAAATTTTATCAAGTGTTTCATTTAAAAGAAACAATGGTTTCCGAATACAGTATTTTTTCGGTGAACGAATTAAAATACGTTGATTATCTGTTTGAATTACCGGAGAAAAAGAAAAAGGCAGAGATCATAGAAGAATTGATTAAGGCTCAACATTCGGTAGAGGACATTAAAGTAGAATTAGGTGCCTGGGAGGAAAACCCTCGGAAGGACAAGTGGGAAGAATTAGCTAGCAGGGAACGAGAATTAGCTGAAAGGGAACGAAAGCAAAAATTGGAGGTAGCTAGATTAGATGCTCAAGTGAAAATTGCTCAGGCCCAAGCTCAATCGGCAAATGAAAATAATGTACATGGTGTCAATGCAATTAGGAATATGTCTTTGAATATGACAAAACAATTGCAACCTTTCAAGGATGACGGTGACATGGGATTGTACTTAACGAATTTCGAGCGTGTTTGTGTGCAATTGAACTTCTCCAAGGAATCGTGGCCAATTCGATTGACGAGTGTGTTGTCACCAACAGCGAATGAGGTTGTGGCTCGATTAACAGAAGAGGACAGCAAAGATTATGACAAAGTCAGGGCTAGTCTGCTCAAGAAATATCAGCTAACAGCAGAAGTTTTTCGAACGAAATTTCGGTACGGGAAACGGAAAACTGACCAGAGTTATGCGGAATTTGCATACCAACTAAAAACCAATTTCCAGGAATGGATCAAAAGCGAAGAAGCAGAAGGAAACTTCGACAAGCTAACTCAACTGATGTGCTTGGAGAAATTTTATAGTTCGTTGCCAGGGGAGATGAAATTTTGGGTGGAGGACCGAAACAAGTCCAAGACGATGGAGGAAGCTGCAGAGCATGCAGACACATACGTCACCAAAAGAGGCCCAGGTACGGAACGGCAATATAATGGAAACTTCAAGACATCGAAAAATAAGTTCGAAACTAAGCCAACGACGTCGAACTTGAAAAATGACTTAGGGAAAAGTCAGGTGCAAACGGAAAGTGTTGTCAAGGAAAACTTGGACAAACGCAGTTTCGACAGACGAAGGCCGGGGAAGTGCTGTGGATGTGGTGCAGTAGGGCACTATAAAGGTTCACCGGAATGTCCCAAAACACAAGTCGTTTTAGCAACGATAGGCCAGAGCAAGAACAAGGAAGGTCTGCTAGAACCTTATACCATAATAGCGAAAGTAAATGGAGTGGAAGCAAAATTACTACGAGATAGCGGAGCCAGCTATGATATCGTGCACACAAATTTAATCAAAGGAGTCGATTATACAGGGAAATATGTATATGTGCAAGGACTCCTGAATGAAGAATGTGTGGCGTTACCAGTTGCGAAGGTAAAATTAAATTTGCCAGAAATTCAGATGGAAACTGAAGCAGCTGTAGGGAATCGTTTGCCTCGAGATTATACATATCTGCTATCGAATAGAACGTGGGAGATGCGCCCGAAGGAAAATGATGTGGTAATTCAACAAGTGCTCGCATTAACGAGAGCGCAGGCGAAGGCTATAATGGAAAAGGAAAAGGTCCACGATGAAAATAAAGAAACGAATGCCGAAGTAAAGAGTTCAGAAGACGGAAAAGATTCCGACGAACAGGGAGAAGAAGCGAAAAAGGATCCAAGGCCTGTAATCGACTACAGAGCGTTAAATGCTATTACGGTGCCACAGCAACATCCTGTTCCTAATATAGAAGCATGTGTGGAAAAATGCAGCAAGGCCAGATACCTGAGTCTAATCGATGTAGTAAGAGCCTACTGGCAAATAGGGATGACTGAAAGAGCAAGTAAATATGCTGCTTTCATAACGCATCGTGGAGTTTTCGAACCAGTGACGTTAGCGTTCGGGCTGCAATCTGCTCCATTTTCGTTTCAGCGGCTAATGGACACCATATTGGAGGGAATGAACGATTTCGCAGAACCAGTTTTGGACGATGTGGCGATACATTCGATGACTTGGGAGGAGCATTTAGAACATCTACGTGCGGTATTCAAGGCAATGCATCAAGCAGGCCTAACGATAAAGGCTAAGAAGTGTGAGTGGGGAAAAGCCGAGGTGATATATCTGGGACATAAAATAGGTCAGGGATTTAAACAACCGTCGGAGGTAAAGGTAGCGGCCATACAGGAGTTTCAACGTCCCCAAACCAAACGGAATATTCGAGAATTTCTCGGGATCACAGGGTATTATAATCATTACGTCCCGAACTATGCAGACATAGCTAGTCCACTTACAGACGCATTACGGAAAAATGCGGAAACCAGAGTAGAATGGGATGATCAGGAAGAAGTTGCATTCCAAAGATTGAAGAACGAATTAATGAGCGGTAAGGTCTTGAGAGCTCCAGATTATTCCCGCGAATTTATAGTACAAACCGATTGTTCGAAGCGAGGAATGGGGGTGACTTTATCGCAACGAGATGCTAATCAAGAAGAGCATCCGGTACTGTATCTCAGCAAAAAACTTACGGATAGGGAGCAAGCTTATAGCGCAAGTGAACTCGAATGTACAGCTTTAGTCTGGGCAGTCGGAAAATTAAAACCTCACTTGTTTCTGAGCCATTTTACCGTAGAAACAGATCACTGTCCTTTGACCTGGTTACGGCAGATGAGCAATAAGAATGGCAGATTACTGCGGTGGTCATTAATTTTACAAATGTTAAATTTCACTGTTCTCTATAAACCGGGAAAGAAATGCGGAAACGTGGATTCCTTATCTAGGTATTTTGTTTAGTTAAGTCACCGAGAACCAAAGTATTACTGACAATTACACCAGATAACCGATGTTAATTCACATAGGTTAGTTAAATTAGGGTAAGCATAATGAGACCATATAGTTCTGAGATTTATGACTGGTATTGCTTAAGTGCGAAAGAAGAACGTCTTGTGGTGTAAAAATCGATAGATTTAAACCCCAAAGACTATTTTAATCCGGGGGCAACTGTTACGATTTGCGTTCTTTAATGAAATGAACTATGTAGGAATATACTGTACTTTAGTTAGCTGTAAGCCATCTGTATAATATTTTAAGGTAAAATTCGTAGGAAAAATGTCATATTTAAATTACAACAAGCGGATGTTTAGAAACGTGCCTTTCGTTTGGGAAGCTGGAGATATTCCAATCTCACGAATAGATTAGAGTAAGTTTATGCAGGGTTTACTTCATAAACCGAAATATTGAGTGATGTATATGACCGGTACGTGATTAGAAGAAGCAACGGTAGCAACTCGATCATAAAAATTATTTGCAGCTGGAACCAAATGCTTTTAGTAGAATTGTAATCCTTTATAGCGGTAATTTACGAAGGGTTCGAGCAGGCCACATTTCACCGTGGTAAAGTTTCAAACTTATAAAATTCATAGAACTATTATGAACTGTCACGTCCGTATGTAAGTGCCAAAAGTTCAAAATTTAGACCAGCTCTGATAGGTTATTGGGAACTTTGTAAACGCCCACCGAGCTTTCTTGGTGAAAATGGACTTAGAATTTAGTTAGTTAATAAGAAGATGTAAATACGTAAAGTTAAGAAACAACGCTATTAAACTTAAGTGTTCTGTAAACGGCCGAAAAATAAATGCAAGTGTTTGTACTTAAGTGTTCTTATTAATCTCGCAACAGTAGCTTTGGTCTTCGTGTCCGAGTGTGTTTTAACTAAAAGGATTGCCAGTCACCCCGACTTTAGGCGTCTCGCAATACCGTCTTTAAATTCCATGTATCGGAAGATAGGTATAGCTCTGTAACATAAGCATATTGGTAATAAATATTAAAAGACGTAATTGTCTTGGAATCAAGAGTGAATAATAAAGGGTAGAAAAACAATATTGACCCTTCTAGAAAAGCACAAGAAATTTTACCAGTAATGGAAGAGTTATCATCGTACTAACACATTGCAATCGTGAGTTGAGTAATCTTACTAGTTTGCGCTATACGAACACTTAGTAAATGTTTAATAGCAGATAGCTTTACTAGAATATAGGAACAAAATATTTCATAAATCTTGATTTAGCCGGTTTAAATGCAAGATATTCTTCGTACTTATGCACGAGAACATGAAGTAAGGTATTTGTTTAAACGATTAGAATCTGAAGTAAAATTACTCACAAAGGGAAAAACATGTCTAAAAAGCCATCTAACGCATACACGATGTGTTTTATTTGTTCTTGCTGAGAGAGATAAGATATTGAGCGAGCAGTGTGCCTGTGACAAAATATCATATAAAACAGTATTATGCAAAAGCAGGGTCTTTTTTGGCTTTGTAAGAAGTTCGAAGTTTCCATTCCGATTTTAATGTTATATAGGTGAAAGCAGCTATTGCTATTGGTTGCTTAGAAGAATAGGTACGTAAAAGGTAAAATAATTTTGCCCTACTACCAAAACCTTGACAATCTACAAATGTAAATACGAACAAAGGATGCTTTATTCCATCTACATTTGAAAAATCGTCGGCTTTAATCGAATGAACCAACTGAAAGCCTTACGGCTGAGCTGTTTAATAGAAGTAAAAAATTGTATCTTCAACTAAATGTTTTGTTTGGCTATTATTCTAGTTCAAATACTATTACTTTGGTTAGTCTTTTAATTTTAAGATTTTTGTCGCTGTCGGAATTCAATTTATCACTGAAAGTTATCATAAACAAGTGAACACGTACATGGAAAAGGCTTGTACTCTTTCAAATGTCGGTTTCATTTTAGCTACGAGGAATTTATGGACACCATTAAGAACGAAGATGAGGGAGTGGAAGTGTTTCTCATAAAATAACCGATTTTAATAAATGTTTTCAGAAACATAACAATGAGGGTTTTATTGAATTTTATCTGATACACCTTGCAGCGCTAGATACTTTTAAAACATTTCGTAGCATTATTGAGAATATTTAGTCATTTAGCGTATGCTTCGTGTCTGTGACCCAAAAGTTTAACATTTTCTGATAACTTGGGATTATTATATCAATGTGAAGAATAACCGCGGGGCATTTTGTGTGCAGCAGTTATTTTTTCATACTTATGGTGTAATTCTGGGTACAAAAATTTCGACTTCTTAAAATTTTTGTATGCAAACAACTAACTAGATGAACACGAGCTTAGATTAGAATAAATATGGCAAAATTAATTTTTATTTCAATTAATATGGGCGCTGTCACCGTTGCTGCTACGAAATTTCATGGAATAGTAAACGTTTCAAGTTAAACAAAACAACAGTAATTTATTTTGGAAGATTAATTAGATTGCTATAAATTGCCAGGCTGATACTGGCTCCAAGCAGCTCAGATTGCCAAAGGTATCATTTTTACACTCAAGTTTTATAACCCAGTAAATCACTCATAACTTTTCAATCGTATACTTAATACATAGAATTATATTAAATTCCTAAGACAAACGTAAATGTAATAATGTTTATAATAAATAAATCTGGTATTCTTCGGTGTAGCTGGTGGTCGGTTGTCTCAAGGCGGCGTTAGTGACTTTTGGAACGCCCTCGGTGCATAGTCAGTCTCGTGTCCCGTGCTTCCATTTGAACTATTAACATAAAATTGAGAGGTTAATGGTTGCCGTGAGCACGGCGGCAGTTCACGAATAAAATTCGATTTATTAACTTCCAAGCGTGTGAAATGAAGACAGAGATACAGGGCTCCATTAACCCTCAGAGATGTTTACCGAGACAATAGGAATAAGGTAAGCTGGCTTGTGATCAACTAAAGCACAGAGATGTTCGCAGGAACAAGAGAGATACAGCAATATGACCTGGAAAAAGTTTCAAGGCCGACAAAATATTGTTGCAAGTGTACGAAAAATCTGACCATAACCATTCGATGGAGTTCGGTGACTAGTAAACCATGATATAAAACTGAAAGTCCTGACTCACTCACTCACTCATCAACGCCAAGCCCAAACCCTTGGACCCAGAAAGCTGAAATTTTGCACAGAGATTCCCTTTATGATGTATACAAGGAATACGGAAGGATATTTAGTAATTCAACCCCTAAAGGGGTAAAATGGGGGTTCCAATTATGTATGGAGAAATAATATTAAATAGACATTTCGACTTGAAACTTCATAGGAGTACTCCTAAAAACAAATAAGCAAACACGTATTTCGTGATTTTCCGAAAATCAACCCCTTAGGGGGAGAAATGGGGTAAATAAGCCTAAAATACGGTATGGGTATCGTTAATGAGGTTTTTGGGACGTTGATTGCGAAAAGAACATTTATTTTTAAGTCCAAGACTGTAGACACGACATAAGGGAAGGGACGGGGCGAGACGGGACGGGGTGGGACGGAAAGGAACGGAATGGGACTGGACGGGAAGGGAAGGGACGGAACGGGACGGAGCGGAAAGGGAAGGGGTGGGATGGAAGGGGAGGGTATGGGACGGGATGGGACGGTACGGAGACGGGGGCGGAGAAAGGGACGGGGATAGGATGGGATGGGATGGGATGGGATAATAGAAAATAATTAGTCATTATTTAATACACAAATAACAAACCTCGCACGAACGAAGTCGCGGGTAACAGCTAGTATAATTATAAGCAGTGTTGGTTTATTAACACCCCGGGTACGACCGATTATTCAAGATAGCACTAATTGACCTCACTACATTCGCACTGGGTATAATACGCAAAAAAGGAGTCCCAAAGCTCGTGCATCTAACTTTGATGTCCCTCCTCTCTTTCTGCACTTTTAGTGAAAAATACCAGTTACCACAAAATAACGAATAGCCTCCGCCTAGGAAAAAAAGTCACGATTGGGCTCTGCGAGCATCAAGTCGTGCGCGTCAAAGCCTTTCTGCTTCCCGTTGGTTGTGGAATTATAGAGTCCCATTTGACGACTAGGCGTTCAACGTGAAGATCTCCATGAGATCACAGGAATGCACTCTCCACATTCCTGCGGTACCTTCAAAATTAAAGACATTTTAATAAGTTATTCCTTCACGCATATATAAGCATCTGGTTTATAAGCCATTATTCACAAACATTCTAAAATTCTCTCATTGGGTCCAGTTTGCCATTTATTTTTCTTTCCCTAGTTTCAAAATTGTCTAATCAAAGAGACTGCGTGTGTTAGATGTAACTATATAGTAAGACATAGTAGCTGAAATTATAGCTTTACATTAGGTAGGATCAGCATATCATAACATCTCGACAGGCTTCTTATTACTTTACTTAATAAATTGAATACAAGCAGGCGCCTGTCGTTATTCACAACAAAATTCAAGTCTTAATTCTCCACCTACCTCAGATGGCTCTTACTTCACTACCTAAATGTAAAAAACGAACAGGTTAATGAAGGTTTGTAAGTATAGATAAACAAAGAAAATATACCAGTAACAGTAAGTAGGTTTAATCTTCACCAAACAGTGTCACAATTATCAAGCGTAAATATACAAGCAATATTAAACATATGGAACACTCCGACGTAGGTTTTCCAGAAAAAGGGCTGCCAAAGAAGGTATCTACAGCGCAGGGAAGGTGGCAAAGAAGTTAGCGCAGGAGAGTTATTGGTTCAAAAAGTCTCGTCCGGCAATGTCACCCAAAAACGTGCATGCTGCGGATGCTGCAAATATTTCAGCAATGAAGTTGCCACGTTAAGAGGTCTAATTACCACATTAATAGAATGGAAACCTAACAATTCAAATGTGCTTACCCAAAGATTGTAACGGCTCGTAGTGACACGGGCAGCTCGAATTGTAAGCGTCTCTTTAATAAAGACAAATAAACGTCGCCAATAGCAAGACCTACTCTAACATTCTGCCACCACGTAAAACATACCACTGAGGGCCACGAATGGAATTCCCATGTCGGCCGCGCTCCACCAAAGCTGGCGGAAGAAGGACGCTCGTGTTCTTAAATTCGGGGACAGGTGTTATCTCCAGGTTTGCGCATTCGCAAGTTGAAATTGCTTCACGGCAATAATAGAAAAATTAAAGATGCGTGCGCTGTGCTATAAATTTAGAGATGCGAAAGCTAAAGCACGATCCATTAAAGGAACGCCAAAATACAACGGGAAGTTACAAGTAATAATTTTATGTAGGCTGCAATTTTAATATTACTTGTACAGAATCTTGCAAAGAACTTTAATCGCTTTAGCGCGAGAGTGGAACTGTTCAGCCTCAATTTAGAGACTGTGGTAGACAACGAACAAATAGAACAATTGATGCGGCTGAAGAAATTTTTCAGATGGTCGAAGTAAATCCTTCAGTTAGCACGAGAGGAATAGCTAGAACAGTTGGTATATCCAGGCAGGTAGTGTGGCGAACTCTCCACGAAAATGTACTGCACCCTTTTCATCTTCAACATGTGCAGACTTTGGAACTTGCTGATTGTGCTAGAAGGGTAGAAGTGTACGCTGTGCGTCAGTTGACTGGAGTCCTCGTTCGCCAGATTTGAACATAATAGACTTCTTCATTTGGGGTACAATTAAAAACGCTGTCTATGGAAGAGAAGCTAATAGTGTAGAAGAACTGTGGCAACGTGTTCAGGATGCATGTCGAGATATTTAACAAAATCTTAATGTTTCCAAAGCGTTCAAAATTCACTCTTGCAGAGCTCAAGTTTCTATTGAAGTTGAAGGGGGACTTTTTAAACAATTATCATAGTTTAACTTTAGTTATTTTAGTGTTTCTGTCTCTTATTTAAAAATGCTAATAAACCATTCTATTGTCTGTTAGTAGATAATAAATTCATCGAAAAATAGTAGTTTCTACAATAAAAAAGACTTTTACTACAAATTTGTATTAGCCAGAAGCGCGAGTGGATTATAATTGTTTTATTGCCTACTTATTTTTAAAGAGAGAAACAGTGGCACTGAAACTTGAAGATGGTGTAAAAGAATGCTCTGTAGCAGCTTTATGTTGCTTTCAATCACACAAATTTATTAGAATTGCTTTCTTGTATTTACCAAAGCTATCTATATTTGAAGTTTGGGTCTCACTTTAGGTGACACACTGTATATTTGACCAAAAGTATATTCGGTTTCGAGCGAGATGAGAATCTAATCTGCATGTAAAATATCGGTTTACTGCATGACTATTTCATGCAGTAAACCGATATTTTGAGCTATGCCGTCAATAGACAGATCGACCGGCAAACAAAGGCATACAGAAAGACGGACCGACAGACACACAGACGGACAGACGGACAGGCAGACAGACAGACAGACGGACGGAATTGAGAAAACAGGTTTTTTATCATTTAGGGACCCTGAATCGTGAAGATCTGAATAAATTTCGGAAGGTAATTTTTTCGCGATTTCAATGCTTTCTTCTACTTCGGCGAGGGAAGTAAAACGTTCTTGGTTTGTAAGGGTTGGCCGTATGTCATAGCTCATAGAAATATACAGTTTTACGGTTTGTATGTGTTACAATAATGTCTATTGTTTTAGATGTGATCATCATCAAAAACTCATCTTTGCTGCTAGAATATCTAAAGCTGTAACCCGTCAGTCTATAAGTGACATTAATTATATTTGATCATTTGGAAATCGTTTTGACCTGAACTATCAATCACCAAAAATGTCTTTATTCTCCTCTTCTTCAACAGACACTTTCCTAAACAACGTTTCGTTCTTGCAGTATAATCCAGCGCCATTAATATATAGTCAGTGAAGTTCTTCGGGCCACGTATTCTTCGAATATAATTTATTTCTTTTAATTTAAAGGACACATACACTAGAATGCGCACTGTACAAGTCATGCAAATAAACTGAATTAAATACATAGTCTAGAGAAGTTTTTGAAATCTAAAATCAAGGATATTTTCTGAAATTAACCTCAGAATCCAATACAGACGTGTTTACAGTTTCAGACTATCAGATGATTTTCCAAATTGCTCATATAGTCGTGTTCAAATAAATCTGCGACAATGTTTTTTTCATATGTAGGTTGAGTTAAGAATTGAAGAATATCTCCATGGACTTCCTGCTATCAGAAAGAGTTACAGATTCCACGTACCTGTCAAAGTTTAATGTAACTCTTTCTGATAGCAAGAAATCCATGGATATATTCTTCAATTCCTAACTCAACCTAAATATGAAAAAAAAAATTGTCCCAGACTCCCAGATTTATTTGAGAACGACTGTACATGACCACATAATATAAAGAATTAACCAAGTGTAACTACCAACTCGAGCGTAGGTGCTGCCCATGATTTTTTTTTCAACCACTTACTTACGCTTGAAAGATATTTACAATGGTATTTATCCTAAAATTCAATTATCTGAACCTGCTGAAAAGCTACAGCCGCAAGAGAACTCTGAACAGCACTTCCTATAGAAAAATCAAGTCTGGGGTGCACCTACACCCCGGTTGGTAAGATGAGGGTTAATTAATCCCCGACGTTTTCCAGTTGGTATTGATGGTTTATCAACAATGTTAAAATAATTTTCTATTACCACCCACTTTGCATATTCTCCTTGTTCATTATTACCGTTATCAATATCAAGATTAGTACGTTATCGCACTAACGCTGTTGCGCATTTCGCTGGTCTAATGTATGCATGAAGAATAAATAAAGGCTCCCTATTAATTAGTTGACTGCTGCTGATAAACAACTTAAGGGATAGGAGAACGTGCGTGATGAATTGCATTTTACATCGTTAAGAACGCCGGAAGTAAGGGCCGGCAGGGCATAAATTCGCGGTTAAATTTGTTCGTCCAATCCGCTTCTGACAGAGCTGTCAGTTAGGTGAAAATTTTAAAGAATTTATTAGCCATAGACCCGTAGGTCTCATCGCTTTGCAACGTTTTGGAACTCGTGGCTGGAACCCGCAGTAAGAATCCAACGGCTTCGCCGTGCAATATTTTTTGAACCGGGTTCAATACACAAACAATTTGTCAGTCGGGCGGAAGAGTATTTCTTGAATAACGAACACGAGATTTCCTAATTTTTCATGCCCACGCCAGAATTCGCAGCGCGAAACTGTGTGCCAGCGAATTTTGGAAGTGTGCGGTATCTGAAGTGCGGGTCTTTAATATTCCAATTTACATATTATCAATGCTGAATAAAATTCACCGGAAACCTCATTTCGGATTCTGCTTTGTTTGACATTTCAGATTAGGAAGTGAGCAAACCGAATAGAGAACAATGCGCCGATTTCTGCTGTGGGTGGGATTTATTTTTGTCGGCCCATGCTTTCCCATAAGCCTATACTCGATAAGGTTCTTTGCACCTGAATAAACCCCATTCCTGATGTGAATGCCATATTCTTTTTTTCAATGAAAACAATGCCAATTGAATATTACAAACAAATGACATATAGTCCAGGACACTGCAACTAGTATGTTTCCTTTAATGCCATAACAAATGCTAAAAACACCAGTTAAGCTCCATAAAATGTGGGAGTGGTGCTTAGAATGCATACTGACCTTCACAGTTTTAATGCTGAAATGTTAAATGTAATTGATTAGTGGACCTCACGTCTAAAGTAAATTTTTCAGTGCTAAGTTGATTGAGAACTCCATGCAGTCATATTTGTGGCATTTTTAATACTTATAGGGCAAAAAAAAGAGAAGACGAAAATATCGTAAGCATCACCGAAGATTTAATACTCTTTATTTCCCAAGAAGGGCTCGAGGTTTTGCTTATATTCGGAGAGGAGCTTTAAACTGAGCATTCTAAGGATGTCATCCTTTTAGAGATTGTTCTGATCGATTTAGTTAGAAAACACGATGAAAAAATCTGTGAAGGGCTTTACAAGGAACTTATTTCGCAGCTGAAAGTTCCAAAAACTAAAATTTTCAAAATATCAAAAGAAAAAAATTGTCACCCTGTTGAGTTCAAAATGCAGTAGTCGTTCGTTGGAGTAAATAGTTTATTAAATGAACAATTATTTTATATGACCAACAAAAATTTAACATTATGGAGAGCAATAACATGTTCGATGCACTGCACATCTTAAAAAACCGGAGTGCATAATTTAATTTGCTGAATTCGCAAGAATTTTTATATAGTAAATTTGCTCTGCAACATAATGGAACTAACACTTGATGTTTGGCGGTTTTTCATGCGGTGAAAGCACACCAAAGAAAGAAAACCCAGCAAGAGTGTTTAAAATTATGTACAAAGTAAGTACGTTACACATAGTACTAAAATTGGAAAACGACACACTTAGTAATGTGTATTAATACGTATTACATCAATTTGCATCCAGGCCGAATCCGATTGCTAATCCGACGCTTTGTCTGCTTCGCCACGTCCGCGCGGTTAATATGTTCGCATATGGATCCGTCACAAAAGACGCTGCTGGGTCACATTTTTGTCAAGGATAAACACCTGAGCTGTAAATAAGCAAATTATCATTTTTATCAATTCCTCATTTAAATCAAAAATGAACATTTTATTTTTTAATGCGCCCACTCTGTATACACAGGGTTTTGTAGATCGCCAGACAGTTCGTAACTTCGTTAATAATATAAATATCGCAAACACATTCTTTTTATTTTAAATGCCTACACAACTTAGAAATTGCCGTAGACTAATCTAAACCAAGGCCACCTATTTTTAAATAGTGATACCCAAGTTTGAATTTTAAATAAAACACCCTATATTTGTAGATATTTAAAATCAGTACTAAAAATGCATGCTTTACAATATCATGCTTAAACTAAAAATCTGGAACTTATTATTTAAAAAAAAAGTGTATTTAAATTAAATAGACCATGACTTGGGCAAAATCATAAAAAATTCAAGAAATACAAAACAAATTCCACTTGGATCTAAGAATTTACCATTGCAACGTACTAAAACAGTTGAAAACCATATTATTTTAAATGGAACAATTTGAGTTTCATTAAATAGTTGAAAATGACAATAAAAGAGCTTTCCAATGATGTACTTTATTCGCCTTTTCGTGTAAAAGTTGCATTAAAAAATCTGTCAAGGGCTTTAATCAGAACTTCCCTCGGAAGTGGATATTGTGACACTAAACAATCAAAGGAAGCTAGGTATATAAATATCTTTACGTTGGTAACATTACTGAAACAATAAAAGAAAACACTTGACAATACGAATGAGTCAGTTTCAAATAAAAAAAATACCCGGGATGGGATTCGAACAACAGCACCTTCAAACGCAAATTTAATTCCAGGTGACTGATCCACGGTAGCATCGAAAACCTTTCCCTGCTTTGCGATGCGCGGCTGTATTTAACAGAACGGACTTGTTCAAACTTTTCAACTCTTACGACATTACCCTGCATCTGTTGCGCCCCATTTTCAGTTATAGCAAAAATAAACGAAATTTGATTTTTTTGGGACGCACACCCTGTATATATTTGTCTGAAATTGTTCCGACCTCATGCCAGATAGACATAATCTGTCTGTAAAATATCGTCCTCCAACAAATGATTTTTGAGTTATACCGTCAACAGGCAGACAGATAGACGGAATCGAGAAAACCTGTTTTTCGTCATTCACGGACCCTGAAACGTGATGATCTGAAGAAATATCGGCAAGTGATTTTTTTCGTGATTATAATATTTCCTTTGTCTTTTGGACGAAGGAAATACAAATCAAAAGTACGTAAAACATAATTCAAAAATTATATTGTCCTATTTAAACAAAATTGGTTTTCAATTGCTTTAGTATGTTTGGTGCGATAATTCGGTTATGAAGAACGTTTACAGCCATGTCGAATTTGTTTTGAAGTTCTTGTTCGACTCTCAATGAGCTTGCGTAGGTTATGATCTACCTTATGGAAATATTTTGACTTTCCTCGTTTAAAAGATGAAGGAAGTATTGTAATCACGAAAATATCACCTTCCGACAAAAAAAGGTTTTCTCAATTTCGTCTATCTTTTTCACTGTCTGTTGGCGGTATAACTCAAAAACTATTTGTTGTGGAGGAAGACGATATTTTGCATGAATATTATATGTGTAAAACGGAGAAAAAATCGTAAAAATATATACAGGACGAGCACCTTAAAAATATAAAATTTTGTTTTTTTAACAGACAAATAGAGTAAAGTAATAATTTACACAAAGCTCAGGCTTTATCATTGGTGAAAATGAGATCTAACACATACGAGGTAAACATTACAGATGGGCAGAATAGAATGGTATGCTAATAACGTAGCAGAAACTCATCCAATTCGAGCGGGCCCGTGGCTTAGTTATTCTAGCGGCAGCAAGAAACTGACCTAGAAATATTCGCCTGGAAGCGCTGAGTGAGAGTACCAGCGGATTACATTTTGACTACCGTCGTGTAAAAGAAGGAATTTATTATTTTCCAAAGATAAGCGTAATAATTTGCACATAGCTCAGGATTTATCATTGGCGAAAATGTGACCTAACAGATACAGGGTAAACATAAAGAACGAAACAGAATAGCACTGTGTGTGTAGAAGGCAGCAGAAACTTGGCCGAACACGCCCGTGGCTCAGTTATTCTGGTGGCGGAAAAGAAACTAGCCTGAAAATATTCGCCTGGCAAAGCGGAGTTCGAAGCGGACTACATTTTTACTATTTGTAAATATATCTAATTCGCGTGAGAGAAGTTTCGTGAAAGCCCCTTAACAGATTTGTTTCTAATAAAAAAACACTTCCAAGAGCAGGCTATGTCATCTTAAAGTATTTTTAGCTGATTTAAAATGTATAACAATATAAGAGGGTTGCGCTGAAAATTATTAGTTATTAAAAGACCGTTGCATTTTTAAACAAAATTTTTTTATTGTTTTTCAAAATATTCTCCATTCAGGCTAATACACTTGTGCATTCTTTAAAACCATATTTTAAAACATTCGGAAAATTCATTTTCTGAAAGGTCTTCAAAAATTCTTTGAAATTCTGTAACTGCTGCATCTGCGCAGGAAAATCTTTTACCTCGCATCATTTCTTTAAGAGTTGGGGAAAAAAAATTGGCACGGCGCCAGATCTGGGCTATACGGAGGATGAGTCACCAATTGAACTCCCGAATCTTTAAAAAAATCCAAAGTTCTGCCAGCAGTGTGGGAGGATGCGTTGTCATGATGGACTAAGATGTTAAGCAAACCAGTCCTTTGGCGACCTGTCTGTAATTTTCCAAACATCTGTGGTAAAGTCACTTCGCAGTACCATTCAGAATTAACAGTTCTGCGATAAGTGGAATAACGCCAACAGGACCACTTCGGCGGAAAAAAAAACAGCAATCATTTTTTTATTAACGCTTCTGCCACGAATTACTTTTGTGGGCAAGTCTTCATCTTCGAATACCCAAACACTAGACTGCTGTTTAGTTTCAGGGTCGTAACTGTATACCCACGATTCGTCGCCTGTTACAATGTATGTCACTTGCTTGGAAGCTCTTCCATCAAATGTTTGCAACATAAATTTACAACAGTCTACTCGATCCTGTTCTTGACTTTCTGAGAGTAAATGCGATATCCAACGGCTTGCTAGCTTTCTTACCCCATGATGTTTATGCAAAATGGTATTCACCGCCGAGGATCCAATCTTCCTCCCGAATCTCTCTATAAGTAATATTTCGAATGGACTGAATCAAGCTTGCCACACGATCAATATTTTCTGAACAGGCAGCTTTCGCAGGTCTTCCAGGTCTTGCTTCGTCTTCTAGCAGATCTCGCCCTCGTCGAAATTCGCGGAACCAATGACTAACAGTCGATAATGAAGGGGCAGCATCGTCAAAAGCTGCTATAAAATTTTCATGGCTTTGCTGGTATCCTAACTGTCTTTTATAGTCATAGAAACTCATAGCTCTAAAGGCAGTTCGCGGAATGCTCATTTTAACTGAATTAAAATGCAGAAGTACTTAACTTAGAAAATTAAGTACGTTTCACAAGGAAATCGGATGTTAGACAATTGTGGGTAACGAAAGTCAACTAATGTGACATTCAATTGTTGCAATTGTTTCTATCCAATTGAGCTTCCATGGTCTGCGACTAACTATTAACTGAGCATCCCTCGTATCGAGGTGATCCACTTAAAAAACCAGAGCGATGTATCGCTGTGCAATGATAGAAGACCGTAATTTAAATGTCTTCTTCTTCTTTTTCTTCCTCTTTATTATATGCCAGTGGCCTGTTTTAACCACAAAGTGGTTCTATGAGCTCTCTTTGCCGTTAAGCCGGGTAGGTGGCTAGCCCTGTTCGTCGAAAGTAAGGAAGAGTTCCCTTGTTAGGGATTAACGACTACCACAGGTGTTAGCGTGGTAGCCGTTAAGCGTACGGTTTTTAAATTCTAGAATCGCCGGGATTCGAACCCAGGCCGGCCGCCTGAGAAGTGAGCATTTGCTCACCGAGCCATCCGCTCTCCAATTTAAATTTGTAGGCTATATACTGATTTTTAAGAAACAATTAGTGTTCTGCGGTATCTTTATTATTAATGAGGCTGTGGGCTGGCTAGCGATTTTCAAATACCCTCTATTTGACCAAAAGTATATTCGGCTTCCAGCTAAGTAGATATGTAATGCGGATGCAAAATATCGGCTCCCTCCAAGAAATGATTTTTGTGCTATATTGTGCTAGTAATTTTCAACAGATCTTCACGTTTTAGAGTCCCGTGAACTCAAAAAACATGTTTTTGTTCATTGGTCTGTCTGTGTGTCTGTCTGTCTGTGTGAACAAAATATCTCAAAAACGAAGAGAGATGTGACGTTGAAACTTCATATATAAATTTTGTGTACTACCTAGATTTCACAGCAAGCTTTTGAAAAGAATCGCATAACCGGAAGTATGGTGTTTATTGCTGTGATTTTTCAGTTTTTTCGATTTTTAACGGCCTTAACGATTTTTTTTTAAACTTTACATTTTTATTAAATTTTTCAAGTGTATTGATGTGACATAAGTGATTTTCCAGTTGAATACCTCTAAAGTAAGTTTCAATTTTTTCTTATGTATATTGAGATGGTTTTTGGCCCTCTAAAACAACTCTGGACGCAGTGCAGAAAAATTGAAAATAAAATCACAAAAGCACAGAGTTGTTATGATTCACACAACTGTGTAAATTCACATAAATTTGTCACTTGAAATTACATTGGAAAAATTAACCATTAACATTCAAATTATTTGAATAAGCTAGAATGAAATGAAACTTTAATTTCATGGGTTTGGAGGCAGTATTGTAAATTTTAAACAAAACTGGCAATAAATAATTCAAAATATGCAAAGTCAAATAATGCGAAAAAAAATCAAAGTAAATTATAAATGGGTCTGCTGGATGAGAATTTTAAAATATCAGAGGTAAGAGAAAGTTTAAGGAACGAAATGTGCAAGAGAGCACAAAGCCAGGCAATTTACATGAAGCATCAAGATGGAAGATTTGAGGAAAAGCAAACAGGTTTTAAAAAGGTAGGAAATTCAAGCAAGGCGGATGTAAAACAATTGGTAAACAGATAATTAATCAATGTATATGATGTTCACGATCTTTTCTCAACAGAGCAGGCTATGTTAGGGTGCAATTTTTGTTGGTACCGTTTAGTAATAAATAGCTATGACAGAAATAGGTTATGTCATATTCAATTTCAGGTTATGATTTTGAAAGAGCTTCACTGTTGCCATTTAATTGCTCTTGTATATAATCAAATCCCGGCAAATCGTTGATGTTTCTTTTCAAATTCTTTATTACGTTTTCAGAATTTACTAGGATCACTTCTTGTTTTTCCAATTCTGAAAATAGTTCTGGAAATATACTAAAATTATTTTTTTTATAAAAGTTTACTGAGGTTTACAAACACTGTGCTGTTCATTTAGTATTTTCTAATCTATTTTAAAGTTTTAAAATACATTTATTAGTAAAGACATGTAACAAAGATTTGTTTATATATAAAATTTGAATATGCTTCACAGTACAAATTTGTTCTAACGTTTAAAATGAAAAATTATTATAATTATACGTTTCTGTATTTAATTTTCGGTAAAATCTGATTTATTAAGCTTCTTCTTCTTCCTCTTAATTTAGGCTGAGAGCCTGTTATTTCCACACATTGAATGCGGTTTTATAATCCATCTTTAGCCGCGGCCGGGGTAGGTGGCTAGCCTAACCCCTTGAATTAGGGAAGAATGCCCTCACAGGGGTCACGACCACCAAAGATGTTCGTATGATGGCCGGAGAGCGTTCGATGTTTCCAATGTACGGGTGTGGGGCTCGAACCCACTACCTGCCGACTGCTGGCGCAAGCACTCTACCAGCCGGCTACACGCTCTCTAATTTATTAAGCTAATATTGCTAATTATTGTTTCTTTAAAACACAGTTTCAAGTGTCAATTCTCTAGGTAGTACTTCCAGGTTCATCATTACTATCTGATTCTCCTAGAGAAATAATGAAAGGAGGAACATTTTCAATCGAACACGTTCCCATATGTTTTGCCCAGTCTTCGGAAATTAGTTTTGCACAATGATTACAATAATTTTGCCACATGTCGGGGGTACATTTTGATAGAGCTTCACGCCATAAATTCGCAACCCTATCTTTAGATGAAGACTGGGAATTTATGTGCTTATTATAGAAGCCTTTACATTGCCCCCAAGCCATTT
The DNA here is from genome assembly GCA_940337035.1 of Agriotes lineatus. Classification (NCBI taxonomy): domain Eukaryota; kingdom Metazoa; phylum Arthropoda; class Insecta; order Coleoptera; family Elateridae; genus Agriotes; species Agriotes lineatus. Next base: position 216,276,691 of record OW679194.1, read on the forward strand.
CAATCGGGTTAAACTGACAATGGTACGGGGGCAACCTAAGAACTTCATAACCGTGCTCTATCAAAGTTTCGTCGGTCAGGTAACGTTTTTGTTTGTCTGCTAATAAAGGTTTCACTAATTCCCACAACCCCTTTTTTGTTAATTTCGATTCAAATTGCACCCCTTGTTTAACCAGCCATTCCTGCATTTGCCCTTTCTTACTAGAAAATGTGGGTGGTTTGTTCAACTGCACCGAATGATATGGTGCATTGTCCATCACCACCACACATTTACCTTGCAGCTTGGCCAATGCAGGAATGAGCTGATTAACCACCCATTTTTGAAAAATTTCTCCATTCATTGTTTTATGATAGTCTCTATCATTGTTAGCAGAGTCAAGTAGCAAGTCACATCCCTCCAAAAAACCAAATTTTGTTCCCGCGTGCAAAACCGTAAAACGTTTCCCCTCACTTTTAATTTTGGCTGGGTTACTTTTCAAATCTGTTTCATGTAACCATTGACGAATCGAAGACCCATTCTGGTAAATCCACGTTTCGTCAAGGTACACGAAGACCACGTTTTCACTAGAATTTTGAAACTGCAAATATCTTTGTAGAAATTTAATTTTGGCTGCAACGACATGTTTCGATTCACATAAAATTTTGCGTCCATCGACTTTTTTATGTTTGTAACCCATTGATTTGATAATTTTGAATAAAGTAGTTCTTCCCCCTGTAAATTCCAAATTTGCTTTCGCTTCCGCTAATAATGTATCTAAAGTAAAATGTTCATTTTTCGAAGTATAATGCCAAATCAGTCGCTGCAAATCTTCTCTAAAAATATAATTTGTGAATTTGTCAGTTTTTGATCGTTTTCCAGAAATAGAAGTTTTGAAATTGTCAGGCCCTCCTTTCAAAATTGCTCTTACCATCCAATCCGAAACCTAAATAAGTCGCGATTAACAAAAAATGCAAAATCACATATTAAATATTTACCCCAAAAATATCAGTGATTCTGTTTATAATTTGCTTTTTCTCCAAGTTCGTGTCCTTCTCGTAGCTATCATAAGTCTTCTTTATAGCTGCTTTTATGGTTGCGTGTATGATTTTTGACATTTTGAATAATATTGCAAAACAACGTAATTGCAACAACGGCAAAATATTTGACTTGAAATAATTTGAAGTTTACGTCTTGTCAAGTTTGACTTTTATCAAAAAGACCTGCGAGCAACCTAATAAAAACATATCATAGCCTGCTCTGTTGAGAAAAGATCGCGAACGTCATATACAAGATAATTTTATGAATACCTTGAGAATATTATAAATTACAATTGAACAAAAGGGCCTTATCTAATTGATGTGACATTAACAAACTTGATCAATTTGAAAAAATCTGTCAAAGGATTTACTCAGAACTTCCTTCGCAAGTGAAAGTTGTGACACTAAGTATTTTGAAAAATTAAAGTCAACTAGTCGTGAACATATCTTAATGCTCCTAATAATACTGAAGCAAAGAAACGAAATACTTGAAAATGTGAATTACATTAATTTGCAAATAACAAAAGCATTGCACGCGTTGGGATCCGAACTCAGCCCGATTTTAGAGGCTGGGAAAACGATTTCAACCCTCGGCGGTAGCCCGCGCTCAACCTGACTCTTGATCCCGTTCTACCACAAAGGAATGCTTTCAATCTGCGCGATGCAGCTGGATGATATACAACACGCTTATTTTTGCCTAGTTTTGACTCTTTTACAACATTTACCTCGTATCTGTTGGGTCTCATTTTCGTGAATGGAAAAGCCTGAACTATGTGCAAATTATTACTTTTATCTATTCTTCAGTCAAAGCAAAAATTAATTAAAGTTATTTTTGAAGGTGCGCCTTGTATATATTTGACTGAAAGTATGTTGAGTTTCATGCCAGGTAGACATATGATCCGCATGCACAATATCGACTTCCTCCGACAAATAGTTTTTGAGCTATACCGCCAACAGATAAACAGACAGAGAGATGGACAGACAGAAAGACAGACAAACAAACAGATATACGGAATTGAAACATGTTTTTCGTCATCTAGGGACCCCGAAATGTGAGGATCTGAAGAAATCTCGAAAGATGATTTTATAACGAATACAATACTTAGTGAATAGCTTCTAGTAAATATAAACTACTCCCCGCAATTGTCACATGATCGAGTTTTAACTAATATTCACAATAGTTAACTGATTCAAAATGTTATTTGCAGTATTTTCTGCGATATTTATAATATAGTTATATTAATTGTCTATTTTTTCTGCCCTCGTCTAAAAAACGAAGAAAATATTATAATCGTGAAAATATCGCCTTCCAATATTTCTTCAGATCTTTCAAGTTTTAGGGTCCCTACATGACGAAAAACATGTTTTCTCAATTTTATTTGTCTGTCTGTCTGATCGTGTCTCTGCCCATCTGTCTGTTCGTCTGTCTGTCCGTTTGTGTGACTGACCGTTTGTTGGCGGTATAGCTCAAGAACTATTTGTACCTGGCGCATTAAAATAATAAAATTTTGTTTATTTTTGCTTTAACTGAGATATAGATTAAAGTAATAATTTGTACATAGCTCAGGCTTTACCCTTGACAAAAATGGGCAGCTATAAGCGTGTTGCATATAATCCAGCGGCAACGAGCAGATGTGTTCCTTTGTGGCAGACCGGACCAAGAACGGGATGCACGCAGGCTGCTGCCAAGCTTTGAAATCACTTTTACAGCCGTTGAAATCTCGCTCAGTGATGAAGCTTACTTGCTGCAATGTTTCTTAAATGTGCAAATTGATTAATTTGCATTACGAAGTGTGTTTTTATAGTTTCAGTATTATTAGGAACGTTAAGATATTTTTACCTCTAGTTACCCCATATTTTTTCAGCGTCACAAGTTCCACTCGCGAGGAAAGTTCTGAGTAAAGCTCTTCACATAGGTATGCTTTTATTTTGTTCATATTTATTTTGTTCATAATTTTATAAATGTCGAACCTCCCACCTGCTTAACTGTCTTTGGCCTGACTATTTACAAAAAAAATTCGCGAGTATTCTTACCCTCAAATATTTTTAAAATAATTTTCTAGAGAGGTTGCAACTGATAATTCCATAACATTAACAGTGATTTATGACATAGGTATGTATTCAGAGCATTAATAATTATTACCATACGTGGGCTTCCTCTAAGGCAACCACCTAATTGAACGTAGCAGCGAAGGCCATTAGCTAACTGATATTAGTGGAATAATAGCTATTTACGTCTCTAGTTGTGGAAAGCAATCACGTGTCCTGCACAAGATTTTTCTGCTTTATTAACGTTATGAATGAGCGAATCAAAAGATTCTGTACCGTATGTGGAAGATGCTATTAGCAGTAATTTCAAATTTCTTGCTGAGTAAATCCAAAGAATTGTATAAATTGGGGTAATAAAAACTTTCAAAAATTATGAGAGCTGAAGGTGCTAAACGGGCACCATAAAATTTATTTGGAGCAGGTGAAGAACACACCAGACCTTCGAGATATTAGATTTAAAAACTGTACGACCCACATTTATAATAAATAAGGTCATTTTCCTGATTTTTTTAAATGTAATATACTACTAATAGATTACAAATGTACATTTGTTACTAGTTATGAAAGAACCACTTTTCAGAATTAAAACATGTAAAATGTTAAAATTTTCTAGGTGAATTTAAAAAATAGAATTTATCAAACAATCGTAGATACATTTTCTTCTCTGTGCAATTTTTCTTGTTTTACTTCATATGTTAAAATCTCTGTATAATTTTTTATAAGTTTTTTGGTTGAATTGAAACTGCTAAATTGCACAGTATTTTAAGCTTGGCGAATGCAGATTAACGATAGTGTCAAAAAATCCCACAGAAACTCTGGACATAGGACTAGGACTTAATCAATCACTGACGCGAAAGTGATTGTGATTGATAACTGCAAGCACACAATAAGTTTTTCAAATCGATATTTGAATTAGGGTTGAACAGTGATGTCGACAGCGTAGATGGGTGATAAAAAAACGTACAGTCATTGCCTGCAATAACCTTTACTGCGACTTTAGAAAGCATTAATGTTTTGTATTAAAAAATACAATAACCACCAATGTAAAAGCAAACTGATTTGTCACAATGGTTTCGAATGATTAACGAAATTTTAAAGCTTCGAGGAAGAAAATGTACGGCTATACGATTAATGACATTTGAGTAATACTCGTAGAAGCTACGTTTGAATTGTGTAAGTATATGATTTGCTGAATGAAAAGCTTTCACACTAAAAGAGCAAATCTGAGAACTAACATTGAAAGTGACATAAAATGTATATAGCGTAAAACATTTTTGATAATAAATTTAACACCACTCTTATGATTGTATTTCGGACTAGTGATAATATTTGATATAAAATCGTCATATCGAACATGCAGGTCAACTCTGTAAACAATTAATCAACATTCAAAATAAACATTGTGATTATAATATATATCGAATAACATTTGCCACCAACAAAAACGTCAGGAAACCATTTGGCATTCATAATAATAAACTTCGCTAACACATACTCTTTTTGCAAATATATTCATATGATTTTAGGCTAATTTTATAGAGCTAACGTAATAGAACTCAATTGGCATCGACTTTTCGAAAAGTTCTTACTATTTGCAAATATGTATTAAAAATCATGAATACCATAGCCATACATTTTAATAATGACTAGCTGGCCCGGCAAACGTTGTTCTGCCCAAAAATAATTTGTCTCTGAAACCCCGTTTAACCACTATAGAGTTTTAATTTTATATCATGTCCATCGTCTTGGACTTAAAAATGTATGCCATTTTCTAGCTGTAACCCGCGACTTCGTACGCGCGAGGTTCTTTATTTGTGTATTAAATAATGACTAATTATTTTCTGTCATCCCATCCCATTTTATCCCTTCCCATCCCCGTCCCCGCTCCCGTCCCGTCCCGTACCGTCCCGTCCCGTCCCGTCCCGTCCCCTCCCGACAAACGTTGTTCTGTCCAAAAATAATTTGTCTCTAAAACCCCGTTTAACCACTATAAAGTTTTAATTTTATGTCATGTCCGTCGTCTTGGACTTAAAAATAAATGCCGTTTTCGCCATCAACGTCCTAAAAAACCTCAATAACGACACCCAGATCGATTTTTAGGCTTATTTACTCCATTTCACCCTCTAAGGGGTAGCGAACCCGACAGACGTTGTCCTGCCCGAACATTGATTTGCCTGCTATTAGCGGGTTCAGCAAACGTTTTTTCGATATTCGAATTTTCGATGTCTTTTATTTTAAAAACATGCTAATAGCTACAACTATTTTCATTATCCGTAGCGCGCTGGTCATCATTGTGGTTCGCACGTAAAGTAGATACCCGCGCAGCTGACTGTCTTCGACGACCTATGTTAACTCGTCTTGCCTTTGGCATTGTAACGGACACTATAAAACGACACGGAATTGTTTTCACAATAACTTGTGCACAAACCAAATTTGAATGTCTGACTGACTGACTGCGACAACTTATGTAAAGCATTTGGAATTACATAAACCTGATGCAGATTATGACATTATGGGGAAAACCTTTCAAACCATTAAGCACAGATGTGACTGCAAATAGAAACAACACACTTTCGATATTTTCCAATTTTCCGGCTTTCCCTTTGGATTTTCTTCATTTTTCATTCAGTAAGAACCTTCTACGCAGTATTATAAAACTTAAAAAACAGATGAATAAAATCGGTAAAGTCGTTCTCAAGTTATGGCGTCACCCAGGGATATATATATATATATATATATATAACAAAGTCCTTTTCACAGCTCGGTGGTTACTACACAAGGCGAGGAAATTTTTGACTGGGAAAGGGGTTATAGTCAACACCAATCTTAGTACTTGGGCAACGATTTCAAGAGCTATTAATGGTTTTATTTCAACAAACCATTAATAGCTCTTGAAATCGTTGCCCAAGTACTGAGATTGGTGTTGACTATAACCCCTTTCCCAGTCAAAAATTTCCTCGCCTTGTATATATATATAGATAGATTATGCGAGAATATATTATAATAGTACAGAAGTTTTACTATACAAGTAGGGCCGGACTGGCTAGTGATTGTCTATGAAACTATGGTGGCCCCAAGTCCCAGCTGTCACCCTCTTGACCTACTAAACCTTCAGCATATTCCATCAAAATTCGTGTCTAAGATAAAAATCGAGAAAAATTGCTGTCCACTTGTACTATATTATGTAATGACATTAACTAAAACTACGACGGGAGGTCAATACATTTGCTCCTTAAGTGTGAAATGGAGGTTATGCAAAAAATTTCAATATTTTTATTGTTCAATATGATCCTCTTTTACTTTAATTTATTTATGACATACTAACTGACCCGGTAAACGTTGTTTTGGATTATGACATAATGGGAAAACCCTTCAAACCATTAAGCACAGAATCATAAAAGTATGACTGCAAATAGAAAGTCGTACAGTGTATATAAAAACACACTTTCGATATTTTCCGGCTTTCCCCTTGGATTTTTCCGAATTTTCTTTTTTGCTAAACCACCTCGGGAGTAAGACAACAAAACAAAAAAAATCAACCAAATCGGTCAAGTCGTTCTCGAGTTTTTGCGTTATTAACACACGGAGATTGATTTTTATATATATAGATTTGCAGTAATAATTAAAATAATAGATTTTTTCCTTGTTGAAATGGTTATTTACAACAGTGATCAGTCCATTACTGTTTGAAAAAGGTAAAAGTTACTGGGGGCCATGTTTGGACTGTAGCGTGGGTGGTTAACCTCTTCAAATCCACAAGCCGGTAATTCAGTCATTTCTGCACGAGCGGTATGGACAGGCACAATATCATGCAAAAGCAGCACGCCTGTAATTAGTTTTCTTCAATGCTTTACTTTAGTAGCTTCCCTTAAACGATCTAGAATTTTGGCATAATATTCTCTAGTTATCTTATTACCTTTTCCCTTGCATTCCATTTGGCCCCCATTTGACCGGGCCAGACCGGCCCTGAATACAAAAGTTATCACTCAATCTCAAGTACATTTATATTACTTTAACTATTACCAACTAAATAACCGAGAAAACCTTAATTCGATAAACTACTATCTTCAACCCAAAGATTTAAATATCTGGTCTGAATATTGTCAAATTATATGTAAGCAAAGTTCAAATTGGTGTTGACATAACATTCTAACTTTACCCAACATAAATCGGTATTGCTGTTAGGATTGCCTGCGCGCTTTGTATAATTAACGTCATTTTAACTCTACTGTCAACAAGCACTTACATTCTAAAACACAAATTAGATACAATAATCTTTTAAGTGTTAATCTGAATTGTCAACTGTTTAAAATACTATCTGAGAACACTCTCGAACACATTGTAGCGGTGACAGAAAAACGCAGAAAATCAGATCTTTCTCAACGCTCTCTTCAGTATAATGGGATAGCTAATATTTTAAAGTAAACTGAAACAAAACACAAAAGCAAAATTAAAACATTCGAAGGCTTGTTTATGATTGCTGCTTAAATGCAAAATAAATCTGACTATTCAACACTATAATGAACGAACCAATGAAAATTGTTTAATTTGTCAGAAACGGCCAATCAACATTGACTGTCATTGAAAACACCTAATGTCACAGTGTTTTCATGCGAACCCGATTGGTTTCAATGATTTCAATTTAGTGAGTAGCCTTTGACTGACATTTCACCAAAACGTCAAAGTCAAAGTTTGCAAATCAGCGTCGTTCTAAAAACCCATAATAAACGTGTTGGAAGCTCCAATATTGGATTAATAGTGGAAAACGTTAAAAATGTGTGCTGTCGAACATGGTAAAAGTCATCTACCCATATTGTTGAATAATCTTTCCAAATACCACTCAAGGCAAAATTTAAGAGAATTCTTTTTGTCAACATGCAAATTATTGCAAATTCCTCTCAACAAAAACTGCTCAAATTCCACTCGACCTGAGGTCTCGCGGAATTTTTAACGCAGTTTTGGTTTCGAGAAATTTAAACGCAATAATTTGCATACGAACTAAAAAAATTCTCAAAAAATTTTCACCTTTTGTGGTATTACCCTTGAGAATAACCTTTAAAAATAATAATTATGACTATGAATATGTTGCTATAAATGACGAAAAATACGTTTGTTTGGCATTTTTATTAATTTCTATGGTAAATAAACGGCAGAAAATAAAACGCTTCCGAAAGGCAGTCTAAAAAAACATTAAAAAACATATAAAAGTAAATAAAAATATACTTAATAGCTATTTATGATACAAATTGCAAAATTAATTTTTCAGTGTTTTAATAGCCACATTAAAACACCAAACTAGATAAATTATTAATATAAACTGTAAACCTACTATAATCGCGAATTCTGGAAGATTAAGAAAGATATCAATTTGAAATTAACGACATTTAGAGAATTGTAATGCTTATCCATATTTCATTTACAACAACCGTTCCAATAAAATTATGTTTCTAGATAGTGTGGTATGTAAAGAAAGGTTTAGAATATTCATAATAGCTTATAATAAAAAAGAGAAGAAAATAATAATTTCATTTGTAAATCTATAGGCATAAGTTCTTTTGGAATTAACGAGTCTATTACCTACTTTTGTCCATTGCTATTTCTCAATGACTTTCTCTGATAGAATGATATTATGCTTGGTAGCGACAATTCAAATACATTATTTACGCGATTAAATTCTAAAAGCTGTATTATCGACAAGGTCATGGTCACTGCTTACCGTGAAATAATTTCTCTCTATCGGTAACTGTGGTATAAACAGCAGATTATTGTTTGTTTGTTATGGACAAGATCTCAGCATGCGGTGTACCAATTACCTTAGACACCGACTGCTGTGGTCATATGGACAAAGTCCTATTTAGAATTTTGCCCCAAGTAAGGAGTTTCAACCCTAGTAGAGAACCTTTTACATGCTACACATCGTAGTAGCATGGGACCCACGACTTTATATCACTTTCGAATGATGGCATTCTGTGAGGTTTTTATCCACTTTTTTTTAAATAGCAGTTGCTTACCATTCCTACAACGTCTATACGATACATTTCCTGGAAATTTTACTATTAACAAATAAATTTAACAAATAATTTTCTTGTTAAAATTAAAAATCTCCGAATTAGGATTCCATATTCTGACTAAGAAAAACTAAGTTATTTTCTTTTAAAACTCATAATAATTATATACCTTTTTAGAATTCAGTTAAAGTTATTTTATATTTATAAATTGCACATTCTGTGATCCAAAATGGTCTTTGCGTTTTATACATAGGGAGTGGTATTTTTGCTTGCAATGATTTTTCATTGTAACATATACCTGGCCTAACCTATCTTCAGCATAAAACATTGCAATTATTTCCATACGAATCTGGTTTTGACGTAATATATACTCTAAAAAGGCAATGATTACTTTGAAATCCAAGTTTTTCAGACAATTATACAACTTATGAGAAATCACAAATCCTGAAAGTTATTGGAACAAATGCCCATTCCGAGGTCAGCAGAATCATGCTTGGCTTCAGAAATAGAATTCGGGAAGACTGCTTTAATGACAGCATAGAACAGGTTAAAGTATGTTCAAATCGTATACGTCATGCTATAAATTAAAAAAAAAAGTATCGAACACAAGGTGAGCATAGACACTCATGAAGTATACAGTGTGTACATAAAGTAAGGAATAAATTGATTATCTAGAAAAGGAAAATCTTTTCGAAAAAATTCTCGGACACGTCAACCTTTCTTTTAAGGTGCGCATCTTTTGACGCATTGGTGACATCATTACTGTTCCAGATATGACGTCATCGACTTTTGTTTTCAAACGATAACCCCTATTTTTGCCAGTGTCATTTGAAAGGGCATATTTTTCTGCATACAGCACATCACAAGTTTTGTCATGTTACATAAGGACATTTTCGAGAAAATTAATTTATAAAGATTTAAAATTAATTAATTTTATTCAGTTAATTGAACATAATAATTAATTAAGTGTTGCAACTGAAGTCCTTCCTTGAAGTCTTAAAAAACCACTCTTTTTTTTATAGCAAAAAATACATTTTACTTTTTTTGATACCTTACTGAGTTAGCTGTTATGTTGACGTATGTCACAGTTTTGAAGTTTCAATTTTATTGATTCACTTCTTTTCAAAAAAATAAAGAATAAAATGCGTTTTTCTGTTACTCAGAGAATCGAAATTCTGATGATGATTGGGTACGGTGACAGAGTACGAACGCAACAAAAAGTAGTTGGACTGTTTAATAATAAATACCCGGATAGGCCAATAACTCAATCAGCAGTAAGCAAAGTTGAAAGGAAGTTTCGAGAAACTGGTACTGTTGATGAACGCTCTAAAATTGGGCGTCCTAAAATCAATGAGGAGACCAAATTGAACGTTTGGTAGCTGTGGAAGAAAATCCACACAACAGCCTTAAAAGAATTAGCCAAAATAAAAATAACCAGTTACAACTTCACATAAAATTTTAAAAATGGAAAAGTGGCATCCCTATATGGTAGCTCTGACCCAAGAACTTTCCGAGGACTATCCAGACCGACGGATGCAGTTCTGCCAAACGTTAATGGATATGTGCAATGCTGACCCTTTACTAGTAAAAAATTTTGTTTTCTCTGATGAAGCTACCTTTACACTGACAGGAACAGTAAATCGGCGGAATTACAGGTACTGGGCTAAGACGAATCCAAAATGGATGAAAGAACATCACACACAGTATCCTCAGAAGATAAATGTTTGGGCGGCCATTGCAGAAAATAGAATTATTGGATCCTACTATTTTGAAGAAACCTTAAATGGTCCAAAGTATCTGCAATTCCTACAGGATTATGTTGTATCCAATCTAGTAATCTTATTTCCTAATGTAAATAATCCTGCTATACCAAATGAAAACTTATGGTACAAGCAGGATGTTAGAAGTTATCTTGATCAAGTCTTTCCTAATAGATGGATACGTAGGCGTGGTTCTATTGAATGTCCCCCAAGATCTGCGGACCTTAATTCATTAGATTTTTTCTGTGGGGCCATCTAAAGAATGTCGTATAAAAAACTAGACCAGACAATATCGAGGAATTAAAAACTAGGATTAGAAATGAATGTAATAATATTTCTCAAGAAACTGTCAGTAAGGTCCAACGAGAATTTATTGACCGTCTTGGATACTGCCAGCCTTAGGAAGGACTTCGGTTTCAACACTTAATTAATTCGTTTGTTCAATTAACTGAATAAAATAAATTAATTTTAAATCATTATAACATTTATTTTCTCGAAAATTTCCTTATGTACGTGACAAAACTTTTAATGTGGTGTGTGCAGAAAAATATGCTCTTTCGAATGGCACTGTCAAAAATAGAGGTTGTCATTTGAAAAAAATGTCGATGACGTCATATCCGAAACAGTAATGATGTCACCAATGCTACTACAACGTCAAAAGATGCGATTCTTAAAACAAAGGTTGACGTATCCCAAGATTTTTCCGAAAAACTTTTCCTTTTCTAGATAATGAATTTATTCCTTACTTTATGTACACACTGCATAATTATGGGTACAATTTTCCAGTTGAAGAACAAGTTTGACCAGAACTAACGAATTAAGAAAATGTTGCCATACTGCTACTTTCTTCCTTCTGATTAAATCGTAAACACATAAGAAGATATTTGCATCGATAGGTACACCAATAGAGGACCATGTTTTCTACTGCCAGATAAAAGCATTTGTTTCATGATTCAATATTTTCTTTTTTTTAATCGGTAGTGCAGAACATCAAAATCGTCATTAAAATACGAGAAATTGATAGTGAAATAATCCATTATTTTACTACTTTTTTTAGGAAGCGAAGGGGGGCAGATAAACGTCAACTGACGTCAATATAACCTACAAAGTTGGTTAAAATGTTGCAATTTCACGAATTCAAAAACATAATTTACCCCTCGGCATTAAAGTTGCCCTTTATCCCTCATGTAGTTCAAGAGCCTCAAAAGCGTGAGGTAGTGTACAACGTGTTCCAGTACTTTTTATCCAAGAATAAAGAAGGAGAGATTCTCAAGAATGTTAAAGGAAAAACTCGTTAAGCAACGAAAAATCAGTCAGAACAATAGAACGGATTATGAATCAAGCCAGTGCATCGTCGGAAGAAAATAGTGGTACGTAATATTGAAATCGCCCGAAAAAAGCGCCTGAGAAAGCTTCCTGTAACATATTTGGCAGATTATGAGAAGTATGATATTCGGCAAATTATCTAAAATTTACATAAAACAGAAGAACGCCGTATCACTATTAAGGCTTTACGCAGGTGAAAAATTATTGGCAAATATAGGCTGGTGTGAATCACTGTATTTTTCTAATAAAATAAATAGAGATGGTTGTTAAATAATACAACCGTTAGAAGTATCAATTAATTATCAAAAGAAAGTTGTTGCAGGGATAAAAGAAAGTCAACTGGTGCAAGCTCACCGACCTGTCCAAACCGCTCTAGTCCGCTTTGTGATTGTTATGCAAACACATGTGTTGTAATGAAAACATTGCCCAGTTAAAATCATACAAAATTGAAACGAATAAAGGCAATGTGATTTCAAGCTTTTCAATTTAGAGCCCATAGGGCTCAATCTGTATTTACATCTACATTTCAAAATATATCTTGCGTTTCAGTTTATTGCACCAATGACTCTTTTATAATAAGCAACTTCTTAATTGAAAAGTAACACAAAGCATCAATCAACAACTGTAACTTGTTGATACTTATTGCTTCCACTAAGTATGTGAGAAGGCGGTAAATTGGCATTCCGGCTTTTATAAAAAAGATGCATCTTTTTGGAGTTGTCCAATAATAAAGACTCCCTTCTTATAAACAATTTAATTTAGAGTAACATTTGTAAGTTCATTGTAAAAGTACCGGTAAGCGGCAAAAAACTTAAATAGACACATTTGTTCTAAGATGGTGACACCTGTTCGACATCTTCCGTAAATATGGTAACAACAATAAGCGATAAAGAAGAACTAATCTCCATCCTATAATCTTATTTAGCTGTTATAATTGCAGTATTACTGAATGTGCTTTGTTCTAATGTACAGTGGTAAGGGTTCTATGACGTCTACGTCATCCCTTGTTTTCAACTACAGTACCACAAAAAGTTTCTTCAAAAAATACATAAAATTATTAAAAATAAATAAAACCGTGACAATACAAAATAAAAGCAGCAACAGTGAGCAAAAAATATAAATAGAACTACTAAGAGCATTTACACCAAAAAATTAGAACTAGTGAAATATGTAAAATATCCACCTAATTGATTTTCCTTGCGCTTAAAGCAACCATGCATCAATTTTTTATTTTTGGAAACAAAAATCACAATGTCGTTCAAAAAGAAGTACTTAAGTGTACTTCTAGTCGTTAGTTACTTAAAGTGCTAAATCATATATCGGATATTAGTTTCTTAAGACTCACAATTGAAAGTTTGTGTTGACGAAAATTAATTAATGGTAACCTAAGTAAAGTATGTTTTTCGACTGCAGTAAATCCTACTAATGATCTTAAACCTGCATGCTGTGCAATGAACGTTAACAATAGAACTCTCATACAGAACATGAACGAAGCGGTTCTTTTGTGTCGCTGCAAACAGACAAAAATAAACGAAAACATAACCGTCAAAGAAAATTTATATTCATTGTGTACAAAAGGCCTTTCCTTTACCGGTGCAAAATGAAATAAATTCCGCGCGGTTTTTATTCATTTAGATCGTGCACTAGATGCAGTGGCTGGAATTATTTTGTGTATGCATTTACAGAAGAATATTACCATTTGTATGATTCAGAGTGTGCGGTAGGTATGTTGCAGCAGTTTTATGTGCAATGGGGCGCGTGCTTTGCTCTCGAAAGTCCGGATTACATGCACTCGCGGGATTGATTTTGGGGCAAAGTACCATTAAACCGGCTGGCAATATCGCAGTCCCTACCGCTACTTAGCACTACACGTATTATTTACATAGACAGAATTACTATCATTTTTAAGGATTTGTCAGGCAGTAACAATTGCCTCTACTCTCGTTTCAGCGAACCCGGCTGACGTGTAGCGCTAATTACTTATATTGCTGCAGAGTTATTCAACTACTGCAATCTCATCTCTAAATCACATTTCATAGAATTATTTGTGAATACAAGTTTTAGTTCCCTATAATAACTTTTATAATTGCATTTGGAACTGCAGATGCAATTGTAAGCGAACTGAAGTTGTAACAGTAACCTTATTTGCATTTGGTGGAGGCGCCGCAGATTTATTTATAGTTTGTTCTCTGAAATACTACAGATATACAGTGGTATACAATACTCAGTATCAAATCCAGCGGAGGAGGCGCCAACTCGAATATTTGAATGATGATGGTGCAAGTTGGCCGAGTCGGCAAAACGAGTTATTTTCATGGAATGGTGTACCTTAACTTTCATGAAAGAGATTTGAAGACGTATCACTTGTTTGTTAACTTTTATTCGCTTTTTGTTCCAGCAAACAAAAATACATGCAAACATAGTGCCCAGCTCTGAAATAGATTCACAAAGAATGTTAACAACCCGAGTTGAACCACGTGAAGACTACTGAAATTGTAAACAATAGAAAGCGAGCTTAGTATAACCTAAGGTGCGATACTTCGACATATTGTGCCGTTGGCTTATGACATTCTATGCTAACAGTGCTGGTCCCAAAATATTCTATTTTGTTATATAAAGGACAAAATATTTTTTTTAATGTTGATAACTAAAAATATTTATTGAATAACGAAATCTATTTCAAATAATTTTAAATAATTTGTTAAAGTAAAGACAAGTGGAGAGAGCAATTACCTAATAAAAGATTTAATATACCTCAATTTGCTGTAATTCCAGACTTACATAATAAGTTAATATTCTATACACATTTTGTTAGAAAACAGATTTTTATTTTCCAATTACAGACGTTTAAAGTTTGAAAAGTTGAATTTGAGGTGGACATTTGGGTTGTAATTACATCACTGACAATTTTACATTGAACAATAGTACTCAACTGGCTCTATAAGTCTGTCAAATTTGAAAGACACAAAACTAATTTGAAATTAAAAAAATTATAACAAGCACTATACTTATTAAAACTTAAGAACTCACAAGTAGAATAGAAGTAATTATTCTAGTATACATTTGACAGCTATTAGACTTGAAATGTTCTGCTAGCTTTTGAAAAACATTTACTTGAAATTTTCAAGATTTCCAAAAAAATGTATTACAGTCCAGTTTAACGCATGGAAATTTACAACTTAGGATTAAACATACAAAGATTTATGTCATTATTTTAATAGATTAAAAATATTTATCTAGATTTTTTTCGAAAATGTAGTCCTGTCATTTTTAAAACAATAACTTTCCCAAATAAAACTATTGGGTGGCTCTACACTTTACTTTAGGGACTCGTACTAAAGTATTACCAATTTGTATCGATAACTGTTTGCTTTTTCTTGGAATCTGGTGCAAACATTGCTTCCAAATGATCGCTGAACATGTCCAGGCCTAGCTTATGTGCGTTTCATATAAATTAAAATGTTTTTTCGGTGAAAATATTTCAAAATTGAATGCTAAAAATCCAATAAACGATGCAAAAGACATTTGTGCCATGTACTGAGTTCTGATCAAAAGTTGCAAAGGGTGTGCCTTGCTGCTACAGTTGTTTACAAAAATAGGTTTGAAAGCGTCTAGACGACGAGTGGCTTCAGTTTTAAATTTTAAATATATATACAGGGTGTTTCATTAATAATTGGAAATATTTTAACTGTATAATCCTGGGCTCAAAATATTAATATTTAACCCAAATCACTTAGATAAAATGTGGCTTGTTACTGAGATATAGGGTGTTTTATTTAAAAATTTAAAAATGATTTTTTCCCATTACTTTAAAAATATTTGACGTATCCGTATCATATTTGGTAGGAAGTGTAGACACTGTAAACCATGTTAAATTATGTTAAATAAACATTTCTGGCTAGTACCAGAGGTGTACCACAGGGGCAAGTGAGTGGTTGACCCTTCCCAAATTCTACGCCACTGGCGGAATTGCCATTTTAGCACAATTTTTCGATTCTCCAATACTTTCTATGTAAATAACATACTCTTCCTTCGTCACGATAACGTCATTATTTTTCGAGATATTTAAAGTTAAACATAAAGCTGAACAGTTATTTTGATTTTAATGTGTATTAATTATGTCGGCGTTTTTTGTCATAAGATTGTATTTATTACGCAAATGAAACTTTAATCCGTATTAACAAAAAAACATAATGTTATTTATTGAAATTTCTTGAAACTAATACATAGATGCATTCAACATAAAAAAAATGTATCCATGTATTCGTTTCAATAAATTTCAATAAATAACATTGTTTTTTTCTTAATACGGATTAAAGTTTCATTTGCGTAATAAATACAATCTTATGACAAAAAACACCGACATAATTAATACACATTAAAATCAAAATAACTGTTCAGCTTTATGTTTAACTTTAAATATCTCGAAAAATAATGACGTTATCGTGACGAAGGAAGAGTATGTTATTTACATAGAAAGTATTGGAGAATCGAAAAATTGTGCTAAAATGGCAATTCCGCCAGTGGCGTAGAATTTGGGAAGGGTCAACCACTCACTTGCCCCTGTGGTACGCCTCTGGTACTAGCCAGAAATGTTTATTTAATATAATTTAGCATGGTTTACAGTGTCTACACTTCCTGCCAAATATGATACGGATACGTCAAATAGTTTTAAAGTAATGGGAAAAAATCATTTTTAAATTTTTAAATAAAACACCCTATATCTCAGTAACAAGCCACATTTTATCTAAGTGATTTGGGTTAAATATTAATATTTTGAGCCCAGGATTCTACAGTTAAAATATTTCCAATTATTAATGAAACACCCTGTATATATATCAGAATACCCTTCTACCGTACGATGATGTAGGGTTTTAAATATACAATTGATAAATTTGCAAACGAAGTTCCAAAAAATATACAAGTTTAGGTTTGGTTCTTGTTGCAGTGTCTGTACCTTTATATGATATTGTATAATAAACAACCGGGCGGAGTCAGCTGAATAGGGTAGTCAAAATGTTGCTTTGGCCCAAATGCGGAAATCGCTAAATCCAATGTTGATGACAGTTATGAAAGTTTACCATCAAACGGTATACTGTTAATCATTGCCATTAACAATTATTGACTTTTAATTTAGAAATATATTGGATTTGACACCAATAATAAATACATAATCTATATTATAATTTTAAACAGAATCAAATCGTGTAGAGGGTCAATCGAATTAGTGTGTATTATTGCTAACATTCACGACTGATTCTTTTATTTGACTCTAACAAATACAGAGAATTATTTTGTCCTCAAAGAGTACACAAAAAATCTAATTTCATAAGTTAATTGCCGTAAATTCAATCGACTAACTCATATTATAATCTATACACTGTAGGATATTTAGCGTGTGACTTCGCTCACATGTAAATATACTAAAAAAGATGAGTAAAATAACAAAGCTACTTTATATTTTAAATTTATTCAAATACTGCATCTCTAAAGCTATGCTATCAAATTTGGAATAATTACATAAATGATGTAAGGTTGGTCTCGTTATTGACTTTAAAGGTACCTCCTAGACCTGTGCGTTTCAGTAATGTATTTTTCGTTACCTCGTCTTATACTAGAACTCCGATTACGGATATGTTGAAATTAGCAAATCAAGTCTCTTTGCTTTTAGATATTGACTTTTCTTATACATTCGGTAAATTCTGTACTATAATAAATACGTATTATTCTTATTCACCATGATTATAACAAAAAGGACTGAGCTGTTGAAGACTTCGTCCGCTGGATAGTTTTCTTTTATTTTCCTTTGTTCTGGTTTTTCTTTTCTTTTTTTATTGTTTAGTTCAAAATTATTGTATTGATTAATTAAATTTGCACTTTATGTAATTAGGCCTGTGCCTGTTTAGAGTGAATCTTCTTCTTCTTCTTCTTTCTCAGCCTGTGTTCGTCCACTGTTGGACATAGGCCTCTTCCAATTGTTTCCATGTATCTCTATCTCTGGCGGTTCTCATGCATGCGTTTCCAGCTATGATCTTCACATCGTCGATCCACCTCTTCTGCGGTCTTCCTATTCCTCTTTTGGTTTCTCGTGGTCTCCAATTAATTAGTATTTGTGTCCACTTTTCTGTGTTTTCTGGTGCCACGTGCCCGGCCCATTGCCATTTCAGTCTCGCCATACGATTTATAATGTCCGTCACTCTCGTTTTGTTGCGAATATAGTCATTTCGAATCCTATCTCTCAGTATGATTCCCAGCATGGCCCACTCCATTGCTCTTTGAGTTATTATAAGTTTTTCTGCGGTTTTTATTAGAGTGAATAAACCAATAAATAAATAATTGTTGAAACTACCATAGTAAACCCCCACGCGACCGTCGACGAAGTAAGAGAGCGGTGCAACGTCGCAAACCCTGTTTATACGGTGATGCCCATTGTATAGTTTCTTCAAAATTTG
Source organism: Agriotes lineatus (assembly GCA_940337035.1). Classification (NCBI taxonomy): domain Eukaryota; kingdom Metazoa; phylum Arthropoda; class Insecta; order Coleoptera; family Elateridae; genus Agriotes; species Agriotes lineatus. The sequence goes on from OW679194.1 coordinate 216,295,302, forward strand.
ATAAAATTGTACATTATTGGTTTCTCATAGAACAACCAGCTCGGATGTCGAAATTTGTCAATGTATTGTGATAAACGTAGTGTTTCAAGACCCTTGCTATATGTATATGGTCTATTAGCATATTGCAAGTAAAAGCGAGTTTCTTATAATGCAAAAAAATGCCCAGAACAAATACAAAGTGTAGCAAATAATATTAATTCAGTTTAGTGATTTAAAAAACTCAGTATTACGTTTATCTTCGCATTAAAACATCGCACTTACAAAATGTATCTGTCACTTACTACAGAGATGTTGATGATTTTATAACGAAACAATTAAGCTTTTGCAAAGCGACTACTTTTGGGCAGTATAACACTAGGCTGTTTTTTAAACCTTATATTAGCACAGGTTCGGCGGGTGACGTACTACCATTAATATTGAAGGTCGCTCAATTAAAATAAAGAAAAATAGAAATAATCTACGTTAATTACATAGTCTTTGGTGCTAGTTTTGTATAATTTTTAATAAACACCATTTTTAGTTACACAACATATTGTTTCAGGTAACAACTCTTTTTTGTGTACTACTACTATTGAGCAAATGCCTTAGTTTTAACAAACTAAAGCGCAGTTAGTAATAATACGGAAACTTCAGGAGCTTAAAGCGCTCAGATGACTTTTTATTTTGAGGTGTAACAATCCTTTAGTGGCCAATTAGACCCCAGGAGAAGTGCAGTATAAATAACAGTTCACGCTTGTAATCGAGAGAAACCGTGAAAAACGCTAAACCCGTTGTAGCGACTCATTCTGCAATTTCCAGGTTCGAAACTACGCTGCGCTTCGTGGCTTCTTCGTGCCGGATGTCATTTTGCAATATTACACGTTACAATGAACCTTTTGTTCATTCTACCCACCCAGCTATTTAAATAAGCTGTTACAAAACACGTAATGCGAGTAATACTTGTTGACAGTGTCGAGGGAGTTCAGTATCGTTATAAAACGTGCCGTAAAATAACACGTACCAGCGATTTGTACTTTTTAACTGACAGAGTTATATTAGGGTATCTGCAGCTATCGGAGATAAAACCCAACCGTAATTATTTGGCAAGAATTATTGCAATACAAAGAAATGAATTTGATTTACGGTTTATGCAAAATAAATCCCTTTATATTTCCTTCTTTCAGAAATGATTCGTTTAATAAGATAATGCCTGTATATTTTTTTTGATAAATAAAAGGTCTGTCTGCATATGCAGCGATGGTAGCCACATAAACCAGAATAACTTTGTGACCATGTTAATTCCAATTTTACCAGCACTATTTGACATTAAACGTATATGTGGCTTTCGATTTTGTAGTTGAACGAAGAGAGAAACCTACTGTGTAATAAATGGCTGAAAGGTTTGCGAAAAGGGGTAAGCAGCAATTCGCGGTTTTACTAATTGACCATATCATTAGTTAGGCAACATTTTAAAGAATTTGTAATGTCTGTTAATTTCCTCTAAGTTAAAAAGAAATTAAGCAAAATAGTACAGCAGCCACGTAATGTTATTTAGAAGATTGTTCCTGCTAGTTTTATTAAAAGGCCGCCGAAACGACTTTTTAAAAAACGTTTATTTTTATTTTACAATGAAATATAACATTGGAAGCACACAGCTAGCCGCCGGACAATTTCTTACATCTAGCTATGATACGAACACAATGGAACTTATCGACTGACTGGAGCTTAACTTAGAGGTGCAAGCTACTAGTATATATACTATGCCTAATCAGCTAAGATAAGCGTTATCTCTAAAAGGGAGCGTGAGACAGGAAGCCACGTGCGTTCAAGGTTGCAGACTTGCAGTTCATATAAAGAAGCTATTATTGTTCAAGGTTGCAAGCTTGCAGTTTTACACAAGGAGCCTATTGTCTATTTATAATATAACTCGTCCGCCGATAAAATGTTCAATAGCGGTATTCAAATATGCCTCTATTGAACTTACAAAAAAGAAAAGAAAATTAAACTTATGCATTTACGTTAACTGGTTCAAAATCTTTATTTAAAAATCTAATAAGTTTAATCTTCATTGTGTTTCTATTATAATATAAATACAATATAAAAATTATTAACATAAGAATAGTACACAGAGTAAATATAATTGCAGACACACTTAAATTATCAGATTTAATATAATTAACAGGTTTTAACAAATTTTCATATTTATTAAGCTTAATTCGGTCCTCAACCAATTTCTGGGTGTCAACTGGTATCAAGTCAATCTTTGAAACATTTATGTGGTTTGATTCAGGAATTATTAAGCGGTCAATGTTTGAAATTTTTAAATTAACAATTTCATTTGAGGTTCTTTTTGCGGTGAATAACATGTGTTTTTGATTTATTGAAACAAGACAGTCTGAACTGAGGTGTAAGAGGTTAGTTCCAGATATTCCTTTTCTAAAATTCTGATTTTTACATTTGACGTCCAATATTGCTTCAGATGGGGAAGATATTAACCACGTCGCAGGATTTATTTGTGATATTTTGATCTCTGTTAAATTGAATAAATAAGGGATACATGTTTTATTTTTATTAAATGACAGAAGTTGTGTTTCGCACAATTTGTCGTTAGGGATTTCAAAGTAGTTATTTTGATTACAAAAGTAGGTGTCTAAAGTTATAAGTTTACAATGACTTATTTCAACGGGAATGCTGTTTTTAACGTTGAATAATAAAGTACTATATGTAGGTATAATCATACGAAATTGATAATTTTGGATAAAAATCGGAAATGATATTAATTGTATCATTTGATAATCGTTAGTTTTGGAAGTAAGAGGTATTTCGAATATAAATGTAATTCTGTTTTTAACTTGGTAAACTTTTGTAATGATAATTGACTCGTATAAATGTAAATACTGTAACTCTGCAGGATATGGAATAGTTAAAGCTTTTTCTGATATGCTATTGAGATACGTCGAAATTTCATTTAGATTTTCAATTAAATCGTCATTATCAATTAATGACATATGCATCTGTTGATTTTGAGCAAAAGTTAATGCATTTTCTAGTTCCAAACAAGTGTTAATAAGTAGTTGTAAAAATTGAATTGCTTCTAGCAAGACTGTTTTTAAGGAGTATGTAGCGAGATTTTTGCCTAATTCCTCATTTTGTAAAATTATTTTATTTATATTTCTGTCTAATAATTCTTGACTCTTTGCTATATCATTGATTACTGAGATGGTATCATTTAAAATTTTAGTTTGTTCTAATATAACGTCGTTTTGAATTTTATCGCTTTCTTGTAGTTTAGTAATCATAGATTCATATCTGACTCCATCGTTGGCGTCGAGGTTGCCGGTTAAAAACTTGAAGGCGGATCCAAGTCCGTCGAAAAGACCTCTCTTATTAATTTTGTGTTTAACATCAGGAAATAATTGACTTAAAAGTTTATCTGCTTTTTCAAGATATTGTTTTAATATTATGAGTAAATTGTTATGATTGATAATAATATCGTCAATCCTTTTAAATTTTGTATATTCAATAACATAACTTTTATTTTCGAGTAAAGGTATTACTTTCATTAAATTAGTTCTAAGTGTGTCATAATTAACAAATATAGGGGTATAGTCTATATTTCTAATAAGCGTCCATTCGCTTTGTTTAAGCACTACGTTTCCTAAGTTTAAGGGATATAATCCAGGATTATCTTTTAAATTTTTAATAATAATATCGCTCTGTATAACTAGTGATTGAGTCAGCAGGGTACAGGCGATGAAGAGTACTACCCTCTATTCTGAAAAAAGGGAGAGCAATAATTCCTTTTAGTCAGGGTGTTTTATATTTCCTTTTTTCTTAAATTAGATTTAATTTTGAATTTCAACTTTACTTCTGAAATTTGTTTTAACAAATATTTTTTCATTTAATTGGAATGTTCAATTTTTCCGAATTGGTTTTAATTTTAAATTGTTGTAAAGGTTTTTCTTTGTTTTCCTTTAGCAATATCAATTATAAAGGTATGTTGCTGTGAACATTTAGTTTTAACGCGAGAAATATTGTAACTATTAAAATTGTAAATATTTTTCTTTGTTTTCTTTTAGCAATATCAATTATAAAGGTATGTTGCTATGGACATTTAGTTTTAACGCGAGAAATATTGTGATTATTAAAATTGTAAATACGAGCTTAGGCCTTGTTTGTTTGTTAAATATAATTTTTTACTTGAGTTTTTTCTGATTTAAATAATTTTAGTCTTAAGTTTTTTCTTAAGATATTATTTTTTAAAAATACTTTTGATACTTGAAGTTACTGGTTTATATATTAAAATTTATTTGCAATACTTAAAGTTTTTCAAAAATTCAGGGGTGTGTACAATCTTATTTCTTTCTTTAAACACACGGTTAAAAATTTAGTTATTTTGGCAAAAATTTTTGATAAATGTTCTTTAATAGACTATTTGGTTAAAAATGATTTTATTTCGATTTTTAAGTGCTGGGAAATTTTGATTATTGAATTTTTAGATGAATCTGATTTTATTCCTTCTAAAGTATTAATATAGTATTATATAGCTACTAATCTAAATATTTTACAAATTTATGTTTGAATTACTAAATCTTATGAGTTGACTTTTATTGTCAGTTTCGTAACGGATAAAGGTATTTCGGGAGAGTAAAATACATCTCTGTATTGAAAACATAAATTAGTTAAAAGAGTTTTTTTTTTGTCTTCGTTTAAATGGTCTGATCTTAAATTGTTTTTAAATTGTTATTTAAATTAGTTAGGTATCTAAAATACTTTTAATGTTTGGAGTTTTTATATTAAAATTGTAAAAAAAAAATGTTATTTAAATTAATTATCTAAAATACTTTTAATGTTTGGAGTTTTTATATTAAAGTTGTTAAATCTGATAGACTGATTTTTGTTGAGTTCATAATTTTTATTTTTATAAGATTAAGGATTATAAATATTAATTTCTTGTATTTCATTTAAAGTATTAATTACGCTTGTTTTAAATTGATTATTATATGATTTCAATTGCTGAAGGCATGACTAATTTTTCATTAAATTTTAATTTTGGAGTTATTTTAGTTCCATTTTTTTTATGCTGATAAATTTTACGAAAAGTTCTATACACAGGGTTAACTGTAGGTTTTGTTGAGAAAAATAAAAATCTTAATTTTTAGGTTTGGAAAAATTACATTAGTTTCATTTTTTTTTGTTTAGTTTTTACGGGTTGTAATAAAATGGTATCGTAGCTCTTTCTGTCTGAATATGCATCCATTTATAATCTATTCGTGCGGATAATTTTGAAAATAAGTCGGATCCAATAAGTCCTATATAGTCTGGGTTAAAATTATATAAATAACATGTATGTGTTCCGTTTTCATAAAAAAGACTGGGGATTGGTAAATCTGCAATTAAGTTATGTTGAGAAATTCCATGAGATGTAATTATCTCGAATTCTGTTTCATAAATATAATTTGGAAAATGTTGTTGTACAAATTCTGGAGAAATTATTGTTTGTGAGCTACCTGTATCTATTAAAAGTTTATCGCCGGTGGCGGGAATTATAATATAAGGAAGGTTTGATTTTGGATTTATATTAAAAGTTAAAATATTCTTTTCCGAGGCTCTTAATGAAAATTTACAGTATCGTTTGGATCTGGATATTCGAAATAATCGTAAGTATGGTCTAAATCTTGTGATTCGTAATTTTCAGTTGTATCTTGAAAATTGTCAGGGTCAAAATATTCCTGAGGGTTTTCGTTAAAATTTTCTAGAGTTGAAAATTCTCCATTTTCAAATAAATCTTCGGTTAAGTCTTCATATTCATCCGGAGGTTTTTCTTGATGGTAATTTAAATGATTAAAATTTCTATTAACGTTTTGAGAATTTGCTCGATATTTATTAGGGAAATTTGTTTGTTGAGTAGCTGGTCTTTTTATAGTGCTAAAGTCCATAGGTTCTGGTTTATTTGTTGGTGAAAAATTTGGTTTAGGTGCAAATGCATTAAAGCTTGAATTTTGAGTTATTCTAGAATTATTAGGATTGTTAAAATTCGTTGGACTTTTAAAATAGTTGGGATTTTGATTAAAATTACTTTTAGGATTTTGGTTAAAATTACTTCGATTTTGTTGGAATGGTCTTTGCATAAAATTTGGGTTATTAAATTTAGATTGATATGAATTTTGTGTTTGAATATTGGAAGTTAAATTTGATTTATTTAATTTCTGACTTTGAAAATTATTTTGATTTTGAGAATATCTGATATCAATTTCTTCTTTTACTATGCTTAAGGCTTGTTCTAGTGAAGTTGGGTTTCTACTTCTTACGAAGCTTCCTAAATTTTCATTTAGTCCACTTGTAAAAGTGCGAAGTGCTAAATCTTTGTTAGCCTTTAATTTATAAGTGATAATGTCTTTTGATTCTTGACTCAGAGAAACTTTAGAATTATAAATAGCCAAATGAGTTCTAACTTTATTGAAAAATTCTATGGGAGAGTCTTTATTCTGTTTTAATTTGGTTAAATCAATTAAAAGATTCAATTCTGACCTTTGGTCGCCAAAATTTTCAATTAAGACATTTTTTAAGTCTTTCCAAGTATCGTACTCGTAACCTGTAATTACTTCTAACGCTTGACCTTTTAATTTATTCCTTATCGAATTCAAAATTACTTGGTTGATATAATCGTTTAAATTTTCTGTGCAAAATTTAGTTGCAATGATTTCTGCGGATCTGATAAATTCCGAAAGAGTGGCTTGATTACCATCATATGTGGGAATTTCATTTAGTAAAGCTACATTAAAATGTGGGGGAAACAATGATGCGTTTTGTTCAACCATATTTGGGTTGCTAATGTTGTTACAATTATTTAAAAATAAAATTCTAGGGATTGAATTCCTTGGTGAGCGTGATCTATCTCGTGACATAAAATTTTTACAATTGTTTCAAAATATAATTATAGGTGTTTTACCTAATGATTCAAGATCTCCTTTAACATAAAAATTTTGTTGACAAAAATTAATTTTACTTTATTTGTTTCACTTATTTTTAATTTTTATTTATGTTAGTAAACAATTTAATGACTAGGGGGTGCTTAACAGGGGGTAGGAGCCCTACGCGCAAGAACGCAAGCACAAATGCAAATTAAGCACACCTAGTATGTGCAGCAATTGGTCTGGCTTACTACGTTTTGCCTGAACTTATAAATAAATATTTAAAACTATGTTAGTATAATTTTTAAAACTTTATATTAGTTAACTTTGTTGTTTTAGGCGAACGCTTTAATAATTATTTTTGAAAATTATATTACGTTACTTTGTTGCCTTTAAAATTAATTATTTTGCTTTTTCTTTAAAACTTTGAAAATTATTACTTAGGCGAACGCTTTAATAGTCGTTACTTTGTTGCCTTTAAAATATACCTTTGCTTTTTCTCTAAAGCTTGAAAATTATTGTTTTTAAAAATATACCTTTGCTTTTTCTCTAAAGCTTGAAAATTATTATTTTTAAAAATATACCTTTGCTTTTTCTCTAAAGCTTGAAAATTATTATAAAAATATGCACTTACATTGTGCGTTAAAATTGACGAACGGCGTGCGATCAAGCTACGTCCTGTTGTCTTCAAAAAGGATGCGTCGATCCTGTTGATGTCGGCTGGCCTGCAAACAGCTAGGTCCTGAAGTCCGACTTTGGATAGTCTGCTTTGCGCTAGAGCGTTATCCAAAAGTTGTCCTGGGGTCGTCGTTGTTGACGTTGCCAAACCAGAGACTGATCCCAATGATCAAGTGGTCCCAATGACCAGATGGTTCCAATAACCACGGAGGAGCAGGAGCTGGGTCGACGGGCGCTTCTCACGATCGGGCGATGTTTGTCCCTGTTGGAGATGTCCGAAGATCCGCTGGGTGGTAGGTTTCGATTTGTGGCAAAGAGCTGAACCTCAAGGAAAGTTGCTGGTCGACTCGATGTTTGTAGTTTTCCAGGTTTTCCTCCACAAATCCTACCGACTGCGCCAGTTTTATTAAAAGGCCGCCGAAACGACTTTTTAAAAAACGTTTATTTTTATTTTACAATGAAATATAACATTGGAAGCACACAGCTAGCCGCCGGACAATTTCTTACATCTAGCTATGATACGAACACAATGGAACTTATCGACTGACTGGAGCTTAACTTAGAGGTGCAAGCTACTAGTATATATACTATGCATAATCAGCTAAGATAAGCGTTATCTCTAAAAGGGAGCGTGAGACAGGAAGCCACGTGCGTTCAAGGTTGCAGACTTGCAGTTCATATAAAGAAGCTATTATTGTTCAAGGTTGCAAGCTTGCAGTTTTACACAAGGAGCCTATTGTCTATTCATAATATAACTTGCTGTCGTTACATAACGATGATGTGATTTTATTTCTTGTTCCACTGTAAGTTATACGATTGCAAAAATACAGTGGCAGCTCGTTGAGAATTTTGATGGTAGAGCCAATCGAACGTAAAATCCTTTTTCAACCTCTCATAGACAAAGATAGACTCTAACATCCCAACATTTAAATATTTCGCATATGGACTGGCAAAAGTTAACATAGTGGAAACATTTGCGAAATTTTACAAGCTAGTAATGGATGATGAACTGAAATAATCGAATATATATATATCTTTCATCTTTTCTTTAAATATATAAATCGGTCAAAAAAATGCATATCCACTGTTTGAGATGCATAGATGCATGCGTGATTAAAGTATATTATTTCAAGAAGTACCACAGTTTACCAGTAAATTATGAGTATAAGTTATTAGCTATTTAAATAAGTAACTGTAATTATTTTTCCTAAACCCAAACGCGTATTCTGTCTGAATTACACATGGCCTTTCGAATATACTCCCCGGACCTGGCTTTTCTTTATCTGAACTCTATGAGGTTACCGTATATGCTAAACTTCTGTAAGTATCACTATCAGTAACTTGAGATGTGCGCTATCAGTCGCGGTCAGTTTGCAATAGAATGCTTAAACTTAGGTGGCTCCAATTTAAGCCTAAATAAACTGCTCAAGTACAGGTCTAAAGAGTAGCTTCAGCACTGCGAAAACAGGTTGACCTTTCGCCAAAACCAAATAGCGCATGAAGGTGCTCGGGACCTTAGCAACAACTTTGCCCCCTTTCAAAATTTCGATATCTGTAGCCGTTCGAAAGTTACAGGCGATCCAGACAGACAGACGGACGGACGGACGGACGGACGGACGGACGGACGGACGGACGGACGGACGGACAAAACGTTCGCATAAGTACGCTGAAGCTACTAATAACATATCGTTATATACAGTGTGTCTGCTTAAGTTCGCACCATATGAAAAACTTTTTTATTAGTAATTTTACGAACAAAAGTTATTCTTTATAAAAAGTTCTGCATGGTCCAAAACTTAAAATTCAATCATCAGATATACATTTTTTTAAGCCGTATACGAGGAATGTCAAAAAATATGAATTCTGCTCAAGAGTAAAGTACCTTTATTTGTGACAATATCGAAAATTGTTATTAATAAAAGTTGATTAAAATCGAAAACTACGTTCAAATATCCAATTACACCTATCTACGATGAAAATCGGGTTTTGTTATTTTTTACATTTTTTTAAGTTGTTTCGTATGGAAAATCATCAAAATAATGCAACATAGAGGTTACGAGACGTAAAGGTTATCAGAGTTTTAACGAATAAAGAGATAACTGAAAAACGTTTCCGATATTGTCAAAAATAAAGTTTTCCATATGAAACAAATTAAAAAAAATTTGAAAAATAACAAAACCTGATTTTCATCGTAGATAGGTGTAATTAAATATTTGAACGTAGTTTTCAATTCTAATCAACTTTTCTTAATAACAATTTTCGATATTGTCACAAATAAAGGTACTTTACTCTTGAGCAGAATTCATATTTTTTGACATTCCTCGTATACGGCTTAAAAAAATTGATATCTGATGATTTAATTTTAAGTTTTGGACCATGCAGAACTTTTTATAAAGAATAACTTTTTTCGTAAAATTACTAATAAAATTTTTTTCCATATGGTGCGACCTTAAGCAGACACACTGTATATATACCGTGCTCTCCCCGCTGCAATCTATGAACTGTCAAAAAGCTGAGCCGCTTCGATATGGCTCCAATGCGTCCGTCTAAGTATGTAAGCGCCTATGGCAGAGTTTATATTCATGTAATAAAAATTGCTCCTGCTTTGTTTAAGCTTTAAAATAAGAAAAATGATGAAAAATAAATACGAAAGGGTGTTTCTTTAAGAATAAAACAAATCTGGAATGTTTGGTTTGTTATAACGATGGCTGCTTGGCTTTTTAATATACTGGAAGAATGGTGAGATTTACAGAAGTAAAAAGTGTAAATAATCATGCAAAAATTATATTTTCGTGGTTATACGGTTTTACGAAAGTAAACTGATCAAGGGCTAAAAATAGATTATTTGGTTGATAATGACTATTTTCATTTACGAAACAACTATTAACTCTTAATATTTTAAGTTAAAAAACCCTGTCAAAATCTCTTTTTTCTTAATCGGAAGTGAAGAACGCCGAAATCGTCATTAATTTCCAGTGAAGTAATCCATTGTTTTACGACTGTTTTCAGTTGGCTGATTAATAGAAGGGTGGCAGGAAACATCAACATAACCTACAAGAATTGCCGAAAAAATATTGATTTCACGATTTCTTGATTTAAAAAAACATAATGTGCACCTCGCCACTGAAGTTTCTTTTTATTCCCACATTCGTGACAAAAAGTTAAACTTCAATGCCTTGGTATACAAATAACTACTTTATTTAATTGGTAAATTACAGTTTATTCCTTATGGACATAAATATCAAGGTATGTTACATGCTGAAGGAAAAGCTTTCATTATTACCAAAAGTATTATAATTTTTTACCATTGAAAACTCATTTAAATTACTTATATGCGCTTAATTGCGTTATCGTGTTAAGACCGGCCGTCATTAACAAGTTTGCTAATTACTCAGCGCTGACATGTCAGAAAATCTTCTTTTTCTTTATTGTTCTTGATATCAAAGTGATTGCTTAGTACTTCCCTCATCTAAAAGACGAACGAAGTATTACAATCGCGAAAAAATCTCTTTTCGATATTTCTTCAGATCTTCGCTTTTCAAATTTTTCTGGTAAAAGCCATTTAAATCCGAGAACTAACACGGGTTATATTTACATCCTTAACAACAGCATAACAGCGTTTACAAAACGGGACACTTGTCTTAGTGTTAATCAGATTAAAATGCTAATCGTTTTATATAATTTATTCAACTGGTTTCTTGTATTATATATCTGTTTTCGATTTTCAAGGGAAGAACGTGTGGCAATGACACCGCAAACTGTAAAGGACAATATCGTTTTATCTATCACGCCATGAACATCATACCTGCCTATTATCTGTAACGTTGCCAATTTTATGAAAAATTTAAATTGCTTATATTTTCAAAAATTCCTGTTAAATACAAAAAGGTTCTGAGGATTTCATTCCATTTTTAGGCGTAGAATATCGTAGCGCACTTTTTGTACTACCGATTGACTATAGCCTGTATAACAATATAAAGATTGTAATGCTGCAGTTGCTAATACAGAGCAATCAAAAATAAAATTGATCGCGGGAGCCCATGAAATATGTGATGACCGTCTACACTGCACTTTATAAAACTACATTTGAACTACATTCAACTGTATTATTAGTTGATGTGACTTTAACAGTTTAATAGGCTGCACAAATATGAAAACTATGTAATTTAAACCAAATGTATAAATTAAATTGATAGGTAATATTAAAATAACATGTGGATACGTTAAACAAGATGTCTACATGTCTACAAAAAGCTTGCTACAGATTGTGCAAGCTTTACTGTTCTCCCTGTATATGGTTAATACATGGCCCGACCCAAGTGGTAGTACTAATTAAAGTACATTATACATTAGAGTTTACAAATTTTACTTCCCTAATCTAAAAGTCGAAGGAGCTATTATAATCGCCAAAAAATCACTTTCCAAAATTTCCTCATATATGCACCTATATGATGAAAAACAGGTTTTTTACAATTCTGTCTGTCTGTCTGTCTATCTGTCTGTTACCGGTATAAGTCAAAAACTATTTGTTGGAGAAAAACGATATTTATCATGCAGATGATATGTCTACCTGGCATGAAATCGACAAAATTTCGAACACATGTACAATGACCGGCAAAAAGTCGGTATCATTTGAGAAAAATTTTTATTCTTCATTATTCAAAAAAACTTTTGTGCTTGTCTAAAAACCTATTTAGGCCCTGTCATATATACTGTGTGATGTTTACTTATTTAGAAAATGGCGCTTTTCGAAATTGTCAAAAACCAAAATGTGCTATTTTTCGGAAATTAAGAAAAATTTGACTGAGATTTTTTAAGTGTGTTAGTTTTAGCTAACTGGACAATCTTAAGGCCAGCAAACATCTATTTTTCTTTAACTTTAGCAAAAATTTAATTTTTTATTTCACATACCAAGGCCTAATTTTAAAATATTTTTTTATGAGAAGACTAAAGATTTAAAAAAAATAATATAAAATGTTAATTGCTCCTTTAGATTTTATATTATTCGGTAGTCTTCTTGCAATAAATTTTTGATGAGGATACAGTCCATCATCTTTTAAAACCCTATGTACAGGAGGTCGTATACTAGTTTCTGGATTTTTAGCTACTATTTGTAAAACGCTAATTAAGCATACAGAGAATAAAAATATACTCTAAAGGGTCCGGTTGTTTCACGTTTAACACAGTGGTCAATAAAATCGTTAATAGAGTAACATCGGATTTGAAGTAAGAAGTCTCTTAGTTTTCTCTTAAATACAGTTCGAGTTTTTGTGTGTCGTAATTCAGCTGACAGTAGCTGTAGTAAAAATGATTGAAATCAGCGGCTCTAATATCATCTTTGCTACGGGTGTTATATTGGTGATCGTCACCATTTAAGGCGAAAGTATCTTTATTTACATATACATAGCACAATAACTTATATAAGGACACCGTATTAGGGCACCGTTGTTGCCATGTTTAATTTTCAAAAATCTTATCTTTTAAAACCATTTCCAAAATAAAATACAAATAATTAAAACAAATTAGTCAACAATTTTTATGTTAAATGCATTTCCTATCGATAAGATATACGTTTTATTTAAATTTTCTTTTTACATAGTTCCTTGTAATTACCTGTTGAAGATACCAACATTAATCACCCCTTACAAGAAAACTAAGCTACACAGGACTTTTTTGCAGTTTTGTGTTAATCTTTCATGATAGAAAAAGGTAACCTGAAGTTTTAGTGGGAGTTGCGAGACACCATGTATAAGCGATAGAAATATGTATGTGACTCTCGTAATTTTAGAAATATTTTCCACCCCTTCGTCGGTCGTTGCGGGACCCTGTATAATTCTGATGTAAAAAATACAGAAATAATTAATTTCCTTTCATTATAATAAATTGTAAATCTGAAATTATAGGTACATATTCTACTCAATGAAACCATTCAAATGAGGTGCCACATGACCCCCCTTTCCATTTAAGAAAAAGATACAATGTGGCGCCGAGCACCCATCTTGAATTTTTGATTGACCTGGAATGAATGGCTAAAAACATCCATAATTAGTATAGTTTTTACTACCTTAAAATTTAAAGGTTCTAGCAATATACTGATTTTCATACAAAATACTATTGTTTACCTGTTGTTTATACCAGGTGTCTTAAAAAGAATTACATCTAGTAAGTTTTGAACTTTGTTTGCATGTAAATTATTTTTGTATTCGAATTGTTATTGGTATTGCATTATGGGAAATTCAAAGCATACTAAATGTAGAAACCGCGGACAAAATAAACAAAAATAGAGTAATATGACATCTGCATACTTGACTGATATAATATACTAGCACCTATACTGTAGTTACTCTGCTAAAAAAGTTACAAGTTGTTATAAATGTAATACCTTAATTTTTATGTAGTTTACTTAATAGCACATTTTAAAACAGTATGTAAATGATCCTTACTATAAAATAATTTATTAGTGTTTTTAAATCGTGATAACATAATATTACAATTTATTTTCATATTTTTATACACTAACCAGTCCGTTCACATCAAAAATGTTAGCCCGGATTTAAAAAAAATTAACATTTTGGCTCTAACTCAGATCCTACGATTTATAGTGTACATTTTATTCGGATGGTGCTTGGGAATTTTATGTGTCGCGAACCCGGACATTTTGTATAAATAAATCTCCCGTTTACAGACTGGCGAGAAGCGACAGGAAAATCTCTCTTTGAAGTATGCATTTAATTTCTTACTCGATGGCATTGAATGGCTAGCATCCGCACGGTCTATTTACAGGACAGAATGAAATGAACGCGAAAAACTTAAGCTTTAAAACTGTGAAAAGAGTAATATACGCGTTCTTCTGACAGCTCCTGTTGAAGATAAACGTAAGCTTTATTACGAGGTCGTCTTTTCGAGTCGCGGTCGCCCCATTAATCATCACCGAGGCCTTATGTGTCGTACATGTCGCAGCCCCAGACATTACTCCTTCTCCAATTACTTCCACACCCTCTACTTTTTCAGGTTTTATAATCTACCTTAACCTTTTTACGCTTTTAAAATACTGTTCTTTCAAGCAGGAGTCTTTGGATAGCACTGCTACTGACAGCGATAATCATTACTCATTTACAGTTTCCAAGAGTTTAATATGCGGTTAAAAGCAATGAATTAGTAGCAACTGCAACAAGCTTAATTTAAAATCATGGCGAGGTTATTTTCACCAGAAGAAATGTCTTTTTAATACCTTCGCGACAGAAAACACGTCTTCCTAGCATTTTCTTTTTCTAATTTTTACGACTTTGAAAACAAGCTCATAAATCACAATTTAAATATATCGATTGGAACAAAATCAATGATTTCAAAGAAAGTGGAGCTCGTCTGACAATGAAAAGCATAGTGCGTCACCATCTACTCAAGGGACACGTTAACGAACTACGGCTACCCGCATATTTGTCACAGAATTGTTGCGAAACCATGACATTCTTATTCTTAACTAAAACGACAACGCAGCTTTTGTCACCAACTTTAATTAACTGTAAGTTTATGTGGTTTCAATCCTACTGAGACTGTCCGTTATTTTCACTTTGAGAATTATACTTGGAAGGAAACACGATTAAATAAGATAAAGAATCATTTCACTTGCTATGTGAAATCGCTCGTTATCTAGAATAAACGACTTAATAAGTTTTGTGAAATGCCTAATCACTGAAGATCTCGAACAAAGATGCAAACAAAAGAAATTCTTTGTTTTTCTCCTGCTAGTTTTCAACTTTGGATAAACTACTTCTTTCTATATCAAACTACCGATTTCCAGCGGCAGCAACTTCTTTAAAATCTCAAAGTTTTCCAACTAGATTTGTCTAATACGGGTGATTTGATGTTGTAAGTAATCACCCAGCAGAATTCCTTCTGTATATTAGGAAACTTGCATATCCATCTCCCCAGGAGGCGAGAATATAAAGAACGCAACTACTTCAACTTTATAGTTTACATTTTGCTTCCTTCATAATTCTCGCTCTAGGATAGTGTGCGCTTTCGAGAATTAATATTCCAATACTATCATGTCATCGCTCTTACAGTTTCTGTTTACGTGCGTACCTTGCATTAAACTTTTTTTGTAATACCTACTTGTTAAGTATTTCTTTAAGGACTGTTTACTACTGCGTAAGCAACCTCTTTACGGCCCGGCCGTAAAAAGTGTCCGTAAAGACCACGGCCTGCTAAATTGTGTGCCAAACGTCAAAGTGAAGTTTGTCACACAAATCCAGCAGCAAGCAACTCCACATAGAAGAAGGCGCAAAAGACTGCTATAACTCCTGAACATACGCTAAAATAACTTGCTCATTCAGAATCTTAACGTCTTTAGGAATATCTTCATCATTTTCTACAGATGTCATAAGTTACGAGCTGGTTACAACTTAAAACTGCTTACAACTATACACGAAATTGGAAATAACTGGCATTTATAAACAACAGTTGCAACGTTCTACGCACTCTCAATCATTCTAAAACGTCATTACACAAACCTAGCGTTTTGATGAAAATAAATTAGAAAAATATAGATATGACCGAATTGTATGTAGGTATTACAAAAACTATTGTACAGTACACGTCCGTTAGGGCCTTTACTGCCTCGCCAGTATTATTCGACTCGCTCTTCGAGCTCGTCTCACAAATTCTCTGGCTCGGCAGTAAAGGCTATCCTAACGGACTTCTACTGTAAAATACTATTAATATTCTGTTTATTATCCAGAATGCTGCTATCCAAACAATTCCCATAGCAAGGGAAAGTATTATGAACAATATAAGTTGTAACGTCATAAATTGAACTCATTGATGTTTTTTACTGCTTCTCGTTAGATAACCATGAAACAATAAAGAAGCCAACCTGCGATTGATTACTAATAATAATCAATGGTAGTACAATCGCAGATCAACCCCCTTATCATTTATACACCACGGTAGCTCTGTAATGTTTGTACTCACCGTAATGACCTAGCTAGCTTAATCTCGGTGGCCTTGGGTCGCAGATTTCTATCATCAGCTGTACTACTGCAAGCTCTTTATAAAAAAACACAGGGCGCCAGAAATCACAGATTTCAAAAAAAGGTAAATAAAATCGTAGCAAACAAGTAAGTTTATTAAATCAACAATTAATAATTGCTTGCAACATCGGTATTCAGTCCTTAAATTGTTTATCGCAAAGTTTAAATACAGTATATAACTAATGCTGAAAATGCAACACGCACAGCAAAAATATGTGAACCTCTTTTGGGCTCTTGGATTGAATGTGATCACAACTCCATGCAAGGATAAACTTACCACTGTCATATGTATTAACCGTTATCTCGGTAGTGATAATAAAATGGCGTGAAAGCACTTTTTACAAAATTCTTAATATGTATTCAATTAGCAAAACTATAAATTTGTGAATTGTAAATTTGGGAACAATTAATACATTATGTTTTAAATTTATAAAACATAAATTTATGGATAGTTAATACATTACGTTTTAAATTTATAAAGCGTAGTTTTAAATTTGTAAATTGTAAATCGGAACAATTAATACATTAAGTTTTCAATTTATAAAGCGTAAATTAAATTTGTAACTGGTAAATCGGTTAACGGTGATGAAGCGTCGTTGATATCGATTCCGCCAACAATTCATGGGCAGGCGAAGTTATCATCAAAAGTTGTAATGAGACTAACCTGGTTGTGACAAGAAAGTCGCATGTAGGCGATGAATAATTGGTCCAGGATAATCTTAACGTAACAGCCTTCAGCAGCACAAATCTCGTGGCCAAAGTTGATAAGAGAACGAACGCTCCGCGTACCACTTGGCCAGCTCAAGGTGACATTCCAGAAAGGAGTTGCTGGTCCAAGTTATTGATTAGGGTGTTAATTAGGAAACCCAAATAAGGAGTCGTCAAAAAAACGGCATCAAAGAATGGCGTTTAAAAGTGACGTTGAAAAATTACGTCAAATAATAACGTCAAAGAGCTGATAAAAAAACGGGAAATTACTAAAATGAATATCAACAAGTAGCGTAGACATACCTGATTTCAGCCCATCAGCCCACAAACAAAATTAATATTGAGGTGCAATAGCACGCAAAATGCCTTCTTGGAACAAGTTGCTCCAACCAAAGCGAAAGGTAAAATGACCGCTGCGGCTGGCGCAACTGATAACGAATTATTTTGGGAAAACCAAAATCAGAGAGCTCGCGCAAAGCAAGATTTGATATCGTTTGAAATACAGCGAATAATAATTCAAGTGGGAATATACAGGCTGGTAACTGGCGAAACAATTAAGCGGAGCCAAAAATTGTTTCAACCATTCTATATGTATAACATCATATTTCTGTATGATAACTCTAACGAATTATTAGCTATGGTAATTTTTATTGCCATCACAAATATTAAAAGGATTTTGACGTTATCGGCAAATTTTTAGAGTCTTTTGTTTCCCTAGTTTCCGGTTGGTGAAGAGCAAACGCTAGAGAGTTGTTGATAAACAGTTGTAAACAAAACGGTACAGAAAATTTTCTTAACATTTACTAGGAACAAGTAGCCCTTTTTGGTTTCTATAACGAGTGTTGACAATGAGTTTTGTGCTTACTGTCTTAAGTGAAATCGCCCATATGCTAGAATGGGTATTTGAATTTTACAAACTTTAGAGTATATACCCGAACACCAACTAAGGGGTGACTTGATTGAATGGTCTGGCGTTGTGTATTTAACAAATATTTTCCCACAACTATTTCTACGTTTTTCTAGCTTATTTCAACGTGTTTAACGTTTTTCTACGTTAACATACTTTTTCGTCTGCTTCATGTTATTTTTTCGGCGAATTGAATAGCCAGAAATGTTTACGTTAGCATATTTGTGGATACATTATGGGCGCTGAACTAGCTTCAAGTTCTCACATTTGGTGAGGTTTTTAGTTGGTTTACATTCAGCCTGATGCGCGTTTTGAAGAAGACGGCCATATTGAAGGTTATATTTAACTTTTACTAAAGTCACTACTTAACAGTTTATAAACTTTAATTCTGTTAATGACTGCATTGACGGGTGGAATAGCTTAAATACTTAATAATTTGACTTTATTTAAGGACTGTAACAATTTTGTGATAATGTACTAACATTTGGTCACCGAACAAATGTTTAATGATGATTATGTTCAAAACGGCTAATTGAGAATTCTCACATTCTGTATAAATTTTGTATAATTGACAATATTGAGTTGCAACACACTTTAATAGTCGTGTTTTTGTCATTACAAATCCGCGTTGTATTTTCAGTTTGTTGGATTTACTTTTGCTACAATTTTTTACATGCACTTGATTTGTTCTTTTGACGAGATGTATGTAATATAAAGTATGATCAAAAATTATTTTCATTTAGGTAGTAAGGCTATGGAATAGTTCCTTATTTATGAATACAACTACATTTATACTTAAATGTCAAACTTGACATTTAATTCTTAAGTGTCTTATATTATTCAGAAGTTAATAACTATTCCACAATCATACAAGATAAAAACAATTTTTGATCATACTATACTTAAATACTTAGAATACGATAAGGTTTTGTTCTTTTTTTGTGCTGTTTTGTTCTTAAATGGTCAGCCTAACTACATCGAGTGGCTACACTCCATGTAATGGTTTTATAAATTATGATCTCTATTTATCGTTTACGAGAGAATTTCTAACAAAGTTATAAACTGGGCCTTAATAAAACCATTGCTGTTAATCAATCAGAATATAAAATTTAGACTAATTATTTCAGTTTTGCAAATAGTATTGATGGAACTATATAATTAAACAGTTTTACGAAAACAACTGTGAGCAAATGCCACTGAAATAAAACTTCAATAAAAATGTAATTCTATGGCATGAGTGTCGCTACATATATTCTATTGTAGAGATGCTAATTCCATTTCGATGTTGTTTTTCTTAGTAAATTCTGTAGTTTATTTAAAAGTGAATAATGAATATGAGATACGTATAACTCTTCAGTTTCAACATTATTTGCATTAGAAGTTGAACTAACGGAGTAGTTCAGGTGGAGTACTCGAACAAGACGATCTAGTCAAATATTCAAGAAGCAAACAGTCGTCCTCTTACGTTGTTTGCCCATTCATTTAAATGCATTTTCGACTAGAAATTACGTAGAGTACTCCAGTCATACAACTAAATGCCAGATTTAGTCAATTAAAATTATTATCGAAACGTAGTACTAATTAAATGGGCTACCTCACAAACTCGTTAACCACTAAAATGTTCTACGAACTATGTTTGAAAATATTTAATTACAATTTTCAATTTAGAAAATATATCTCATTTAGTTTAACTTTTCGCAGTAACAATGCCAGGAAATGGCAAATGAGAAAAAATATGTCTATCATTTTACAAATTCCAAGACTATCAAAAAGCGAGGATACGAAAAATTTAAGTTGCCAACAGTACGGACAAACCACTGAATACAAAAATTAACTCTTAAAAATCTGGTGTGATACACGCACACAACTTCCTTTTACAGTGATCTTATAATTAGTCAAAAATTTGATTTGAAATTTTTAAGCATTTGTCAAAAATTTTCAAAAATTACAAATTTTACAAAAACGGTACAAAATAGAGTGTTAGTTCAAAAGACAATTTTTTTTCTAGAATTTTCAGCTGAATTCAAAAATGTAATAATATACCGGGTGTTCTATTAGAATAGGAGTTAATAAAAAAAATTGAAAAAAACACAAAAGAAACCCATTTTAGAAGTATTCAACTGGAAAATCACCTCTCTCACATCAATACACATTAAAAATGTAATAAAAATCTAAAGTTTAAAAAAATCGTCAGAGCCGTTTTTGAAAAAATCGAAAAAAACTTACACCTACTTCCGGTTATGCGATTTTCTTCAAAAGCTTGCTGTCGCATCTACATAGTACACAAAACTTATATATGAAGTTTCAACGCCATACCCCTTTCCGTTTTTAAGATATTCTGTTCACAGACACACAGACAGACAGACACACAGACACATAGACAGACAGACCAATGAAAAAAAATGTTTTTGGGATCAGGGGACTCTAAAACGTGAAGATCTGTTAAAAACTCAATTTCGAATTTTTGGGGTGAATCCAATACTTCCTTTATTGTAAAAGGAAGTAAAATCAAACAACAATAGACCGAACAACAGTGGTATTTTAAAAACAGCTGACTTCTAGTAAGAATTACCCTTCCCCAAGGATCTCTACGAAGTCACTTATGAACAATTCTAATAAGAAAACACAAAAATTCTAAGATGAGTGCAATCCTTCTATCACACACAGTAATTCGTACAAACCAATTCAAGCTGTAAATAATAAACAATTTAAATTCTCATAAGAGATTGGTAGAAATTGCATTTCTGTCAATTTATCTATTTAACAACAAATTAATTAAAAGAATGTATTTCATTGGAGTTGGATAAAATTTTCATTTAATTAAACATTTCAATCAACAGTAATATCCTAAGTGCATTAAAATAGCCGATTAAATTTTAACTTTTTCTGTCAGAATGTTTTGCTAAGAAATTTGACAATTAAATTTGCCGCTCAACAAGAATTGAGCGGAAAATTTACAAGATATATTTCTTCAGAGGAAAACATTCTGACAGAAAATCGTCAAAATTTATTCAGGCTAGTTTACATGCACAGTTGCACACGGGATGTTCGGCGTGATTATTTCCTGAATTAATAGATACAATTCAGTTGGTGAAGCACCTTTAATAATCATGTTAAAATTATGCACAAGCGATTACATTTTGACACATTTTTAACCGCGGTAAAATTTTGACATTTGAATTTTTGTCATTATTAAACTGACAAAAACCATGGTAAAGACGCATAATTATGGATATGCAGGAAATAATCAATTTAAATTAATTGTTATTATCATGTAAAAAAAAATAATGTGTACACTATGCGGTCGATTCTGGAAACAGAAATTGAATATATCTTTTAGTTTTTGAGCTACTGTTGAAAAATAAAATTTTTCAAATTGATATTTGCTTCATAATAAATTTTTCAATTGCACCTCAGAAACCAACAAATTTGACCGATGTCTACTTTCGCGATTCTTGTGGCATTTGGAAAGTTTTTTCCCCTGTAATAATAACGGCGACTTCTATTTAATCCCATTGAAAATGGCACACTCTGTCTATCAATGAAATTTCAGCTAAATCGGTCCCCTCTTTTATAATTGGTGTAGAGGATACAATAATTGACAAAATTCTTTGGTATGGAGACCCTAACGGAGGACTGTAATACAAAATCCAAAAATCTAAAAAACGTTGCCGATAGGCCATATAAGTTAGGTCAACAACATGTTATGATGTGTTTTATCGGACTTTTTCCCTCTCAGGACTAGCCAGGAACACCTGAAGACGGAAGTAGATCAAAACTCCCAAAACGTCGTGTGATATACACCTTAGACAGTGGAAAAAGTCCGATAAAACACATCATAATAGACCACTGCCAAAAAATGACATTCAGAGAACAACAACATGTTCCAACCGATAAAGCCAACAAGAAGATGGACAAAATAGACTCAACATTAAGGTTGGCTACATGGGATATCGGAGGATCGTAATCACAGCGATCAGTGATCCCGGATTCAAACCCCGGGGTACCTGAAAAGAAGTACAAAAATCAGTCCTTCTCTGGACTAACCAGGAGTTCATTCACCTGGGAACGTGAGTAGATCAAAAACTCCCGTAATATCGTGGGATAAACACCCAAGACAGTGGAAAAGGTGCGATAAAACATCTCAAAATATTGTTATATTTTAATATTAACACATACATATATGAAGTTGGCAACAATCACTTTTTCTTTTTCTACTACTTGCCTACCTCTTTCACATTTATCGTTGGACTAGCTTTTACCCGCGACTTCGTTCGCGCGAGGTTCGTTATTTGTGTATTAAATAATGACTAATTATTTTCTCTCATCCCATCCCATCCCATCCCCGTCCCCGTCCCTTTCTCCGTCCCCGTCTCCGTACCGTCCCATTCCGTCCGGTCCCGTCCCGTCCCGTCCCGTCCCGTCCCGTCTCGTCCCGTCCCGTCCTCTCCCCTTCCATCCCATTCCTTCCCTTTCCGTCCCGTCCCGTCTCGTTCCTTTTCGTCCCGTCCCTTCCTTTTCCGTCCAGTCCCTTCCTGTTCAGTCCCGTCCCGTCCAGTCCCGTCCCTTCCCGTCCCGTCCCGTCCCTTCCCCTTCCATCCCATTCCTTCCCTTTCCTTTCCGTATCATCCCGTTCCGCCCCGCCCCGCCCCGTCTCGACCCTTCCCGTCCCGTCCCGTCTCTTTCTTTCCCGTCCAGTCCCGTCCCGCCCCTCCCCTTCCATCCCATCCCCTCCCCTTCCATCTCATCCTTTTCCTTCCCTTTCCGTCCCGTCCGTCCCGCCCCGCCCCGACCCGTCCCGCCCCGCCCCGTCTCGCTTTGCTCCGTCCCGTCCCGTTCCGTCCCTTCCCTTCCCGTCCAGTCCCGTCCCGCTCAGTCCCGTCCCGTCCAGTCCGTCCCGTTCCGTCCAGTCTAGTCTCGTCCCGTTTCTTCCCTTGTCATGTTCACCGTCTTGGACTTAAAAATAAATGTAATTTTCGCAATCAACGTCCCAAAAAACCTCAATAACGACACCCATATCGATTTTTAGGCTTACTTACCCCATTTCACCCCCTAAGGGGTTGATTTTCGGAAAATCACGAAATACGTGTTTGATTATTTGTTTTTAGGAGTACTCCTACGAAGTTTCAAGTCGAAATGTCTATTTAATATTATTTTTCCATACAAAATTGGAACCCCCATTTTACCCCTTTAGGGGTTGAATTTCGAAATATCCTTTCTTATTCCTTGTATACATCATAAAGGGAAACTCTGTGCAAATTTTCAGCTTTCTAGGTCCATGGGTTTGGGCTGGGCGTTGATGAGTCAGTGAGTCAGTCAGGACTAGAAATATATATAAGACAAATTCCTCTCCAATTCCTTTACATAAATCCACATTTTATGCTTTCCCCGTCCAGTATTTTTATGATACCTTCACTATTTCGTCTCTTTATCTCATCAGTCACCTTCCCACGTTTCTTTAATGAGTTATAGGTTTCCATTCTAGCACTAACTTTGTTCAAGGGTTGTATATTAATCGTATTACGTGTCTAGCCTATATCCATTAGGATTCCGCTATTCTTTCCATTATATCATATCATTTGTTTGTTATCTATTAGCATTGCTCTTCTTGCCTTTTAACGTAATGCTCAGCATTGCTCTTGCCCTATCCCCTGCTTATGTTTATATTGGTTTCGTCTCAGTCTCTTTGTTTAAACACATCTTCTAATACCAGAGTAAACATTTTGGTGATAAAGTGTCACCTTGTTTCACGCCACGTTTTATTTTTTAATGGTTCGCTATTGTCCTGTACTTTTATAATCAATAATTCTTCTCGGTAAACGTTTCTAATTAGAGTACCATAACGATGGTCTATTCTACTATTACGCAAACCATTGTTTAACTGTGTCAAGGGCCATTCTATAGTCTATGAAAGCTATACACAATGGCATACTATATTCTGTATTTTTTCCATCAAGGCAAATTACTAAAAACTGGATGGAAAAGCGAATGGTATGAACATTTTAGGGACTTACTAGGAATCTATTAAAAACAAGATTTAACTTTGCATAAAGCAAAAGTCAGTTGAGGATGAAATAGAAGAACTTCACGGGGGTATCCAAATGACATAAATTGAAGAAAAACATATTTTCACATCAAATAGTGGATATGGTAAATGATTGTAGGATACATAAAAAGGGGAATCGAGCACTATCACTATGCCATAATTCCAGAAATAATGCACATTGGATACTAACTAATACAATATGAGAGTAGAGTGGATTTTGGAGAAACGCTTAAAGTTGGAGAGCATCAACTCAGAGATAGGCAAATTGGAATTCGACCAAGCAAGAGTGCCAACATTGGAGGTGAAGTTAAAAAAAACTTTAAAGTAAAAAAACAAGACACGTGTCTAAGCAATTAACATGAAAAGCCTCTGATAGTTTTCCACCGGATAACCGAGGATTTGAAGGTAACATAAGTTGACGTGTTAATTCAAGCCATACAGAGTTCATAAGCAGATAACACTTTTCAATTCGGGACATAGGACAATTGATTATGTCATATAAGTCTGACTACAATTGAATACGCAATTTGAAAGTTGACTGTTATTTCTGAACTGTCAAAGATATATTTATATTTATACGGGTCAAGTTTAAAGCAATTGAAAATACACGGTATTATAATAGCATACTTGTTTCTACAATATTCTAGTTGTGGGAATGGAGTTTCTAAATATCAAGTACCTATTTGATTAAACCAGCATTTAACTAGTTAAAAATGCTAGACCCGGCATTGCTAGGGTAGTATTTATTATTTCCTTGGTTTACTTACAAGTTCTATCGAAAGTGTATGACTTATTCTCAGTTTAATTTATAAATAACCTTATTCCGTCGGTTTCGGCGGTGTAACATCTTATTTAAAATTTTTAAAATACAGGGAATATGGCACCAGCAACATTTAATGGTAATTATGTTTATATATACATCTTATTTGGTAACACACGTCTGCACATTAATAGGTAATAGTCGAACTACAAATCAGGCATTGGAGGAAAATATTGTGAGAAAGATCCACCCTTAGATTCATCGCTAACGACTATTCAACACTATAACATATAAGCCAATCACATTGCAGATATTTGCTTTTTTCAACCAATAACAGCAGTATATCACTGAATATTGGGCACCATGCAAAATATTCACAAAACAATTACGTACTCAAAAAATAAATAGCCTTGTTGCGAAGTATCGCTTAGCAACGATGTTCTGTCCTTAGTGATATCGCTAGGTTACGTAACACTAAACCCCAACAAACTGTGTGGCTTGTTTTAAAAATTTTAAAATGCTGTGTTTTGAAAGTATTCCGCTGAATTTAATTGAAAATGAATAATTATATTAATTGTTGGAATATTTTTCAATAAAGTTAATCGTTATGTATTAATATTGTTAAATAGTCGTCCCAAATACCACTCGAAGTGGAGATATTTTTTTTAAATATTTTGCCATTTCCATCGAAATTATTGCAAATTTCACTCAACAAAATCACATTTAAATGTCACTCGCCTTCGGCTCGTGACATTTTTGATGTGATTTTGTATCGTGAAATTTAAACGCAATAATTTACATGGAAACGACAAAATATTTGTCAAAAATATATCCACTGCTTGTGGTATTACCCTTGAGTATAATATTTCCTATAGACGTACATGGATAGACTATTTTAAGAAACATAAGTAGCGCCTACACAAACTGTAATGCCACCAAGAAATATTCCAAGTAGAAGAACAAAAGCGAAGCAACTTTTGCGAATATATGGAAGAACGAGTAAATCGAGGCGGTAACTTTTTTTACCCATATACTTTACAGATAAACGCACATTTCCCCTTAACTATACCCAAAATACCTAGTATCCAATACACCAGGCTTTGGGATTAAGAAAATTCCAATTCCAATGCCAGTATTTAGGGTAGGAGCATTTAAAATTGCTGGCACTTCATATTTAGAACTCTTAATTAATTTACCTGCGGTAGAAGAAGCAGCAGGTGAAGATTACAAAATTTGATTCCAGCACGATGGCTGTGACTTTCTTCTATGGAGGCATCTTAAAAGTAAATTTTACAGAACACGGTACCCAAATATTGATTTTTTGATCAATTTTATTGTCGATGAATGTTCTGGTACTAACGCCAGGTCGCTCAAAATAGTAATTAAAGGATTCTATAATAGTTGGGCATACAGTTGGCGCAAAGCGCAGCATTATTTGAATTTTTATTATAATTTTTAGTAAAGCAAGTTGTTTTACACCGGGTTTTTGAAATCAATTTTTTGTTAAATCGTGTTACCAACAAAGAACGTTAAGCAGTCACGTAACTACCACGTCACGGTGGAGAAACCCCTCACCGCCAGACTGCTGAGCTTGAGATCGCGAGTTCGAGTATCGCTGCCGTCAACATTTTTTCTAAGTTATGAGAATATGCGGTTGCAAATTTATATCTCTTGTAATATTTAAATCTGAAATGCCACATTATCGGCGCTCTCTGCCTCATTCGCTCTCTATGCTAACGGTATTGGTATCGCCGACTCGATTTCCTCCATCTAGACTTTACCTCGTTGGACAATTTTCATGCCGCGTCCACAACAACTAACTTTTTGCACTTGGTACATAAATATCATTATAAATGCTTTTTCTTCGATGTAATAGTGCATTTTTTAAGAAAATCAGTTTTGGCCATTTAGAATCAACAGTTAACGTTCAAATGTCATTGTCAAAGATAGTCATACTTATTCGACATAGTTATATTCTACTAGCTGTTACCCGTGACTTCGTTTGCGCGAGGTTCGTTATTTGTGTATTAAATAATGACTAATTATTTTCTGCCATCCCATCCCATACTATTCCCGTCCCCGCCCCTTTCTCCGTCTCCATCTCTGTACCGTCCCGTCCCGTCCCGTCCCGTCCCCTCCCCTTCCATCCCACCACTTTCCTTTCCGTTCCGTCCCGCCCCGTCCCGTCTCGTCCCTTCCCGTCCCGTCCCTTCCTTTCCCGTCCAGTCCCGTCCCATCCAGTCCCGTCCCGCCCCGTACAGTCCCGTCCCTTCCCGTCTCGTCCCGTTCCGTTCCCTCCCCTTCCATCCCAACCCTTCCCTTCCCTTTGCGTCTCGTCCCGTTCCGTCCCGCCCCGTCCCGTTTCGTCCCTTCCCCTCCCGTCCAGTCCCGTCCCTTCCCACCCGTCCCGTCCCCTCCTTCCATCCCATCCCTTCCCTTCCCTTTTCGTCCCGTCCAGTCCCGTCCCGTCCAGTCCAGTCCCGTCCAGTCCCGTCCCGTTCCGTCCAGTCCGTCCCGTCCCGTCCAATCCAGTCCAGTCCCGTCCCGTCCCTTCCCTTATGTCATGTCCACCGTCTTGGACTTAAAAATAAATGCCATTTTCGCAATCAACGTCCCAAAAACCTCATATCGTATTTTAGGCTTATTTACCCCATTTCATCCCCTAAGAGGTTGATTTTCGGAAAATCACAAAATACGTGTTTGCTTATTTGTTTTTAAGAGTACTCCTACGAAGTTTCAAGTCGAAATGTCTATTTAATATTATTTCTCCATACAAAATTGGAACCCCCATTTTACCCCTTTAGGGGTTGAATTTCGAAATATCCTTCCTTATTCCTTGTATACACCATAAAGAGAACCTCAGCTTTCTAGGTCCAAGGGTTTGGGCTGGGCGTTGATGAGTGGGTGAGTCAGTCAGGACTTTTAGAAATATATATAAGATATCACGCAAAAATACAGTAACAACGTATGGTTTATGCAACTATTATAATATTGTTTAACCCACCAATTATTGATGGGATGGGTCTGTGAGGTTTCGTTTTTTTTTTATTATACCTTTTGTAATTTTTATTCTAAATCAATTAGCTACTAAATACCTTCTTATCTTTAATGAAGGTAAGTTTTATAGTGTAGTATTTTATATTCCAACCACAACCCGTTCCACGGTCTACCCGTCAATTGGAGGGTTAAGTATTTCCGGAAAAATATAGTTTTGACTTTGATTATGCACCACTTTTCCTCAAGCAGTTTGGCTATATGACTCGGTTTCTAAAAATTTTGACAGTATTCAAACATCATTACTAGGTAAAATGTAAGCAAATGATTAATCATTCGCAAAAGAAATTACAATCTTAAGTTTGATTATTCACTCCATTCTCTTAAGTAGTTATGTACGAGGATAGTTCGTCATTTACTGTCCTTAATATAGTAGGCATTGACTGACAAATGAAAAACTGTTTTTATCCGAAGTGTCATTTATTCACGTTAGTGTATGTAAAATTGCGTCTCTCTATCTTTTCATTTATTCGAAATATTAGTTCAGTTCTCTTGTGGTGTTTGTAATTTTATCAAAATGGATAAAATTGAAACAAGAGCTGTTATAAAATACCTCTGT
This sequence comes from Agriotes lineatus, assembly GCA_940337035.1. NCBI lineage: Eukaryota > Metazoa > Arthropoda > Insecta > Coleoptera > Elateridae > Agriotes > Agriotes lineatus. Next base: position 216,323,939 of record OW679194.1, read on the forward strand.
AAGAAAGGTTTATCACCGCAAGAAATTCATAAGGACATGTCTCAAGTATTGGGTGATTCTGCGCCTTCATACCAGGTAATTAAAAATTGGTCTCGAGTTTTCAAACTGGGGAGAGAGTCCTGTGAACACGCGCCAGGTGCAGGACTACCAAAAACTGGTTACCAAAGAAAATATTAATTTGGTCGATGATATGGTACTGAATGATAGAAGAATTACCGTCAGATGCATAGCGGAGACATGTGGCATTTCAGTTGGGAGCGTTGACAAAATGTTGTACGAAGAATTGGGTCTTACAAAAGTCTCTGCACGTTGGGTACCAAAAATGCTAACGGCAGATCAAAAACGCCTCCGACACGTTACCGTAGAGACCAATTTGGTAATCATTAACAGAGACTCCGATGAATTTTTCAAAGATTCCTTACAGTGGATGAAACTTGGGTTCATCACTTTGACCCAGAGTCGAAACGCCAAAGTATGGCATGGCGGCATAAGGGTTCCCCACCTCCTCGAAAATTTCCTGTTGTTTCTTCGGCAGGCAAAATCATGGCAACGGTTTTTTGGGATTTTAAGGGAGTTATTTTTGTGGATTATTTACCACGTGGGCACACCGTAACAGGCCAATATTACGCAGATTTAATACCAAAACTTCGAGAAGCAATTAAGGAAAAGAGAAGAGGAAAATTGAGACGAGGTGTTCTGTTTCATCAGGATAACGCCCCGGCCCACAAAAGCTGTATTTCAATGGCAGCCATTCACAACGCTGGCTTTGAAATTTTTGAGCAACCTCCCTATTCCCCAGATTTGGCCCCTAGCGACTATTTTCTTTTTCCAAAATTAAAATAACATCTTCGGGGAACCCATTTCATGAACGACGAAGAAGTGATGACAGCCGTAAATGAGTGGCTGGCGGAACAAAATACAGATAGCACAGAAGGCATTCAAGCACTTCAGCACCGATACTTAAAATGTATTAACCTGTCAGGGGACTATGTTGAAAAATAAAATTATTTCGTTCTTCTCAAACGTTTGCTTCTATGCTAGGGACAATAATTGGTGAACCGCCCTCGTATATTTGGTACTTCTTAGTACACTAATAATATTATCCTTTCAATTCGATATTGATTAATTACCGATAATAACAAGAATATATTATCTGAACATATTATGTGATATTTTCGAGCAACTACATTTTCCTTTATTTTAAAAATAATTGTTAAAACATTAAATCCTGGCGCGATACTTCATACTCTATTCTATTTTACTTCCTCAACTTCCTAATAGTACCATTCCGTTGGCAGCGGAATGATATTGCTGCATCTTTAAAGCCACCTTCGGAAAAATTTCGTTGGTTAAATAGTATGTACTTAGTAGTTATATATCAATTCAGTTATTTTGCTTTATAAAATAATGTGATAAACCAATCTTTTCTAGCTCGAAAAAATAGTAGTAATGAACAGGTTATTATTGTAACTGTACTGTATGACTTTTATAGCGTGGCTTATATAAATGAATTCCTTTAGTTATTAAAGAATGTTGTATGGCTAGAGCAACAGCTATCATTCGTAATACCTTTTAAAACATAAAAGCCCCTTAAAATTTTTGCAACCTAATACGTCTTGCACAGGCAAGCAGTCGCTATTAATTTTTAACGACGTCAGGGTAGAACAACAGCGCAGCATGAGAACAGGCTTTTTATATTTTTCGCAAAATTATTTAATGTCAATCTTGTTTAAAACGCCTTTTACAATTTTCCCAAGGCGCCTCTCAAAACAATTTATTTATACAGTGTTTTATCGTAATTTGTCTCCCTTTCTGCATTAAAACAAATTAAAAGCTTTGATGCTTTGTAACTTCCTCTTTATTTTTTGTGTAACTAACACAACGTCAAATAAAAAAGGCATCTTCAGATCGAAACACCAAATAACCCGACAACAGAGTTCACATGGAAAATTTGAACCGTTGAGCAAGGTTAAACCTAGGAACTAGTAGTGATCCCGCTTTATTGCCAACGTATACATACTGATAGTGTGGTGAAATTACATTTCTTTATTTGTACAAACATTTTTAGAGCAGCTCGAAACGCAAGTGAACTTTTACGATCCCCCGTATTCTCCCGTCGCAATCCCATTATTACATTGCGACATCGCAGCTAGGGCTTCGTTGCGTGCTTTGAGATTACTGGCCTCGTCCTGGAGAACCCTGAATGATGGCTTCTGTATCTAAGCCCGCCAAATGTGAGTCCTAAATATATATTTGGCTTTGCGTTATGTGACAACGCCAACGCTAAGCTCGTAAGGCGCGCGGATCTACACTTAAAGCAATGCGATACCACTGCGAAGAAAAATTCACCACCCAAAACAGATTGAACTCAATGATTTTCAATTGAACTCTCGTTTGCCGCAATTGTTTCCACGCGGGCCTGAAATTGTCTGCTTGATTCACCGTCAAAATCATCAACCCATATGAAACAGGATATAACAATTGAATAGACTACTACTAATATGATTTTCTAAACAGCCTACCGTAATGGGTAAACAACATATTCAGCAATTGTTAGGGTTTGTGGTTTAGAGCTACTATTGTCATTAACACTAGATAAGCTCTTGTAATGATCACTAGAATAAAAGTATATTCGTACCTACTGCTAATTACAATTTATATATCCTTTAAAATCGAAAATAAATAGTTAAGAATTTTCGTCTACACAATTCTTTTCTAGTGCCCTCGAAATGCTAAATCTACAAGTTTGTAGAAGTGGGTTTACCGTTTACATGTAGAGATGGATTTAGTCCTGCCACTGCACAACTACGGGATAACGCAGTTCATACTGAAATTGATTTAGGCTACAACAAGAAGTGAGAAGATTTTACTTTTCCTTCCCTTGACTTTCTGAAAATAGGATATAGCATTTTATCCTCCTGTTCTAAGGCATTTACCGTCGTAACGTAATATAATATTTCATTCTTAAAGATTATATTTAATGCCACTGGAAGTAAAGTAAATAATCAATAATCACGCAATATGTAGTTGTTTTTGTTAAATTTTACTTCATAATGTTTCTGACGTTATCATGGTTACCCACAAAATGTAAGTAATAGTCTAAGATCCTTTAGCGGCATTTGTAAAAATATAGCAAAATATATTAGGGGAACTCAAATACTTATCTTGAGACTAATTTATTTGTCAATCACATTATTTGAAAATTTTCACGGGCATAGAAATGCCGATTTGAATAGGCAACTTGTTTTGCAAACGTATATTTTGTCGAATGCAGTTTTCTGCTTTAGTGCAGTTTCCTACAAATTGCAATCTTCCCGCCAAATGCAGTAATTCGTCGCTAGATGGCGATATAGTTTTGATTCATTTTTAGTCTGCAAAATTTCATGGAGAGACGTTTTTCAGGTTCTTGGCTCTTGGTGTGCACCCTTGGCCATCGGCCATGGTTTTTGAGCTTTGTGAATTGCTGGTGCTGCCAGGTTAGTGCAGAACAATCGATCAAGACATATTTTGACCCGAAAACTGGCTAAATGAATTGATTGAGCGAGCACATGTTTGGTGTTGTGTGAATATTCTGGCAGATATTTCTGCCTTCACCCTACGGGCTAAGCTTTTCGATTCGAGTGGAATGTCTTCGGAATAGCAGGCTTGCTCGCAGCTCTTGGTTAGTACGAGAATTGTCCACCTACGTGCAGGCACAAGGGCTGCAGTGAACGTCGCATTTACCTCGTGCTGCATCTGCAGATTATGTCCAGTTTGGTAGTTTAAACCTAATGGTCTTATATTTTTAATTTGTATAAATTTATGTGCAAACTATTTCATTTCTACCAATTCACCGTTTTCACAAATTGTGTATTTTTATGTGTATGCTGATTTGACGCCAGCTTAGAGCTGAGTGGTTTATTTTTAAACTAGATCGTCGCCTTGTATGTCTATATTAGCTGAGTGTGTGGTCGCACCGCTTTACGTTTTTTCCCTCTAAATAGCGCCCATATTAAGTTTGTTCGCTGGGATAAACGATCCTAGCATATCACATTGTACCGTTTTGTCATTCATTCAGGGATCGGGTTGCTTCAAAATTAACTGCTTTTGCATTTGCCTTTGAGCAATTTAACGGTTCGTTCGCTCAAACGAACAAAGAAACATTGGCCGGAATCATTTGACGCTCCTATAAATTGAGATTTTTTAGTTTTGAAGGTAAGTCACCTACCCCCTTCCCCTGACTTAGTCCGAGTGCATGTTCCGATTTAATATTGGCAATTTATAATGTAACAATCTACCTAGCTGCGAAACAAAGAGAGACAAAAATGTTAATAATTTCATTTTTCAATATAAAATGTATGCCATCTCTATGGTAGTTGGTTTATACCTTCACAAAAAAATCCTTTGGCTGGCTAGTGAAGTAGTCATCGATCGCCTGCTTTAGTTTCTTATCTGTGTAAAATCTTCGTCCTCTTAACTAGTTCTTCAGTTTTCTAAAAAAATAATAAATCAGATGATGCCATATCTGGATTGTGAGGTAGGTGATCAATTTCCTGAAATCCACATTCCTGTAGAACAGATATGATTTTTTAGTAGTGCATTGTCATGCAAAAGCAAGATTATTTTCTAATGCAAATGTTGGCGTTGTTTACAAATCATGTTTCTTAGATATTTTTAAATATTGGTATAAGTTTTTTCAGGAAGTGTAGTCCCTCTTGGTATATATTCTATCAACAAATTCCCTTCCTATCCCAGAAAATTGTAGTCATTTTGGGAGGTGGAAAACCCTTACAGACATCCTAGCATGGATTCCTGTTTCGTGTCGGGGTCCCAGTAATGAACCCACCTTTCGTCACCAGTCACCATTCGTGATAGAAACTCTAAATCCTTCTCTAAAGTGGATAAATGTTGGTCGGAAAATTGTTGCCCATGCAATTTTTGTTAGGGAGTCAGGAGCATTTTTTCATTAGTGGCATCTGAAGGTCTGCCGATCTTGAGTCATCTTCGGCAGATTCCCGTCTTCAGCGAAATTGTTTTCACCAAAAGTTAACCTTGTAAGAGTCCGCTACTTTCATTAGTCTAAAATTTTATAACACTTCCATGTTCAAGTCTTAGAACATTTAGTTTTTATGCAACTGAACACAATATTTTTGAAACGGGTGTGCAAATATGAACAAAATTGCATATACAGCTGTCAAACTCCTATAAAAATATAGCACTAATAGCATAGCTCGCTCAGCCATTGTTTTTATGGCTAGCTAGATAAATATCTCAGTTCCCTTCGTTTATTCCTTTTTAGGATACTACATTGGTAACTAGAGTTTACATAGTTACAAACGAGTCCGGTAGATAAAATTTACCGGGCTAGACCGGTAGTAGAACTACCGGCCAGTAAATTTTATCTACCGGACTCGTATCCTAAAAAATCTTATACGATATACGACCGGTAGCAGTTGCTACCGGTCTAATAACGTAAATAGCTATTAACCACATGGTCCAGAGAGCATGCCCTCGTTTAGTCCTTTCCTTCGTTCATTAATACTTACGTTTTCGATTTTGACGTTGACTGTTGGAAGCCCACGAAAAGTGATTTCCAAGAGTATTTTGAGAAATGGCAGCATCGTTGGACAATTCGTAATCTTTATAATTTAGCCAATCTAAATAAGTATACTCGTTAATCCTACTACCTCTCCATATACTGTTCTGAGATGCATATTCGTTAATTTATTGTATTTGTCTTTAGCTGTTTTTAATTTCATAGTATTCCTTCTTTCTCCTAATTTTGTATTTACGTGTGTTAGAAGTGTTCTTGTATGTTATTTTAAAATTCAAATTCTGATACTTTTACAGCGTGTAGTGTAGTGGATGCAATTCACCTATATCCATAAGGCAGCGGCGGGGTGCAAACAGTGGAAGTGTGAGTCTTCCTTTATCATCTAAATCTCATCGATAATTAGTAATTATACTCAACGGGGGTTGCCACTTTCCTGGCCCCTTCATACCTTCGTAACTATTGTTACAACTCGCACACGGTCAGTAACAGCCGTGGTTTTCCACAGTACAGCAATTACTACAAATTTCGCTCGGCTATTGCGGAACAACATGCCACCAGGGAACCACAAGGCAGAACAACGTGCCTTCGTGGAATCCACCACCTTGATTATCATATAATCGTTCAGGACGAGGGAGAACATTTGTCGTATATCATCTTCTATAACTACGAAAAATCTACCAACATGATGCTACCAACTATAATTCATGCAACCTACAGTAGCCACCATCTAGTTCACTAACTAGGGTACGCATAGCAGTGCTCACAGGGTCGTCTCACATTGTTGCAACTTATCCCATTAAAATTAATTATTGTTTCTTATAATCACACAATCGCATACACCAACTACTAAGCAGAACAGCCCCTGTCACAGCTCCGAACATTCTCTCCGATTTAGAATTCCGTCTTCCATCTCTAACGAGCACATGCCTAATATATTTTTCAAGAGTGTGTTACATTTTAGGGCTCAATATAATCCTAACCATAAGCAATAGAGAAATTGTAAACATAGTAATTAGAACTTAAAAAATGCACCTTAAAACACTAACAAATGGTTTATTACGAACACGTGTATTTTTTGTGATTCAATTCTGTTTTATTACATATTTTTTGCTATATATACCTTAATTCGAATATGTTTGCAAATTCTGCTTTTTCAAACGGAGTATGTACAGTACCCATACAGTAGCAAACCTTTCATACTACGCACTTAAAAACTTCAGAAAATTATTCCTAAAGAAATTATTAAAACGACCGAAAAGATTTTTCTTTAAAATTTCTCTTAGGAAAACCATCGGAGCTTAATATTATGCTTTGCTTTAAGGTAGTAAAAAGTAAGATTATTAAGAATTCATCATTTTTAATGTAATGCCAACGAACGTTTAACCAAATGTTTTTTAAAGAACTAACCTTACAGTCTGCGAAGTTCTGACGACATTTTTAACCAGAAAGTTTGTTCACAGGCTAATAATTGTTAGGTATATTAAAATTTACAGAAGTTGCAATTTACCAACCTTCGTTAATGCATTGAAAATGAATTTTGCTAATTTTCAAGTCTGGCATAAAATTTCCAAAATCTGAAAAAATTACTAGGGATAGAAATAAAAAAAAATTTTAATTTTTTTACATCTGTATTATTATTGTTTATTATACGCCACGTGAAACGTTACTGCGAAGTTCTACTGCATAGCAGATCATTAATAAATAATACGTACTACAGTTTTGAACCTTTTCAGCATCTTGTACAATTTAATATTAATTTGCATTTGATAAAGATGTTAAATTCGATATTACATTAAAAAAATTATATAACTTTAGAAGATGTATTGCTTATATGAGTCATTCTTATTATTATATTTATTATCTCTTTTAAAGGAGTTCTGAGAATTACAAAACACCCGATCGACGGCTCCACATGTTATTGTTCATAGTTTATTTTGTTAAATATAAGAACTGGAGCGAAGATGCTGTTATTAGGAGGAACGGCGCAGTGTGGAAAAGGGATTAGATGTGAATAGACCTTTGAGCTGTTTAGTCGATATGTATATTTAGTTTTGTGTTGATTGTTCAATAAATATATTTTAAAAGGATTTGTTGTTTGGGGAGCTTTTACATTCTATAAACTAAGTAACTTTGCATTTTCCGTACAAATACATATGTAATTCATTTTCTTATATGGGTATTTCGCCACTCTGCAAATTAAAATATTAAATAACGAAAATATTAACAACGAACGTTTCGAGGGACAATCTGCCCTCGTTATCAACGAATAACAATTAAAACTAACAAGAACTTATCTTTTTTTCACTGGAAGAAAAAACGACCAACCTCCAATGAATTTTCTGACATTGACGTTTGTTGATATCTGTACCTACTTGATCTCATCTTTAAGAATCGCTAGCCAACTATTGTCTAAAAATATTGAGAAAGACGACACGCATTTTTCTTCGTTAAGTAAAATGTATGCCGTTTCCTTAATTTTTCGCCTAGTTGACATCGATTCTTTAGACAAGATCTTTGTGTTGTCCCATTGTATTTTATGGTTTTCATCCCAAGCATGTTCTGCCAGCTTAGACTTATTGAATTGATACGTTTTCAACATATTTTTATGTTCTTTAACTCTTACTGCTAAAGGCCTGGATGTTTCACCGATATAATATTTCCCGCATTCACAGGGAATACTATATATACAATTCCTTGAATGCTGTTCTTCGTTGAACGGTTTAGTTTTTGTAAGAACTGACCGTAAAGTATTCATCGTTTTGAATACCGTCCTAACATTGAATCTATTTCCAATTCGTCTAATTTTGTCAGATATGCCTGGAATATATGGTATAGTAAGAGTATTATATTTTTGAGTGTCATTCCTTTGTATGTGTGTGGCATTGCTTCGTGTATTGAAAATGTTCCGAACAAGAGTCTCTGGATAGCCATTATCTTGTAAAACATTAATAATAAATTCTTTCTCTTTTTTGAAAATTGTATCATTAGAGCAAACAACTTTGGCTCTGTCGTAAAGACTTTTTACAACGCCTGTCTTTATGTTTTTGTGATGGTTAGAATTAAAATGTAAGTACCTATTAGTATTGGTTTTCTTACGGTATACTGATGTTTCAAAAGTATTTATTGTGCGTGTGATTAGTGTATCAAGAAAGGGTAACTGATTGTTTTGCTCTGTTTCTAATGTGAATTTGATGGAGGTTTCTTTACTGTTAATATGTTCAAGAAATTTGTCCACCTCATCTATATCATGAGGCCAAATTGCAAAAACATCATCGACATATCTCCACCAAACTACTGGTTTGTTGGTGTACGTGTAGACATGTTGTTGTTCAAAGTCTTCCATAAAAATGTTACTAACAATGGGAGATAAAGGTGAACCCATTGCCATCCCGAAATCTTGTTGGTAAAATTCATTGTTTAGTTGAAAGTATGTCGTTTTAATGCATAGTGTTAAAAGTTCCATAATGGTACCAACGTTTAATGTTGTTCGTGTATGTAATGTGTTATCGTTTTGTAGCTTATGTTTAATGATGTTGAGTGTTTTGTCTACTGGAACATTAGTGAAGAGACTAACTACATCGAAACTAACCATTAAGTGTTGTGTGTTTATGTTTGCTTCTTTAAGTTTTTCAAGGAAATGGGGCGTGTTCTTTATATACGTGTCTATATTTCCTGATATAGGAGTCAGTATCTTAAGTAAATATTTAGCTAAACTGTGACAAGGAGAACCTATAGAACTAACTATTGGCCTAAGTGGTACATTTGGTTTGTGTATCTTTGGTAATCCATAAAAATGTGGTGGTTTACTGTAGTGTGGTGTTAGCGTACGTCTTACAAAATCTGTAAATTGTTCTCTGTGTTTGTAAAGTGTTCTGTATATTTTTGTTTCTATTGTATGTGTTGGATCTTTATTTAGTTTAGTGTATTGTCCCTCACTAATTAGTGTTAAAAGTTTTTCGTTGTATGTGGTTGTGTCAAGTACTACTGTGGCGTTGCCTTTGTCTGCAGGTAGAATTTTAATTGTGTTATCGGTTTTTAGTGTGTGTAGTGAATGTTTTTCTTGTTTGGATATATTTTGTCTGATTGTGTAAGGTCGTTCTAGTATGATTTTGTTTCTAATTCTGTATTCCTGTCTAATGTCTTCTGGAAGTTTTTGACAAGTCTCTTCTATAGCTGTAACTAAATCAAGTTTATTAATTCGTTTTGGCGCCACTGCGTAGTTGAGCCCTTTGCCAAGAACTAATTTGTCAGTGGCGTTTAGTTCTTTAGAAGACAGATTAACTACAGTTTTATTTAAAAAAGTGTCACTGTTCTTTAGTGTATTTAGTTCAATTGTGTGTTTTTCTTGTATGAGGTGTTGGTACTTTTTTAAATGTGTACGTTTTTGCTCTGTGTGTGTTTTGTTGTAGGTATTACTAATAGAGTTGTACATACGATTGAAATCGTCTTCCCGTACATCCCTTTGCATAACCTGTTCCAGTTTGTTTATGTCAGAAAATAGTATCACTTTGTTATGTCTGTGAAATTGTATTCTGTCTCTAACTAGAGCTTCACTAGCTCTTTTCATGATATTACTAGAACGAGCACTTACATAAGGTGCTTTGAGTCTAAACCCTTTTGGAATAATACAGCTATTTCTACAACGACATAGGAAAGTTATACTATTTTCAGAGTGTGCCAGCTTCTTGTAAAGTGTTTCCCAACTTCGGAAGTTACTAGTTATATTAGGCCCATACCTTTGATTAAGATAATCTCTGAAACTTCTTTGTGGCGTGAATTCATAATTCATTTTCTTATATGGGTATTTCGCCACTCTGCAAATTAAAATATTAAATAACGAAAATATTAACAACGAACGTTTCGAGGGACAATCTGCCCTCGTTATCAACGAATAACAATTAAAACTAACAAGAACTTATCTTTTTTTCACTGGAAGAAAAAACGACCAACCTCCAATGAATTTTCTGACATTGACGTTTGTTGATATCTGTACCTACTTGATCTCATCTTTAAGAATCGATAGCCAACTATTGTCTAAAAATATTGAGAAAGACGACACGCATTTTTCTTCGTTAAGTAAAATGTATGCCGTTTCCTTAATTTTTCGCCTAGTTGACATCGATTCTTTAGACAAGATCTTTGTGTTGTCCCATTGTATTTTATGGTTTTCATCCCAAGCATGTTCTGCCAGCTTAGACTTATTGAATTGATACGTTTTCAACATATTTTTATGTTCTTTAACTCTTACTGCTAAAGGCCTGGATGTTTCACCGATATAATATTTCCCGCATTCGCAGGGAATACTATATATACAATTCCTTGAATGCTGTTCTTCGTTGAACGGTTTAGTTTTTGTAAGAACTGACCGTAAAGTATTCATCGTTTTGAATACCGTCCTAACATTGAATCTATTTCCAATTCGTCTAATTTTGTCAGATATGCCTGGAATATATGGTACTAGCTGAAACCCGCGGCATATGCCGCATTTAAAATGTACGACAAATGTAATAACTTTTGTTGCACTAAAGAAAGTTTTAAAAGCACGCTAGAGATTGGTAGTAAGGAAAAGTTCCAAAAAATATATTTTCAAATGGAAAGTTTCTGGAAAGGAAATGCTCGCCTCTGGAAGGCGTCCTAATTAATACGACGTTGTTGGTACGCAGTCAAAAAAAAATCAGGAAAGAATTAATACTCTTATGAGATTATAAGTGAGAATTATTTGTGCCACCGAAATAATTTTCAGCTGCTTGCAATCTGTGTTTCTTTTCGGGTTTAAGCCGTTGAGCGTCATAAAAATATAAATGCGGTAACTCAAGTCTCCAGTTACGCCGTTACTGTTATTGTTAAATAACTCGATTAATTATTATTTCTTTGTCATTTTAAACTGAAATTATTATTATTATCCCTATTCCGCGAACAAGTGCAGTGTGGCAATGAGCTTAACCCACGTAATATTATTCATGTTAGAGTAAACTACAATCCGACGCGCTATTTACTATTTACTTGCAAATTTACAATTTCACAACGGGTCAGAATAAAAAAATTGTTCCCCCCCCCCCACACAACCGCATCCTGAAATCTCTTTAAAAATATAATCGACCGGAAACAGGAAATTTCATACAAATACGCATTTTAAGGTTCTTCTGATAATTATAACGTTTTCCCCATCCTGCAACCCCCAAATCCACCTGGACCCTAAAATTCCCACACCCGGAATTTTTTCTCGACCCGTAGAAAGTCTCCAAACAGCGAGTTTCACACAAATAGTCATTTTAAGGTTTTTCTGATGGTTATAACGTTTTCCATATTTTGCAACCGCCAAATCCACATGGGTCACAAAACTCCCACATCCCGAATTCTTTAAAAAATACAAATGGCCAGTACAAAATCTCCAAACAGCGAATTTCACACAACTATTAATTTTAAAGTTTTTTTAATAATTATAACGGTGTTCCGCATTTTGCAACCCCCAAATCCACCTGGACTGCAAAACTCCTACATCCCGAATATTGATCCGTAGAAAGTCTCCAAACAACGAATTTCAAACAAATATTGATTTTACGGTTTTTCCAATAATTATAACGTTTTTCCCATCTTGCAACCCCCAAATCCACCTCCACTGCCACATTCCGAATTCTTTTAAAAAATACAATCGACCAGTATAATATCTCCAAACAGAAAATTTCACACATACCTATACTGATTTTAAGGTTTTTCCGATAATTATAACGTTTTTCCCATTTCTCAAATCCCAAATTCAACTGGACCGTAAAATTCCCAGATCCCGAATTCTCTTAAAAATACAGTCGACCAGTAGAAAGTCTCCAAACAGCGAAATTCACACAACTACGCATTTTAAGGCTCTTCTGATAATATAAGGTTTTCCCCATTTTGCAACCTCCAAATCCACCTGGACCCCAAAATTCCCATACCCCGAATTCTCTTCTTCTTCGGGAGGAGCTTGTTGTAAGCTGTACTGAGACCTGTTGGTCTATTGTGCTCCCGAATTTTCTTAAAAAATACACTCGACCCGTAGAAATTCTCCAAACAGCGAATATTACACAAACAGTGATTTTAACGTTTTCCATATTTTGCAGCCCCCAAATCCACATGGGTCGCAAAACTCCCGCATCCCGAATTCTCTTAAAAAAATACAATTGACCAATAGAAAATCGCCAAACAGCGAATTTCACACAACTATTAATTTTAAAGTTTTTTTGATAATTATAACGGTGTTCCCCATTTTGCAACCTCCAAATCCACCCGGGCTGCAAAACTCCCACATCCCGAATATTGATCTGTAGAAAGTCTCCAAACAGCGAATTTTACACAAATATTGATTTTAAGGTTTTTCTGATGGTTATAACGTTTTCCATATTTTGCAACCCCCAAATCCACCCGGGCTGCAAAACTCCCACATCCCGAATATTGATCCGTAGAAAGTCTCCAAACAGCGAATTTCACACAAATATTAATTTTAAGGTTTTTTTGATAATTATAACGGTTTTCCCATTTTGCAAACCCCAAATCCGCCTGGACTGCAAAATTCCAACATAGCGAATTTTCTTAAATATACAATTGACCAATACAAAGTCTCCTAACAGCGAAGTTCACACAAATATTGATTTTAAGGTTTTTTTGTAATTATAACGGTGTTCCCCATTTTGCAACCCCCAAATCCACCTGGGCTGCAAAACTCCCACATCCCGAATATTGATCCGTAGAAAGTCTCCAAACAGCGAATTTCACACAAATATTGATTTTAAGGTTTGTTTGATAAAACCAACGGTTTTCTCATTGTGCAAACCCCAAATCTACCTGGGCTGCAAAATTCCGACATCGCGAATTTTCTTAAAATATACAATTGACCAATACAAAGTCTCCTAACAGCGAAGTCCACACAAATATTGATTTTAAGGTTTTTTTGATAACTATAACGGTGTTCCCCATTTTGCAAACCCCAAATCCACCTGTGCCGCAAAATTCGCACATCCCGAATTCACTTAAAAAATCAAATTGACCAGTAGAAAGTCTCCAAACAGCGAATTTCACACAAATGTCGATTTTAAGGTTTTGCTGATAATTATAACGTTTTCCCCATATTGCAACCTCCAAATCCAACTGGGCTGCAAAATTCCGACATCCCGAATTTTCTTAAAGAATACAATCGAAGAGTATAAAGGCTCCAAACAGCGATTTTAACACAAACATTAATTTTAGTTTCCTTTTATAATTATAACGTTTTCGTCATTTTGCAACCCCCATATCCACCTAGTCCGCAAAATTCGCACATCCTGAATTCTTTTAAAAAATGAAATCAACCAGCAGAAAACCTCCAAACAGCGCATAACAGCGAATTTCGCACAAATATTAATTTTAAGATTTTTCTGATAATTATAACGTTTTCCCCGATTTGCAACCCCCAAAGCCACCTATGGCACAAACTTCGCACATCACGAATTCTCTTAAAAACCAAAATCGACCAGTAGAGAATCACCAAACAGCGCATTTCGCACAAATATTAATTTTTTCTGATAATTATAACGTTTCCCCATTTTGTAACTCCTAAATCAACCTGAGCCGCAAAATTCTTAACAGCTCACAGATTCATCCACATACTGCCAAAAACAAAATTCGCCTTTTTTTCTTTCTCCTTGTTTATGCGAAAATCCAATTTGCTACAAATGCACCTCAGCTTTCTACCCCTGTAACTTCGCCCCCGTGCATTGCAGACCCCAAAAACCAGTCAGTACGATGAGCGTTGGTTTCTTCTCTTTACCAACTAGCCTCATATCACATTTGGATCTTTCAAAAAGTATGCGATGTAACAGCACCGAACGCTTTGGTGTACAAAAAATCGTATAACCCCCGCATTTTGGCCCCCTCAAATCTAACATTTTCACAACCTCTCCAGAAAGTTCGCCCTTGATGAGATCTTCAAAATGACACCAACAACATTCACCTGTAATACGTACAACTTTCAAAAATTTCCCGAAAACTGCGCATTTTCCAAGCGTCACACAAATCGCTAAAAGAGCACCGTACTAGCGTCACATCTCCAATTCGTTAAACTATTTCAATGTTAAAACACTGTAAATTTTTACAACCATCGTCGGTTACGGTTACAAAGCTTGAGTAAATTCTACTTCAAACCAGTGCTGCGCACGTGTTTTAAAAACAATAAATAATTGATGTTTGTTTCAAGCCACAAAACCGAACGCATTTCAAGAAAATAGAGCCGAGCAACTCGCTAGCGTGAGAAGGGTTAACCAAGCCGAATACGTTATTGCGGTCACACAAAATCCTAACGCGTGGAGAGAAAATCAAAACAAGGAACTGTGAACCATGTTACAGGCAGACTTGTGTAAACAACGTGATTTCTAATAAATTACGCATGCAGAGAATGCCAAATGAGTTTTTCGATGTCTGAAAGTGAACGATTAGAATCTCAATACTCTGTTATAACGTTCGTTGAATTTTTGTTAAACTTTCCAGTTCTTACGAATTAATGCACATACTCTGTTAATGGCCTGAATTGCCTTTAGTATTGATTTTTTAAATAGTTCTAAGTAGGTCAATTAGCCAACCAAGCTTCAGAAATGTAAAATTGCCTGATGTTGAGGTGTAGATGAAAATTTTGAATAATATTTGTAAAATAAAAAATGTTGTACACACTATATGAGAACCCATAATTCAGAATAACTGTGGGAAGCATACAAGGACGTAGACAGAGTCCTTTTCTATTTAACATCAAGTTGTATGGGGTATTCAGGAGCTATGGGGATACAAAGAACTAGAGATAATAGACACATCACTGTTTACATATGCAGACGATATAATTGTCTTAACAAAGTGAGAAATGTTCCGCAACACAATATGCAACTAATCAATAATTCCCTGGTTATGTATAGCATAAAAATGATTGCCATCAAAACAAAATCAATGATAAGAACCACAAGGCCTTACGAAAGACATTGACAGCTGGAAGTTGACGACCTCGATCCAGTACTTACATTTAAATACATGAAAAATGAACAACGAACTAGGCGAAAAAAGAGGAATCAGACTACATTAATCTTTACCGAAGAAAATAACTAAAAGAGACAAAGAGAGAGAGAGAGAGAGAGAGATGCCATTCACAACAATTTCAAAATGTATAGATCAACATTCAACCTTAAACTAAGTACATCTATTTATTAGAAATGATTTGAAAGTTAAGTAAACTATTCTAAAAACAGCAGTTGCAGTGGCTAGGTCATTATTTTCCAGAGGATGGGGATAAAAGATTACCATAGGTAGCATGTGAAGCAGGTTTGTGTGACAGGACTTGGATATATTTATATATGCAACACTTGAACTTTGTGTAATGAAATTATATTCATAAAGCACAAATAGTGTACAACACTTTAATGAACATGACGGTACATACCAATATTCTGAAATTATACAACTAGGTCTACCTACTTAATAATACAGTATGCGCCTTTATTGAGTAAAAGCACAGCTACCAATAAACTTTAAACTAACTCTGCACAACACATTTTTGAACACTACTGTACACTACGTAAATTGCGTTGACGGAACTCGTAAACGCTTGCTCGGTGCACTTTAGACTGGAATGTATCAATTATTTGGCTTCAATGCTCTTTTAGGCCGCTTCTAATGTTTTCACCACAAGGTGACTTACACAATGCACTTAAGCAAGAATTGCCAACAAATTCGCCGTCGATACTGGTCTGCTCGCGACTGCTGTCCTCTTTGTAAAATTTTCATGAGTTACAAATCCCCGCATCCTCTGTACAGCGTGTGTTTGTTGCTGCACTCGCAAATACCAAAATTCACAATACACTTTCAGCGCCGGATCGGCTTTGCGAATAGTCTAACACATAAGAAAATACATAATACAAGTTGGTTTCTACTTTAACTGTGAAATAACCATTACCGGCGAGGGAGTCCCGTTTCAACATCTATTAATAGATCAGCATACAAAGACGAAAAAGAAGAATATGTAGTGCGGAACAATAGTTATACTGACGTCAATATTCATTCTACCAAAAAACGCTTTTAATAAATAGTATACATTTTAGGCGAGTGCTGACGTCATCGGCTTTCTCTTAATTAAACCCTGTATTTTTTCTTCGGCAATTGGCGTTTGTCATATGTACAACGACTTAGGCGACTTAGGAGAATTCCCAAATAATACGAAAACTAAGTAGTGGGAACCCTAGACGAAGGAAATCAGTTTAAAGTCGAATCGATTTATATATAGCGTTAGCGGACAGTGCGAAAGGGAAAGACAGCGCCTAGAATATGGCATATAATAGTTACTGATGAATAAGAATAAAAATGTGCGTCCGCATCTTTCGATAACGTTAAAAATACTTTGCCCGGGCCGAGATTCGAACTCGCAGTTGCAGACTTAGCAGTCTACAAGTGTGCCACTACACCACCCTGACAGAGTAGCTATGCGACCGCTTAATATCTCTTTCAGGTGACGTGAATATAAATTGACACATATATAAAAATGCAAAGCCGGACATTTCGGCGAGGGACCAGCTAGGCGCCGGGACAACTCGGCGCCAGCCGATTCGGCGCTGGGCCATCTCGGCGCAGAAATGGTTTAGAAAAATATACAGTAACCACAAAAGAGTCTGCATCAAATGGAAATAATTTTAATTTTTGTCTGACAACCTATTTAGCCCGTATTAGATATATTGAGTGATTTTTACTTACTGAGAAAATGGCGTTTTTCGAAATGATGTGATGCTTTTCGGAAATTAAACAGGATTTCAATGAGATTTTTTATTGTTTGTTAATTTTAGCTGACTGAACAATCTCAATGCCAGAAAACAACTCTTTTAGTAAAATTTGTTTCTATCTTGACCAGTAAATGCATCTTTCGTATGTATTTTTAAAATATATATAATTTTATTGATAACGGAAGGCACGTGACAACTTTTGTTTGGCCCATTTGTAATCACTTTTTAACCACCTCTGGTCGCCAGTGTTTGATTTTCCAAGAAACTGTAAATAAAAGAATTTCCATTTAATGCCAGCCTTTTGGCAATCACTGTTTATTATTTGTTTATAATGATTTTCCAAATTGAATTCGGCGACGAGGTGGCCCTGCGCCGAATTGGCTAGCGCCGAGATGACTGCGCGCCGAGTTGTCCCGGCCCCGAGCTGGTCCCGCGCCGAGATGGCAGAGCCGTAGTGGCGGCGCCGAGATGCCGGCGCCGAGATGTCTAAGACCCACAAAAAAGTGACTAATCGCACCCGAAAGCTCCGCACTTCTTTGCATTAATATTCTACACAAAAATCTCCTGAGAGGTAACGTTGTTCTCAACTTACGTTTACATCCACCATCGTACAATACGAAACATTTATTAGTTTTCCGACTTTTTTTAACGCCAACGCGGTTGCTGTCTTCACAAAAGTTATGTAGTTCATAAGACCTTTCTTATAATTTTAAGTTGGTCGCGATTAATTGAGCGGTTGCAACAAAATTGTAAATTTCTAAAAATGGGCGAGCTCGAAAGCAATTCTTCGGCAGATTGTGCCGAAATATTTAAAATGTTGAACCTGATTTTATAGATTTGAAGGTAATTTACTACGCCCGTATTCGTTTATCAACACCTACGCTCAAAAATCAGAATGTTTAACTATTGAAATTATAGCGATAGAGCATGTACAATGACATTTCTCGATAAGTTAACCAACGAATGTCGCAGTTATTATATAATCTCGGTGCTATTGTTAATAATAATCCTTCTAACGCAAAATAGGCTGATTAATACCGACTATTTCAATACCGCCACCTGCGACTGCCCAGAATTTATCAACAATTTCAGCTTATTTAGGAATGGGCATTTTTCTAACGGCGAGCTCGGCTTAGTTTTTTGTTCAGTGCGTATCTACACAACACGCTTGAAAGGACCTCGATTTTTTGTTCCAGCGTTCAGTTACGTAATGGCATTTTCCATCGTTGAAACTCCTATACTCGCTTCTAGTGTGTTTCTTGTGTGCAGCAGCAAATCGGCCAAAATTTAATTAAATATATCTTTTTTCTGATACGCTATCGACAAGAACGACGCAACAGTTTCCTGTTAAATTTTACTAACAAGGAGCCGTCGGTAGGCGAAATTAAGCGGATCGTTAGGGTGCAGATATCAAACAAACATCGGCGTTCTCACTGATTTAAACAAATAACAAGCTGGTTAACGAGCAGCGAAGCTGAAGACAATTTAATTGGATGGTAAATGGCGCATTTCTTATCAGAATATCAAACGCTCATCAGAGACTGGCCGCGTTTTCTCGACTGCCCATCTACCATGAATATCCTTATCGTGTTTTTAATTAAACAAAGTAGCACAGTCTTCGTGCAGCCATCTTAAATATAAATTAATAAAACGGTTTCCTGCGGGTGAGGAGAGTAAGGAATTTCCGCGTTCGCAGAGATTATGGGAACAATATCGGCGCATATTTTTGCGGAATAAACCTCAACACCATTAAGGGCTGGCGGCCGAAGATTACACGAACATCACGAATTCCTTCGTCTTATAAGGTTGCGTGGAACTCGACTGTGTCTAAGGGCAATAAATATGTGCGTTTGTAATTAGCAGCGATGTAATAATGTCACCTGTATATAATCCGCAAAGTCCTATTTATTTTATTCATAAACAGGAAAATGAACTACATCCATCACTTAACTGGAGGATACCTCTGTACATAGTTGCCGATTACTTTTATGGGTATGGATGTATCACTTTTAATCAATTTACAAGAAAGGAAAGTAAACAACATGTGAAAATTATAGGGGTATAACTGTAACTGGTTCTGTGGGAAGATGATATGAACAGATTCCGGCAGATAGACCAAGAGGGAATGCGAAAGTATTAATCGTTTATGTGTGGAGAATATATTTCCTGTACAAGAAATAATCAAAAACGCATTTGCTCTTTATGGGTTTAAAATAACCAATAATAACCTACCAATTAAAAAGTTATTCGAAGTATTAACTATCTCTCTTGACGCTATAAAAATATGTCTAGAACCAAGGAAGCTATGGTTAGAAACGAACATCAAATATCACAGAAATTTGAAATTGCAAAGAGATTGAAACAATGTCTTTACCTCCTCCAGTCCTATTCAAAAATACGTGAGCGAAGTGAAAAAGCAATTATCACGGAAATGCAATGGAAATTGTCGCAGCGTCTTGGCAATATTAAAACATAAAGTGGACCAAAAAATCCGAGACAGAAGGAGAGAAGATGTTACCCGTAAAGTTTCGTTTACGACATGTAACAAACTTAATGGGTGCTCAGTAGATCATCAGGACTAGCACAGCTCTGAACTGAATTAAAAGCAAGCGTATGTTCGCGAAAATTTAATTAATTGTACCATGGAAAGTAGATAAATGCATTTTCTATTGTTTAGGCGCCACTTTGGAGGTTTTATGCCTCTGAGGCAGTAGTGGTTTCACTACAGAAAATCCTGCTGGGAATGCTTACGTAACTGCAAAACACATGAAACTACACAACGCTTTACAAACAAAAACAATATAAGCATTTTTAAGGAAACCATTTCACACATTTCAAGCCTTCAAACATTTCCTACGAATTAAATTATCACCATTATTAGCAAAAGTCGCTGTTGGGCCCGGCATAAGAATTTCTCAGAGGAAAATAATATTGATATACAGGTGCAGCGCGCTGAAGACATTACTGCACTACGAACGGAAATATTTTGTAAAAATAATAAGCCCATACCTACTAAAATCAATAATTTACATATGCAAAAATTAGTAGTAATTTACATCTACAACACAACAAATCCCACGTATTCTAGTACATCATAAGATACTTGAAATTGGCGGCAAGTAACACATGCAACAAGAAATAATAAAAACAAAACTGAAACTCAGCTGTGTGCAATCAGCAGTGAAATACCAAAACCAAAGGAAGTAACGCCTCGACCGTTGCAGAAATATCTGCTTTAACATACGAATCGCCCTTGAACACAAAACAAAATGAAAAGCTTTTCCGAGATGTGTATAGAGAGCGGGTAGCAGAGAGGTAAAGCGCTTGTGCTCGCAATCGGCAAGTAGTGAGTTCGAACTCAATACCCGGCATTATTTCATTTACACCTTCCGGCAAAAATACCAACACCTTTGATGGTCGTCAGTTATGTAGAAGAGTATTCTTCTAAATTCAAGGAGTTAGACTAGCCATCTGCCCCGGCTGTGACCAAAGATGGCTTAGAAAAACAACACCTTGTGTGGTTATTAGCAGGCTCGGAGCCTACATTAAGAGAAAAGAAGAATAACATATGTGTATGGCGGAGGTGGTGCCAATCCTACCCACTATGAAGGGAAATACTTTCTCCTAGCGCCATGTATGGAAAGTATCTTCAGGTATGAGTCTATAGGTGAAGATAACTGCGATACAAAGCGTCAATGAACGATAATAGTTTCTTTAAATCCGATCTATCTATATGATATTTTCACGGTACTCCATGACCGGAATTCGGAATGTTAAACTTAATAGTCTGCAGCAATTGTCGTAAATTTTCCAAAAACCCATAGCTCGACTGTACCTTAGTAGATGCTATGTTTGTTATTCAGGCGTGGTCATCATATACATAATACAATATTGTATTGTATGAGTTGGATATTAATACAACATCAAGCAAATCGCCACCTCAGCATTGCTACATGTTTATGCATATCGGCTACTCTGCTCTTTAGACTTATGAATTGGTTGGTCTATCTTTTAAATGAATATTCAATATCTGTTCACACTTACTTTTCTTACGTTCAGGTTTGGGCTCAATATGTGACTATCAAAAATTTTATTGTTTAGATGATGTGGTATTGTTAAGTATTTGACGCTTCCAATAATTGCATCGTATCCACTGCCCCGCTCCTCTTCATATGGTGTGGATTAGCGGTAACCAATTTAACAGTTCCAAAGTGCTTAGTTTACAGCCTTTGGCATTACAGCATCGGGAGTGTTTCATAGCCTTTACAGTTAAAAAAATGTAGTCAGTTGTTATTCATAGGGGAGCCTCTGCTGTTAGTAGATGGTGATGTGTATTAAAATCTTTCTTAACTTATGTTTGTTCACGAATTTTAATAGCGCCACTTTCTTATTAATCTTCTGAGTTGCAATTCTGAAGAATATTTTATATTATATTTCTAACAAAAGGTTGCAGATCGGTAGGTTTTTATGTACTTAAACTGTTGTCGTATTTTTCCAGCTTAAATATATATTAATAAAACGGTTTTCTGGAAGCGCGAAGAGCAAGAAATTTCAGCGTTCGCCGAGAATATTGGTACAATATTGGCGCATATTTTTGCGAAATAAACCTCAACACCATTAAAGGCTCGCGGTCGAAGATTACACGGAAATCCCGAATTCCTCCGTCTTATAGGTTGGCGTGGATCTCGACAGCTTAGAAATTACAAAAGCCAACAAGAAATGAGTTAGTGGAGTGGCCATTCCAGCGCTTTCTGAAGTGGTCACTCATGGAGTGCTTGACCCGCAATGAAGAGGGAACTTGTTCGAAGCAATCCTGACCATACGAGCCACCCTAATGGCTGCACTTTGTGTCCAATATCCGATATTAGAGCGACAACCCACCGCTTATGTCTCGCGGCACACACACTATAAGCTTTACGGAACTTTACAAGCACACCCTATCCAGTTAAACCCGATTATGGCGCCCATAAAGAGTATATACGACAGGGTTGGACCGGCCCGTGAATTAAGTATCTCGAAACTAAAAAATTTAATTGCGCAATGCTTACGTCTTCTCAGATTAATTTTGGCATTCCAGGCCTCCATAAAGGATTATACAACCGAGAAAGGGCTTTTACTCCGAGTTAAAAGGACCACGTTAGCGACAGAAGATTAACTCGATATGAAATCTGAGGTATAACAAATGCGACTTGGAGCTATTTCTTCGAGAGCATTATTCAAAATATATTTCCTGCAAAATGTTTACTCCCTACGTATCTGGTTATAACTGCTTAATAAACTATGGATAACCTATTCTAATAAACATAGTACTAGTAACCCACTTGTAGTTACTATAAGATTTGTCAGTTGAATAAATAACTACCTTATCGAAATGGTGTACCATTTCACAAAACAATTGTAATAAGATATTGCATCTATAACTTACAAAATTAGAGGGGCGATTCAAAGATAAAGAAACATACATTGACGGGGAATGTATGATGACTCTTGAACTAAAAAAATAATACATCACTTACTTGAAATTTTGACTTAAAAGCAAGTGATATCATCTATCCTCTATGGTGAACTGTGACATCTATTTTAGAATGTGTCTAATGTCTAAGAAAGAATCGACTTCTATTTAGTTTTTACTGAAAATCGAATCGGTTCGCGCTTTGGCAGTATGGTGACATGACTAGCTACATTTCACCATGACCAACTAGTTCAGCTGTATCTATCCAGTTTTAGTTGGCTGTGGAGTCTACCAAGACCAACTGTATCCATAAAGGCAAGTCTCTACGTATACGGCAGGGCCACAACGTAAAGACAGTACGTTTTCTCGAAAAATAAGTCAAGGTGCTTGAGACTGTATATACTCAACAATTATTAGAAAGGTAGTCGTTAAATTGTATATTGGATTATAATAAATTTGTTTGACTGCTGATGCAAGGGGCGTCAGGTCAAGTAGATGCGGTAAGGTTTTTAATATAAAAAAAATCAATAAAGGCGTGTAGCAGTACATATCTTAGCTTCTACAATGATACCGTTCGGTATTAGTTAAACTTAATAGATAGGCAACTTAAAGTGCATTAACAGTATAAGGGGTTGCCTACCCTTTTTATAAATCTAAAGCAGACGTAATAGAAGGCTCATGGTTAAATTATTAAAAACAATAAATAACAAAATTTGTTACTTCCTTTTTGGTTGAAAAAGCAAAAGGACGCTTCTCTGTGTAGAAGCGAAGCAAATTAAAAGTCCTAGCTTAAAAAGGATACACGCAGACAATAGTAAGGCTTTATTTACTCAATCCAGCATATTATTAAAACATAATAATTTTTCAGGCAGATAGGATAAATCACACAAACATTTTCTTTCTGAAAAGGGCAGTTATTACTTAGCTGGTAGGTAACTAACAAGCTAATACATACAAATCATAATAGAGGGTTTGCCTTTATTCAGCTCTTAGAGACTCCTCGATAGCTACCAGCTCTTAGGCTTTTTCACTAGTTTGCATCTCCTGGTTGATTATATCTTCACCATGGAAGAGGGTATTGATGTGCTCCAAGTTGATAAGGAGAGAAAGGAGAACTTAGTTAGAAACTACTAACAAGTTAGGAAATCACTCACCAGTCAAAGACCATTTCTTTGGTTAGATGAGGGGTTCTTCTCTGTTGATATTGGAAGATGAAGAGGTCCGAATTCAATGGTTCTCTGCATTAACCGTATGTTAATCCTGAAAGAATTAGATATTGTTAATTAGAGTTAGACCAACGTCATAGCTTGAATCTAGTTAAATAAGGGCATAAGCCTTAATGATAATCGATAACAGATTAATTTCAAAGTAAAAGAATTGTTACTTACCTAGTGTTGATCCTGCATAGGACTTGAATTGGTTTGCAGCTGTCAAGTTAGTATTTCAATCACTTGTCAAATAACAAGCTTTTGATCATACGGGATTTTTCTTATACTCCCTGGAATGATATCAGCTAAACTAAACACCGATCATTAATTGTGATTAAGAAATTCGAATGAGAAATACGAGGGTATGGAGAGCTCTTTATATTTTTATCTTACTACTCAGAGGTTATTAGTTAAATATGTATAAGAAATCTCCTGGATACTTATAGATTAATTAATGTAGACGTTTAATTAGAACAAATTCTAACTTGTCAGGTTAAATTAGGATTAGTAAGGAATTGCATAACATTTGTCAAAATTAAAAAGGCATAAACCTTAACAAATAACATATAATCCGTGAATTGTAAGAAAGAATACCCAATTATTGTAAACATCTTAAAATTAACACTTTATAATAAAGTTATGGCGCCCATTTCTGTTTATTAATGAACTATTATCTTTATGTGAAAGTGAAGCGAACTAAAAAGCCCACATTGGTTAGACCCTAATAAAAACCGTACATTGAGCTAGTCGGAGACGCGTGAGCCATTCAAGGTAAGTTATAAAAAAGGGGCACAGGCGACCACAGAATATAATGTTACTACGATATGTAACATGTAAAAGTACATTGTACCTTAGTTTCAGCAAAAAAAATTAATAGACCACAGCACTCGGTGCCTAAAGTACTTGTGCCCCATATGCCTCGACCTTATACAACAATAAACAAACGAATATAGATATTCTGTTTGCTAAGTTTTTTCTCGTTTCTTTAAAATTATTTGGCATTTTAGTATTTAATTCTGAAAATTCTATGTAACAGAAGTATAAGGAAAGGTGGCAAGGATATTGATCCCCCTGCACATGGTTTTCAAGAACCAAAGTGAAATACAGGGTGTTGAAAAAAGGGTAAAATATTGTACCCACTTATAGATCTCATCAATGCAAACAAAAAAGTCCTAATACACATGGGTCCGGAAATGCTTTGTTTCTGAGATGCAGAATGTTAATATTTACAAAAAAAAACAGCCGCCCCTGGAATAAATAATTTAAATCTAAGTGTGCCAAAACATGATCATTAATAGCACTAGTAAACCTTCAAAGTTTCACTAAAATCGGTTAAGGGGTTTTTAGATATTGAAGCATTTTAGTTTTTGTCTTAACAGGTTCAGAGACGTGCAAAAATATGGGCTTTAATTTTTTTCTTGAAAACGAAGCGAGATCTGAAAAAATCTCAGGAGACAAAGAAGTTGCATTTATAGTTGCTTTATTAAAAAAATATATGAAAATAGCAAAAAATCTCGTGGACGTTATTTGTTTGTGCCAAAACCTAATATTTATGCCCCCCCCCCCTGGGCACGCCCCTGGAATTACTACATCAATTGTAATAGGTCCAAACAATACCTCATAAAGTTATAAACAAACTCTAAAAATTTCATTAAAATCGCTCAAAGCGTTTTTAAGTAACATAAACAAAATTAAAAACCTTTAACACCCTGTATCTCGGAAACGAAGCGTTTCCGGACCCATGTTTATTAGGACATTTTTGTTTGTATTGATGAGATCTATAAGTGGGTAAAATATTTTACCCTTTTTTTAACACCTTTTATAAAGGAATTTACAATTTCGATAGCGTTCAACATGGGTTCTCATAAACGGTAACAGATAGAGATTTTATTCAATTAGGCAGAATAGTCAGCATCCCAAGTGCTATTATTTAAATCCTATTTTTACGCTACATAATGAAAAAACTGAATATCTCAATTCAGTTATTATCAACAATAGTTCAGAGCAGTTTTGACATTATTAAGGAACTTTCTCTAATGATTTCCAATATAAAGTTAATTTTATCTAAGCTTTACAGTTAGACGATACTTCTATTAATTTCGTTTTTCGCTTCCCTCGCCTAAAAGGCAAAGGAAATATTGTAATCACGAACAAATCCCCTTCCGAGATTTCTTCAGACCTTCACGTTTCAAAGTCCCCAGTTAACAAAAAACAGATTTTCTCAATTCCATCTATCTGTATGTCTGCCTGCCTGTTTGTCTATCTGTCTGTCTCCCTGTCTGTCTGTCTGTCGGTCTGCGTGTCCGGCTGGCTGTCTGTCTGTCTGTTGCCGGTATAACTCAAAAACTGTTTGTAGGAGGAAAACCATATTTTGCATGCGTATTATATGTCTACCTCGCATAAAACCGCTCAAATATATACAAGATGAGCACCTTTAAAAAATAAAACTTGGTCTACTTTTGCTTTAACTGAGGAATAGATAAAAGTAATAATTTACACATAGCTCAGGCTTTACCCTTGACAAAAATGGGACCCAAAAAATACATAGTAATTGTTGTGACAGAAACAAAAATTGGCAACAATAAGCTTCTTGAATATAATGCAGTCGAATTTCTTCGAACGAAGCAGTGCTTCTTGGCAGGTTGGAAATGACGGACGCGGTGCCCACGGCCTGCGTGCTTCCCGTTGAAATGCATTCTGCGGGCGCTGCAATCGCGATGATTTCGAATCTGAAATATTTTTTTAAATTTGCAAATTGATCTAATTTGCATTACCAAGCGTTTTCTTTTATTGTTGTAGCATTATTAGAGACGTTGGGATATGTTATCCCGTAGTTGCCTTTAATTTTTCAAAATGTTTATTGTCGCA
Source organism: Agriotes lineatus (assembly GCA_940337035.1). NCBI lineage: Eukaryota > Metazoa > Arthropoda > Insecta > Coleoptera > Elateridae > Agriotes > Agriotes lineatus. Next base: position 216,350,759 of record OW679194.1, read on the forward strand.
ACTTCCACTGTCGAGGGAAGTTTTGAGAAAAATCCCTTTAGAGATTTTCTAAATATTTTTAAAGATGGCTATGTTCATAAGATAGAGTTATTGACATCAATTTTATAAATTTATTTTTATAAATGACAAAGTTCTAGGCCAAAAGCTGTTTTGGTATAGTAGACTATAGAAACGTATTTTGCAAAACCTAGGAAATAAAAAACTGAACGAACAATTTGGAAATATATATACAAATGATCAGTTCACAGCAATAGAAGAACAAACATTGCAAAAAGTGGTCAAATACAAACAATAATCTGTAAGATTACAATCCACTTGTATGACAAATGCACGTAGCAAGAAACCTGGTCCACCATTTTATGCTATTAGCACATCAGATCTTCGTTTACAAGATGTAGAATTATGTTCTGGAATTTAAGAATATATGGAGTTTTTGAGCACGATTTTGAGAGGAACCATTAAATGAAACCTAGTTCATATTACCGTACTGGTGAAAAACATATTTTGGTACTATACCTTCATGTAATCACTCAAGTATCAATGTTAATGTAAGTTGGCGTCAGTTCACAATTAAAACAAGCAGTTATGTAACCATAAAGATCAGCAAAAATGTAGTGGTTACAGCAAACATAATTGTAAAAATTGTATAAAGTTAATAGACAAAACTATATATACTTCAAAGTCTTACATAGAAAAATATAATTTTCCCACAATTTGTTAAAGTATTACTCTACCGGGTGGGTTTTTTAAAGTGTTACAAGACGATATCTCGAAAACCGTTTACAATATTTTCATGAAACTTTTGTGAGGTAATAGGGAGATGGGGGGACATATTTAAACATATTTTTGACATTTACCTTCTATCTGTGTTTTGCAAGGTGGGGAGTAACTTTGGAATTTTAAATAGGATGATGTACTTTTGTTTATAAAATTCTAATCTACGTAACAAACTACGTATGTGCTTGTGTTTACGAAATTATGATGTATTAGGTTATAAAATTAAAAAAATGTGAAATTTTCGCTAAAACGTCAATATTCTCAACTTACTTAAGTAGAACTAACACATTTCTATGGAAACGAATTCTAAGTTTGAAATAAGTGAATTTGATTTATTGGTAAAATATATTTATTTTTTTATTTCTATCAAAATTTAGTCACCATAATTCCGTAATCGAAAGAGCAAATCAAAAAATGTTTTATACATCTACGTAGCTTTTACGTATATTCCAATTTTCTAAATAAAAGTGCATCATCCGATTTAAAATTCCAAAGTTACCCCCCACCCCTCAAAACACAAAAAAGAGGTAAATGTCGAAAATATGTTTTTATATGTCCCCCCATCTCTCTATTATCTCACAAAAATTTCATGAAAATATTGTAAACCGTTTTCGAGATATCGCCTTGTAACACTTAAAAAAACTCACCTGGTATACCGGGTGCTGACTTGCGCGTCGCACCATAGGAATTTGCATAGTAAATTCTTGATGATCAATTATTTGCTCCCCTAATTATTTTAGAGCTAAAGTGTAAATACATTTTTTGTAGAGAACAAAATATTGCACCCATTCATTAAGTTGGTGACAATTTTTCATTTTCCGGAACCGAAGGAATGCAAAAAAACAAACTAGCATTTTCAGAAAAATCAGTGATGCCATGGCATTCCTTCGGTTCCAGAAAATGAAAAATTGTTAGCAATAGTATAAATGGATGCAGTATTTTTTTTTCTACAAAAAACATATTTACAATTGAGCTCTAAAATAATTAGATGAGCAAATAATTGAATATAAAGAATTTACTATGCAAATCCCTATGATGCGTCGCGCAAGTCAGCGCCCGGTAGAATTTTTGTAATGGGATTTAGATTTTTAATTTGCACTGAGCTTAAATATTTTTATTTTGAATCTTCATTGACAACTTGGTTTTTAAATAATTTGAATTAATAACGTCAAGACCTTTTATTTAAAATTTACGTAACCTTAATTTCGCAGTGTACATGATATCTTAATAAGATAATATACTTATTTAGGTACATGTAAAAGTTATGGCCAATGCAAATAGAAACTCAATAATATGCCAATCATCACTGAAATAGTCTTAACTGATTTTCAGAATTTTACAAATAAAATAGATACACTTGCCTGCTTACATCACAATTTTCACAAGATTGCTTGGAAATTCTATTTTCTAACATTCGAATTAGAATTCTATTTTCTAGCATTCGAATTAGGCATCCACTTTCCACTGCACTAGAATTTAAACAGAACATAAAATGAATATCTCTTTCGCAATATTTAACTATTTCCAATAAGATAATCTATCAAGAAGATGAAAGAAAACCACTTACCTGCTGGTTTCTTAGATTATTAAAAAAACATTGCTCGGAGGATAAAAATGCTTTATACGTACAACTGTGCTGCGAAAGGCATGAAGAAGTAAAATATTTGGAGAAATTGTGATACATATTTCGGTTCAAAAAAGTTAACAATCTCGCTTTACATGTAATTTATAAACCATAAGAGAGTACCTGGTTGCTGGTCGAAAGTGTTCAGCAACGCAAATAATTTAATTTTAAATATTAGAATAATTATAAAATATTACTTTAACCCTGACTTCCATTTTAAGGTATGTTTAGTGTTGTTGATGGGCATCATGGAAAATAAACCACATTTTAGCACAAGACAAACATCATATCGTTTGGCTGTTCCACATTCGTAGGTAAATTATTATATTATAAATCAAATTGCCATTTAATCCTAAATTAAAAATATTGAATATTTCTTGGGTACTTCGCAATGGCGGCTCGTGATAATGGCATTTGGGAGGCTCTTAATTTTTAACAATAACTAAAGTACAAATTATAGTTAAGGACCCACCTACATGCCTTCTATGTTTGTATTATTACGAGTCACAACTTTATATTGCTAGTTGTGATTTGAAACCGGTGCTGGTGGCCCACGTTATTGTTTATTTTAACCTTTTCACTTAACGAAAAAACTTCTAAAAATAATGTTGAAGATATGAGTTACGCTATTCTCCACAATTCTTTAATGAAGACTGTACAAAACAATCGAATCACTTCAGATACTAAATAATCACGTTTCAACTGCAACCGGTATTACCGAACATAACCCATAACCATAAAAGAATGCTCAAATTCACCTTGCACATTGCAGTTTATTTTCGATGTTAAAGCTTGCAATATTTCCAAGGAGTTATGCTATCATGCAGCGATTGCTGAACCGGCGGATTGAAGTAGATTTTCGGTAACGCAATATTTGTAAATACACGATAAGATTGAGAGGCCGCACCGCTAGCCGCTTCAAAATGGAAACCGTTCGCATCACGTTGAAACTGCTATACCGCCGATTCTGCAGTGATAGCGGTTTATCTCGTAATTCTCATATACGTTTGGAGCGTATTTCGCAGCACTCTCAGCAGCTACTATCTGCTTGGTGCATATGATACGAGGGAGTGTGTTGAGACAAAACTTATATTATGCTAACATAACATACTTCTTGGATATTGTTTTACATGTTTTAAACGAAATCGATGATCGCCGGATCTTATTACTTAAACCTTGTTATATTATAACAGTGGGACAGATAGGCTGTTAACGGCTGGGAAGCTCGCGCCCCTGAGCAGCAGTCGCCATTGATATTTCGTGTTCGGGGTCTTATCTTTATCAGTCCAACGGACCCAGACACTTCTAGACCAAAATAGAAATCCTCATCTTCATTTCTGTCAATGAATGAGTAAAAATTGAAACGTATTACAAAATATTTTGTGGACAGATTTACCTCAGATGACATTTCAAATTTTTTAACCATGGATTCATGGTCGAATGAAAATTAATAAGACCATTATTGGGCATCACCTCATAGGACATGTAGAACTGCCAACTAGGCTTAATGCAAATGTGAATAAATAACACCCTCCTCTTTTTGAAAATGTCTCGTTGGCTGTTGGTCAAAATATTATTTTATAGCATGAAGTAGTCCCATTTTGGCCATCAAGCTATAAATTCTCTGAATGAGCATTACAACAGATAAATAGGTAGTGAAGGCACGATTCTTTGACCAACAAGATTTACGGGTCTGACAATTGTGAATTTGATGATTTAATGAAATTGTACCCCGAGAAGAATTACGTGAAAGAATCTATTATGTATATTACAAATTCTATATGATCGAATCCACTATAACAACTAATTCCAGCACAAAATTCATTACTACCGCGTCCGAGTTATGCATAACCGTTATTGGTAGCCAGTTTAAGCACTTACTGTAACCCATGTACCTATTTACTTAAATCTGCTTCCAATCTTTGTTTCATTGTGCATTTTTCAAATTTTAACAATGACATTTATTTAAACTCTGTATCTCCGAAATGGATAAGAATCGGCCACATGTTTATTAACACATTCGACTCAAATATTTCTCGTCAATTACCAAACGCCCTGTGAATATTACTTAAAAAAAAGCAAATTTCTGCAGATGATTGTACAGGGAAATAATTGTGTTGGTTCTGTATCAAATTCTACAACTGAACTAAATCGAAGTATACTATACATATAGCTTGTGACAGTATATACGAGGTGAACGCCAAAATATGCCGGCCTGACATAGATCCATGTACCGCAGGAGGTCAAAATTTTGGTACGACATTGGTTCAAGTTTTATTAGTCTTGTAAAAACAAAAATTGATTTTATATCGATGAATGTTCTTACAACTGACACTAGTTCAGCACGATGTCAGAAGTAACGTCAAGTGAGTAGCGAGCTGCTATCAAATTCCTTACTGGAGAAGGTTTTTCTTCTCAAAGTATCAAAGATCGGCTGGATGTGGTGTACGGGAAAAACTCCCCGTTTTAATCCGTGGTAAAAGATTAGTCAGCATGGTTTCGAATGAGGCAAGAATCCTTGGAAGATGACACAAGAACAGGAGGTGGAAGTGGTGAGGGACAACAAGATTGCCTTGTTGAGAATCTCGTATTAAGGTATCGACACTTGAAGATCAAAGAAATGTCAAAATCGTCGAGGCTTTCAGATACAAGCATTTGCCGAATCTTCCACGATTAGTTAAGCATGAATAAAGTCAGTACAAGGTGGGTCCCCAAATATCTCTCAGCAGTTCAGCGCTAACGTAATGTTGAATTTGCTCGATCGTTTTTGGAGCTCTGTGGACATAGTGAAGACAATTATCACAAGGAATGAAACTACGGTTCTTTATTATGATCCTTTATCCCAAATGGGAATCACTGGAATGGAGGTGAAAATGAGAAGCACCTCCAAAAAAGTTCAAGGTGTGTCAGTCGATAAAAAAGGTGATGACTACGATTTTTTGAGAGTGTGAGAGTATTCCCATAGACTTTAAAAAACAGAACACCACAGTCAACGGGGCATATTATATTCAGTAAAAAAGACGTGGGAAACTGACCAGAGTATGGCATCCCGTAACTATTACTTGTTTGGAAATTTTAAAAAGGATCTTTGCAAGCCCCATTTCAGTGACGGTGAAGAGCTGAAGGCTGCAGTTTGGGCACATTTTGAAGACAACCAGAAAGAGTATTTTGGAATTGGTGCTGAAACGATGTAATAGCTGCGTCGATGTAAGGGGGGACTATATAAAAAATATAATTTAATTATAAGTCGATGCAGTTTCTTTCATGGTCAGATCGGGAAATGTTGGCGCTCACCTCGTATATGTTTAATTTTTTTGTGACGGCGCCGTCTGCTATTCAAAAAATATTTAATTCGGTACATGTGAAAACCCTGCGGTAAATATTATTTCGCCAATCAAGAATTCTACTAAATAATAGTTTTACCCTATGGAAATTCTGTCCAATGAAAACAGCCTACACCAATTTACTGCGTTTGCAAACAAGTTCCAAGTTGAACCAGTAGAACAAACGTTTATTAAAAATACTTATATAATGTAAACAAATTTGCTCTTTCAATTGCTAAAGGCAAGAAACAACAGGTAATGTTGAAGTTAAAGAAATAAGTTGGTTATTTATACCATATATGTATTAATATACATATATTGCTAGTAGGGCCTGGAAACGGCCGAAAACATTACGGCGCCGACATAGTCTCACTCTGAGTATAAAGCGTCTAGTGCGCATGCCTGAGAATTCAAACTCCGCCTTTAGAAGCGAATTTTAAACTTGATTACTTCCCCACCGCGCGGACGACGCCGATGCGCTTGCGCAGAGTTCACCATATACATTTAAGAGTTGGTTGTCTGTCTCACTTCCTAGTGACCCCCCAACTCATAGCCGCTAGCAATATAGTTCTTTAAATATATGATTTATACAAAGGCATGCCATTTTATTTTTCAATTCAAGCATGAGCTTGTCGAGTTGTAGAATGAGATAAGGAATTCTCTTGAATGATGCAGTTTATCATTTTTGGAGGATATTCAAACAACAAGTACATAAGAACTGGCCATATGCTGCGTACCGTAATGTAATAATGTCATAACTCACAGTAACTAGGTATTAATGATAATGCATGGATTCTAAACCACTTTGTTTTATTAATATTGCCGCCTTATCATTTCTTTAAATGCAACTTATGCATCTTACTGCATCAACCGCTGATTTGTATATAATACGTGCATAAATGGAGTTCTAAACATAAACCATTTAATTAAAAACATAATTCTCTTTAAAGTGTTATTGTAGCAATGTAAAAATTACTGTAGGTATCTTGATTATTTCTTTAGGTCGAATATTGAATTCCTTTTAATTATATTAAATTTTGCAATTTTCAGTTTTTCTAATCCATTGAATAACATGTTAATGTAATTTGAACATCAAATATAGAAATGTGTTAATAAGCAGACCATTGAAATATTTCCATTGTAGTCATGTATTTACGGTTTTTCAAAGAGACAATATGATTTATTGGTTTTACTAAAAAAACTTGAACGTTTAAAATATCCATAACAACACAACTTCTACAATTCTTAAATGATATCAAGTGAATGAATTTAATCATCAACAATTATTTTCGTTACAGTTGGAAATAATGCTTGAAAGTTTGTTCTGTCTAACAAGACTTCCTCATAAAATAATAATGCTACCCTGTTGAGCCTAAAAAACCCAAATCACGCGTGTAAGCACACCACACCTTAATTAATTCCCATTTGCTGGCTGCCCTTTAAGTAGCGGAGTCATTTAAATAGAGAATGTTATCCCTGGCATCCCTAAATTTGTCGGGTTAATTTAACGTTGAAAAATCTGTGACAGATTCTATCAATCTATTTTAGTTTACACGCCTATTTATTGATTTAAGTACTCAAATTACATTTAAATTTAATAGTTATCTTTAATTTCAGATTTTAATAGTGTTTGGAGCTTACTCGTTTACGTGGTGATTTAAATATTTAATGTTACAGCAAGTTCTTTCTTGAGATTCAGCCTACCAAAAAAATTTAAATTTATCCATAGTTAAGCGCCTTTTATAGGATTATAACTTTTCTCTCTTGGATTACTTATAATATAACACACTTGTATCATAACTATTATTGGAAAAAAATCTCGTAACTGTTTAAGTACAGAACGAAAGCTTCGAAGTCTTTTGGAAAAAATATGAATGTATTTATCCCACCTCAAACCAGATATTACGATTGTTTCTAATATTTTATTTTCTAGTAAAATCCTGTTTCCAACAGTATCATGTGTGTCAGTGTCGTCTGCGTAAGATATTGCTGAGGGTTTGATGCTAGTTTATGAATAAATCATTACTACATAAAATAAACAATAATGGGTAAGGGGCGTCTCCTGTGCCTCATTGTATTTTATACAGCTCGCATTACTTTTGAGACCTGTGTTCATGCAATGTTGGATATAGGTTTCTTTCATGTTCCTCCATGCCTTTTTATCCCACGCTGTTCTCATCCATTTCACCCCCATTACTATGTTTATATCGTCTAATCACCTTTTTTGAGAACTTCCAATATTACCCCATTCGCATGCTTAAATAGCAATATGTAATATTTCGCACTTGTGATGAAGTGACCGAAATATAGAATACTGCAGAATACCATGCAAGACAAAATAACCGGCAACCGTGGTTGAAGAACTTGCGCGTCTGGTATAGTGTAAACATGGGTGCACTCTTCAGATTGGCTGCTAATAAAATTCGAATCGCCGTGATGGCTGCCAACGTTCTGGAAGACCCCCCATTGCCATTTCAGTTTTCCTATGCAATTTAATATATCTCTGACATCAGTTTTCTGCGGATTTTAGTGTTTGTTATTCTATCTCTGAAACCTCTCTTAACGGGTCTAGAACATCTCGGCGCCGCCATCTCGACGCGAGGCCAGCTCGGCGCCGGGACAACTCGGCGCATAGCCATCTCGGCGCCAGCCAACTCGGCGCAAGGCCATCTCGGCGCCGAATTTAAATTCCCAAACTACAGTGTGCACTACGTAAGAAAATTATTACAAACAAATAATAAATAAAGTGATCGCCAAAAAGCTGGCATCAAATGAAAAAAAATATTTGGAGTTTCTTGGAAAATCAAACACTGACGACCAGAGGTGGTTGCAAAGTGATTAGAAATGGGCCAAACAAAAGTTGTCACGTGACTTCCGTTATCAGTAAAATTTAACATTTTTTAAAAATAATTACGAAACATGCATTTACTAGCCAAGATAGGGATAAAATTTACGAAAAAAAGTTTTCTGACCTTGAGATTGTTGAGTTAGCTAAAACTAACACATAATAAAAAATCGTATGGAAATCTTGCTTAATTCCCGAAAAATTTTACTTTTTAGATTTATACAACTTCAAAAAACGCCATTCTTTAAATAAGTAAAAATCACTCAATATATTTAATACGGGCTAAATAGGTTTTCGGAAAGCTGTCATCGTGTATAAAGTAAATCGTAAACATTTCCAGTATTTTTTTATATATATTTATATACAGGGTGACTTTTAAGTTGATTCTTTCCGTTTATCAGGAAATAAAGCTAAAAGAAATTAGCATTTTTTTTAATTACCACTTTTTCCGAAATATTAAAACTAACGGAGGTACAGGGTGTTAAAGTTTCACATTAAAAACTAAACTTTAGGGCAAAGGGGGCTGGACAATTTTATTTTTGTTTATCTCTGTGGTCAAGCAATGACCTGTCAACTAGTTTTCCATTGTAATTTTCTTAATGTTATTGCTACAATAATGACTCATGTTTATGAAAATAATGAATGAGTGAATATGCTTATTATTTACTGGGAGTGTCGTCAAAATGCCGCTGCCGCATCACTCTTATACGCGGAATGTGTGTGTAGAAGCGAATGCTGATAATTTTGAACATATCATTTAAGCGAGATTAAGTTTAGTTTAATTTTCGTTAAGTAATTTTAGTTCTTAATTTGAAACTTTAACACCTTGTACCTCCGTTAGTTTTGATATTTCGCAAAAGTGGTAAAGTTTTTTTTTAGCATTATATCCTGGTAAAAGAAAATCACCCTGTATATACAGTGTGTCCCCGGATAGATGAAACGAAGATATAAATTTTCATGTTTTGGGGTTCAGCCCTGTTTGGTTAAAGGCGAATTTCTAACAGCATTTCAGTTTTCAAAAGTGAAGTATGCTTTGAAAATGTTCAAAAAACCTATTTTACTGTAGAGTAGCGTACCTTTTATGTAGCAAATACGACAAAAAGTTATTAAGAGGAGTTGTTTAGAATCAACATATAGGCTCCTATATCAAATTTCAAAATCTCCGGCCAACTTTGATCTCTCACATTTTCTTTTATGTTTAGGTCCCATATCAAAGAGTTTTACTTTCAACAACGACTGCTATGGAAAAACAAATATTTTGAACAAAGTTTTTTATTTCATAATAAAAAAACTTTGTTAACAATAAAATTATTTGATTTGGGAAATAAACATTAAATAAATATTTGTCACATAAGGGACACTTTACTTTGTTAGAAAATCGCATTTTTCGAAATTGTGTAAATCCAAAAAGTGCTATTTTTCGGAAATTAAGCAAGATTTCAATGAGATTTTTTTATTGAGTGTTAGTTTTAGCTGAATGAACAATCTCAAGGCCTGAAAACTTTTTTCCGTAAAATGTGTCTCTATCTTGACTAGTAAATGCATGTTTCGTAATTATTTTTAAAAAAATGTAAAATTTTACTGATAACGGAAGTCACGTGACAATTTACGTTTGGCACATTTGTAATCACTTTGCAACCACCTCTGGCAGTTAGTGTTTGATTTTCCAAAAAATTCTAAATATTGTTTTTTTCATTTGATGCCAGCTTCTTGGCGATCACTTTACTTATTATTTGTTTATAATAATTTTCTTACGTAGTGCACACTGTAGTTTGCGAATTTGAATTCGACGCCGAGATGGCTTTGCGCCGAGTTGCCTGGCTCCAAGATGGCTCCGCGCCGAGTTGTACCGGCGCCGAGCTGGCCCCGCGCCGATATGGCGGTGCCGAAGTGGCGGCGCCGAGATGGCGGCGCCGAGATGGCGGCGCCGAGATGTCCGGCTTCGTCTCTTAACACACCTCATTTCATAGTTTTCTAAGTTACCCCAAGTTGTTCGACACTCTTCTTCGTTAAAACAATGGTTTCCTGTGCGTATATGACAACTGGTATTATCATGTACCTTCTGTGTTAAAATGTAGCTAAATTTGCTCAGCGATTTCTGCGTGTATTTTCGGCGACTTGATTTTGTTTGCCCATTTTTGTTGTGTGACTATAATAGACATGCCGTTTTACTTTTGCTCTGGCTCGATGATAGTATCGCGTTGACTGCAGCTTTATTACTTTTATTTTATCTACATTCATATGTAGATCTATTTTTTTCGAATTATCGTATAGCTCTCCCAACATCAAGTTCTTTTGTAATGATTTATCAACACAATATTATCAGCGAATCTCAAGTCGCTAAAATATGTACCATCTACGTTGCTAAGCTTTCTATTTCAAACTAACTTTTTGAAGACGTTCTGTTACGATCAATTCTGATGTGAAAAGTCGCGTTTTCGTATATGCTCTTCATGATGTTGGAGTATCGAGAGTATATTCTGGCATCATACATTTCCGTTCCATCCCTTACGGGTTGTTTCATAGGCTGATATGAATCCAGTATTCTTGTAAGCCTGTTTGATATGTTTTTGGTGAGTAGCTTATAAAGTTGGGATAGCAAACTAATGGGATGGTAGTTTTCTATCCCGGTATTATTTAATTTTTTTATGTAGCAGTATAACTTCAGCGTTTCCCCATGCAGTGGTTATTCTTTCTTTCAACAAAAGCTTTAAAGCGTTCTCAATTGCCTGTCCTCCAGTTTTTAACATCTCAGCTTTTATGCGGTCCACATCTGAAGCCTTTTTGTTCTTCGTTTGGAATAGGGTGTGTTTTATTAGTAGCTTCAGCGTACTTATGCGAACGTTTTGTCCGTCCGTCTGTCTGTCCGTCCGTCCGTCTGTCTGTCCGTCCGTCTGTCTGTCTGGATCGCCTGTAACTTTCGAACGGCTACAGATATCGAAATTTTGAAAGGGGGCAAAGTTGTTGCTAAGGTCCCGAGCACCTTCATGCGCCTTTTGGTTTTGGCGAAAGGTGGCGATTTTCCACTTTGCAAAATTTCCAAGCATTTTAGCACAGTGGCGGCTTGTCCACTTGTCGCCATCTACAGAAGTTCGGTGGTCACGTTTTGAACTACACATTCTGAAGCTACTCTTTAGACCTGTAGTTGAGCAGTTTATTTCCGATACAGTTATTTCTGGTAGATCTTCTGACCCTACGTTCACAATAACTGTGTAGAGACCCTCGGGTTTTGGTATCAGCGATGTATATAACTGTTCATAAAAGTTTTGTATTGGTTTTGCAGACTCGTTTTGGTCTGATAAGATATCTCCTTGCTGGAGAATTTTGATTACGGGACCTTCATATATTTATTATTCTCTCTATGATTTTTAAATTTTTGTTTATCTTGTAAACTCTTCAATCTGACATGATTTTCTTTCTTACTACATTATTTTTATCTTTATGTTCTTAGCTATCTCTGTTTAGTTCTTTCCATTTTTTTACTAATTTAGCTGTCCCTGGTTTTACTTTAATTTCTCTTCGAGTTTTGATTTTGTTTCATATATATTTAGCATCTCTTGTTATTTTGTCATTTACTTCACCTATATCTTTATTGTCTAATGTTTCTACTGCTTCTAGTTTCTTGGTTTCGTTTTTCTTCTGCTTTATTTAAATGTAATATTTCTTTTCTTATAACGAGATATTTATTTCTATAGTGGCTCTTACAAGTCTATAGTCCCTACTTGCGTTAAATTTGTTTAAGACAGAGACGACTTATCAAATACTTTTATTGTTAGAGAGAACGAAACCTATTTCTAATCTCACTTGTTTATCTGGGTTGCACCATGTCCACTATGTAGGTTCAGGTGTTCTCCTTTTTATTTACAATAGTACGAAAGCCTTTGCTAAATACATAAGTTGGATTTATATAGTTTTTTGCCACCTGCTTGGGAGGATTTCGACAGACACCTGTATCAAGAAAATTCTTTATAATGTACACAGGGGAGATACTATGTGATTAAATATTCTACACAACGTTCCTGCAGTTATTGTATTAAAACCAAATGCTGCATTTTCATAAATATATAACTATCCTTATATACAGGGTGTTGCGAAAACGACGGATTAACTCCATATTATTAAGAGGCACTATGTGAGTAGGCAAAAAAGTAATTTTAAATTCTTAGTGTTATATTTTTCAAGATATAGCGAGCTTTTATTTACCTCAAAACTAGTTAAAATGGCCACATTGTTCAATTACAAATAGGTAAAGATTTTCCATAGTATAGCGCTTATTAGAATCATTTCTATGCAATTAATTAGAGGTACCGTTGTCAAATGTGTAATGTGTTCCATCATAATACTGAATTTTAAATCAATTTTTAGAATACCATATTTCCCTTCTAACTCACCTTCTAACAGCAATTTCACAAACTTAATTGCGATAGAATTCTGTAACTGTAAATTGTTTTTTTTTCAATTTTTTTATTCATTTTTCGGTCGCTGAACCCTTTGCGAGTGTTTTCAATGATAAGTATATTAAACTAACAGGGAAAAGTCATTTTTAACGCTTTACTTTATTAAGTTTAGTTCTTATAGAAATGTGATCAATCAATTCTCAAATTTATTTTTCAATTTGGTACACCCCTCTATGAATGAGAAAAATCGAAATTTATGTAAATTATTGGATAAATACTTCTAGGGATTACTTACTGTGAGTTAATTACATTAATGCAGTCTAATACAATTGTTATTATTAGTAGCAATACTTCAACAATCCAAAATAAAAATATTAACCAAAATCGCCTTTTGGACGTGGAAAACAAAATATGACCAAAAGTGCCCTTGATAATGCTAATCTACAAACACTAAAAAATAAATTGACTTTAATTAAAATTATTTTTCCAGAATACAAACAACAAATACTATTTTGGATATACTACATACTATCTATCGAAAACATATCTGGTTGCTCTCCTAAAGCTGGTAGACTAGACAGATTTCAATTGCGTCAGTAGTAACATGCACTGTCTGATCATATGCCTTTACTATACATATTTGTATTTATAATGTCACTCTTGATTGTGGTACCCGTCGTTGCAATGTCGCACCCGTCTTCCGCATGTAAGGTTTAATATCAAAACTGTTTTTTAAAAATGTGTTGTTGTAGCCACTCCAGCCCAATTAGCAGTTCTTTGTTTATATTCCTCTGGAAAGTTGCAGAGTGGTCCAGCTGGTTGGTAAATACGGGCCATACATTAAGGGCGCGGTCGTTTTTGCCTCGGCTTCCAGAGAACTTCCTGCTTCCTCTATTTAGAATATGTAAACTCATTAATGAGTAACCCTATTAAAAATTCTAGGACGCCCTCGACAATAATTTACAGAAACGGGTGTGCCAAATGAATAGCACTCTTTCGGCGGATATTGAAATCCGTGCCAAAACGCCATAATGCTCACGTAAGGGTCTAATACGCGAAGAGGGCTTTTTCCGTTAAAGTGGAAGAGCGAAATGGAGGTATTGTTTGAGTACGGCCGCTTAGCATCAGTCAGATAGCCGATAAGTGGTTCCACGCTTCTTCTTATCCGGATCCCGAGAGCAAACAGGGTTACACAGCTTACTTTGATCTAACCGGGCTTGGTTGTGAATTTCCTCGCTGCTCCACGTCGGAGTGTCCGACCTACATCCATCTTTTTTATCAAATTTTTGTCAAGTTCTAGTTTGACGTTCATACTGTTAGAAAAATTGATGACCTCATCAAACTGCTTCCAACAAATTTGAATAAAGGTATGAAGCAGCTAACGAAATTCAATAGAACGCGCCCTACTTTCAAAGCTCAATTTAATCAAACTACCCGAAAGTTTTAATAACCTATGACCAGCTCCCACTTCAGTTTAGTATTTAACGTAGTTGTTCTGGGGATAATTTAATACCCGATACTTTAATTTAAGCTAAACCACTCCACGAGATAAAAATCGAAATACACATTAAAAATAAATTTAGAAGTTGCTCAATGTAAATGTTATTTTAATTAGAAGTAAGTTCAACATTACTTATTCCTAATATGTGAGCCGTATCTATATTTTGCAAAATATCTGTTTTCCTGCGAAGAAGTAAACAAACCGTTCAGAACTAGTATTATGTTAGCGACCGATCAGATAAGTTTAGTTCTAAACTGCTCCGAGATATCCGAATCTAAAGATTTATAACAACTAAACAAAAATAAATAAATAAAATTAATTCGCCCAGTACGCCAAAATAAGAAAAATAAAGGAAACCTTTCCAAGAAAACAAACATTTTTCTGCCTTCCTTGCAATGATATGGAATAATTTCAAACGACACTTTGTGAAAAGTTTTCTCACAAATCACTGACACATAAAAAATTTCAAATGAATGTAAATTCATAGAAAGGCTAAAATTACCGTTGTAAGTACATAATTTGCCTTTTTAATATTAAGTATTTGCATTATACATATATGACTATACACAATAATTATGTTAGGTTGTTAAATGCGTATATCTTAGTACCTTCGTAATTACATTTAAAAAATTCATTCAAAATATGAGTTTGTAGGCATATAATGTAGAAGTTGGTGGATTCATTACCAATAATAAAATTTGTGAAGCTTGAGCTACTTACTGGCTAACATTCTTGTTATTAGTTATTAACTTATTAAACTTATTAAGAATAATATGTAGAAATTCTTTAAATATATATTATTGCTACCCAAGTTCTAGTTCTAGTTACTATTAAAATTAGGAGAATCTATAAATTATTTTAAAGGTTCAATAAAAATAGATTACCATCTTAATCCTAGGATATACTCACTGATTAATGCAAACCTGTAGACTAATATTATACCTGGTTTCCAATTGTTGATCGGCACGTCTTTATGTATGCATATAATATAGTGCGGTAGCAAACAACACGAATGGTTAAGGAAACATATCCTGAATCTCGAGTTCCAAATACTTTAATAGGACAGCTTGAAGCGATAAACTTCTCTAAGGCAATAATATATTCAGAAACCATTGCTCAAGTATGCATAAGCTTTCATAAAATAAACGAGATAAAAAGTTCAAACAGTTTCAAACTATTAACAATATTCTGAAAATATTCTACTACTAAAAAAGTAGCGGCTATTCGGATTAATTACCATTTATAACTGTATGTTAGTACTTTTCTATACAAAGTAGTAATTAAATTTCGGGCAGTTTATGCCATGTAAGAACATAGCCTGAGACAAGGCAAGTCAGGGTCTCCAAAATATCTCTTTCCGAAACCCAGTCATCTGGCACACGTTAACGGCGTACTGGGTGATGTGGTTAGCATCACGCCTTCGGCGACTGCCTTACTTTCCCTACTTCCACAACTGTAGTTTCGGTACCCAATTTTTAAAGCGACTGGGTGGGCCGCATGCCAGTTGCCAGATGTCGGGATTGAGCCCCGTACCGTGGCATCGCAGCATGACGCTCTAACCGCTCGGCCACGCTGGCGACTCTCTATACTCCATACAAAGTCTAGTTTATAAAAATATTGACTATAACGTTGTAGTTTGGATAAATCAATTTCTTGGAAAATGTCAAAGCCTTAAATACTTAAAATAAGTTAATACTCCAGCGTTTTATATTAAACTCAAATCAACTCTTTTTTGTGTGACTTAAAAACTCTCGTGTTTGTATCGGCAATTGCCAACATATTTGGAATTATCTTTCTGTATGTGTGTCGATGTTTTTTATGTCATTATCTAATTTTAATTTCACAACTTGAAAAAAAAATATCTGTATTCTATACGCCAAGCTAAAGTAGTTGAAGTGTGCACAGTCAGCTTCGTTAGTACCTTATTTAGTAGGTGTTGAGGGTTAAGTCTTCTTACTTGCTTTGGATGAACGTGCTGCTTATGGCCTCCTGTGTTGTTGTTCCCATAGCTCTCATCGACTCGTTCTAGATCCTACCAAGTCTCTCTCTTGACATTTTACACATTGGCTTTGCCGCTCACATGTATGTATGTATGTATTTTCCATTCTGTTGATGTGTCCCACTTTCCCGACTTACTTTTCTCAATTTTCTATAGCAACGAAACTATATTGAGCTCTCTTCTAATTTCTGCAGTTCTGATCTCTGTAACTCATTCTAGACTTCTTAAGTACTTCATTTCTACAGCCTGTATATTCTTTTCTCTGGTTTTATGGTTTTCACAATTTTGTTATTTACATCGTCTTCGTAATTTCCTTTGCTATCTTACACTGCGACCAGTTAGTTAAGGTTTAACTGTAATTTTCGAACGTTCATGATCACGTATTTTGTTTTAAGGATTTCACCTCAAACATCATCTGCAAATGCCCACTTTATAATTGTTAGCGACAGCGTTTCTATTATCCGCTCGGAACTTTTTCATTCTGGCCCTGCTGTCCTTTATATTCTCGTAAAGTACTGTCGGTAGTAACGTACTAAGGACTCATCCCTGCCTCACCCTTTCTTTGTTGTAAAGCTGTTCGTTTCTACATTTCCTGTTCTAAGTAATCATCAGCTATTATGCACAGGTTCGGTATTGCTAGCTATTACACGACAGAACGTTATTCAAATGAAAAACAAAACAACAAAACCGCGTGAAAAAGCGGTAGTTAACCCGTAACAATAACTGCTCTGGCTAGCTTAACAGTCGAGACAAGAGCGGTTGGAAGTATCTGAAATGCGTTTGTTTGCTGCTTCAAAGTCAGGGCACGCCGAAAATGTTAATTAAGTCAAGCGCCACAGGGTTGTCTAATTAAACTCTATGTCTTTGAAATGTGTACAACTTTGGACAAACACCAACGACATCAATGACAGTGGTGAAATGGACAACTGTTTACTTATCCTAGCCTTCAGCTATTAATTCCACTATAAAAACATGCTCTGGATATTTGCTTTGCAGCAGACTAATAAAGGAGACAAACTAATATTTAAAATGCTATAATGAGCACACGAAATTTTTGTTCAGTAATAATCAGGCAAATTTTTATCTATGTGACGTCACGAAAATAAAAGCTAAGATCGAAAGATTGACCTCGAATACGCAAACGACAGCCAAGAGGCATTCAGATTCCATGAAGAGGCTACCAATATTTAAATGCAGCAGTATAGAAATTTAAAGGTAACCATTCGAACATAAATCATTGCCAAGTCGATAAAACAAGTTCGCGGATGGGTAAGATCTTATCCGATATAATATCGATCTTTGGAGAAACCGACGGTAGGAGAACGGTAAACTTAAAATATTTATTTATGCACATCCCAACTGAGTAAATTCGAATTAAATCGAGTGCCTTACGGCCGATAATGTTATGCTGGCAAATACCGCAATCACCAATCGCAACAGTGTTACCACCTGCAGTAATCTTTCTTCCGACACAATGAAGCACCTTCGGCTTGGGGAGTCGAGAGCTACACATGCGAGCCTGAATAGTAAATTCCGATTGAGGTCGAAAGACGGAATTTGCAGCTTGCTGGCTTCGTTAGTCCTCTCTCGCAGGGTGTGAGGGGGAAAAAAAGGTAATTTCCCAGGAAACTATGCAGAAATTAGCAGAAACATTTCCGACAAACATTCAGGCGTTGGCTGTCTAAGCAGGCGATTTTGTGTAAAAGAACGGTCAAGGGCGGCTTTGCCCAAAAAGGCATAATACTAAATGCGTCAGGACTAGCTGAAAACTAAATTTACCTTAACACAGTATTGTAACATTTTCTGCCTTCTTCGCTTGTAGATATTCCCATTTGTTGCGATATTTAGCGTAACCTAAAAATGAGATTCTGCATAAGGTACTGTACATACATTCTCTTCTTCATAAATCTTTCGCAGAGTTTGTTGACTGTGCAGTGATGCCTGTAGTTTTCGCAGCTTTTATTATAAACCTTTATGTGTAATGCTACTATAAAGGCAAACTTTCAACCTAGATATCTTATTCTCCTTCCATACCTACTGAAATCTGTGCCTTACTCTCTTCTGGTTTTTCTTGTATATCTGCCCTCTCGATATCTGGTTCTCAGTATCTCTTCTGTTTTTGTTAACTTCTTCCACTGCCGATTCTTCATCGTTTGATATTTCATTTAGTGAATTCCTTTTTAGTTCTTCAGGGTGTGCATTTTTATTTATGCCTTTAATTATATTTATGCGTGTTGCATTTCCTTTTCATGCCTTTCAATACTTTGTAAAATAACTTTTGGTCTTCTTTACTATTCTTTTTCATTTCACTGTCTAATTGTTCCCTCGAATTCCTGTTTCTCTTCCTGCAGTTGATTGCTTCCAAAAGTTCTTCTACTTTCTTCTTGTCTCCTTACAGTACTAGAACGTTTATTTAGGTATGGCCTGTTCACTCCGATTGTGATTCTGAGCAGGCCTTGAATGTGTATCATATATTTAGTTATAAAAAGTTACGAATGTCAAAATAATATTGTTTTTTGTATCTTCTAGAACGTACTTCAATCATAGAAAACGCATTTGTTGCATCTTGCTGAACTGGAGGAATCAGTTATGTTATTTTCAGCTTTAATTCACTTGATAAGAGAAATCCGATAAATTGTCAAATTTTGCTTTGAATGGTTTTTTTTGTTACCAACTGTACCTCACACTATTAAAAATGCACATGCAAAGCCTGCTTAAAGTCACAAATAAAGTCAACGGGGTATATCTTAGCCTTCTGCTTATTTCTTCCCATATCTAATCTTGCTATTTTTTGCACTTGGTGGCTTTTGAGCCTGCAGTCTTTTATTACTTTCTTTATTTGGTCATCCTTTGTTACTTTTTCTTCTACTCTTTTTTGCTTGTGTTATGTTGAAGTTCAGTTTCGAATATATGATAATCATCATGGTTAAACCGTACCTCAAATAACGTGGAATTTTTAGAGTAATAGCTCTAATATCTATAGTATCTATCAAAAATTATCTTCATTTAGTATGACTATGGTAAAGAAAAGTTCGGGCACTTCATTCCATGTAGAAACATGGCCTGAGACAAGAAGTCAGGGTCGCCTAAATATCTCTTTCCGAAACCCAGTCATCTGGCACACCGTTAACGGCGTGCTGGATGATGTGGTTAGCATCACGCCTTCGACGACTGCCTACTTTCCTGAAGTTTCGGTACCCAATTTTTAAAGCGACTGGATGGGTCGCCCTCCAGTTGCCAGATGTGGAGATTGAACCCCGTACCGCGGCACCGCAGCTTGACGTCCTAACTGCTCAGCCACGCTGGCTTAGTATGGCTATGGTATAGTTCCTAATTTATGAATGCAATTACATTCATACTTAAATGTCAAACTTAACATTTGATTTTTAAGTGACTTATAGTTGCATTCATAAATTAGGAACTATTCCATGGCCATAAAGATGAAAATAATTTTTGATCATACTATGCGTTTTATTTATCTATTGGGGCTTTCTCTTTAGTAAAACACGATGCAATGAATGCTCATAGAGGCCTTTCCACGTTGACCTATATTTTTTTGTGTGCAACTGTCAAAAAAAGGCCACTTTTTTTGCTTGATTTTGAGTCGTGAAATAGCACATTTGTTTATAGTAAAATAAAGCCTTGACAACGTAAAAAAAATACTTTTTTTCTATAGCACATGTTAAAGTGTGCTTTTATCAACTCAAAACAAAAGGTCAAGTTTTACTTTAACAGCAAGGGTAGATAAAGTAGCACTTTAACATCAAAGATAGATAATAGTTATTTATTATACAAGCGCTTAAAATGAATGTTTAATGAGCTGTCAGTTTAACTGCGCGAGCGACAAAGGAGCGAGCGCGTTAATGACTGCGAATCAAACATTCATTTTAAGCGAGAGTGTAATACAACATTTTATTCAATTTTGCCATATAAACCCTTCAATATTGAAAATAAAATTACGGAATTAAGTCATCAAATACATTTGCGAATTTTATGATTATCACGACTCCTGTGCCGTGACGTTGACAACAACGAAGTTTTTTATAAACAAATTGAAAACAAAACTATTTTACCGTGTGTCGAAGTGTTTTCTGCAAAGAAGTGACTTATGATGTTTTTTATGGTCCGAGAGAGGCTTTGGGTAATGACGATGGTATAATGGAACAACTGCTTCCTCGAAAATCGAAGGGTTTGTACAAGAAAGTGTACCAAAAATTTTGCGACTGGCGAGTGAAAAAAACGCAGATGGAGTTACGGAAAGGGTGTTACTAAATTATATTTTGGAGCAATCTAAGACAATCAAACCATCGTCGGTATGGAGTTATTGCTCTATGCTAAAAGCCTGCCTGACGGCATTCGAGAATATTGACATTGGAAGGTGAGTGGGAATATTGTGTATACAATCGACATAGTAATTGTATCTATTTTTAATGTAGGTTTCCGAAAGTGAAAGCCCTCCTAAAGCAAAACGCAAAAGGCTTTAAGCCCAATAAGTCGAAAGTTCTTAGCCGCGACGAAATTTTGAGGTTCATTCGTACTTCACTGGACGAGAAGTATTTACTTGCAAAGGTTAGCATTATTGATCCATTTGTTTCCTTTTAATTGTAAAATTACATTGCAGACTATACTTATTATGGGTATTGCTAGCGGTTGTCGCATTGGAGAACTGGTTAAAATGAAAATTGACGACGTGGACGTCGTTTTGTTAATTTAGTTGTAATGTACTTACGTATAATTTATTGATAAATTATTGATTTATTTTGGTTGACATTTATTTGACATTTTTAAAGCGCTAGCGGAATAAAAATTTTAAATCGCTAGCGGAATAAAAATTTAAATGAGTGTTTATAAAACATCAACTTTTATGGGCAGGCCAGAAACAAATAAACGTCACTTTATACGGCAAAATTACTCGTGGATAAAATTTAACTTTATCGTCTTGTATAATAAATTACTATTTTTTACCGGCCGACAAAGACTTTTTTTTACGGGTCATGATCTTGAATGAAATTAGCTTTTATTAGATAATTCGAACGTTATTTATTAATATGTGATTACAAACATTGTTAATTATACATATAATAATACCGAACAAAAGATTCTTAATTATTAAAATAAAAATTGAATGTGCTACCGCTAGCATTATTTACATTGATACCAGAGGAAGATGCAGTAGCACTAGTAGAGGCGCAATTTGTTTCATTTAAAATTTTAAATGATGTTGGCAAGCTAGTTGGAGCAATAGAAGTACTGTCTTTTTTTTCTTTATGAAAATTTAATATTTTATTACATGTTTTATTTTTTTGCTCAATTGAATTTTCAATATAGTTTTCAGCAACTGTGCTACTCTTCCAATTACCATGACGTTTAATTTCTGTAATATCTGCTCCAGAATCTGCTAAAAGAGTAGCAGATGATCGTCTGAAACAGTGGCCGGTATACATTTTCACATCTGACAGCTTCAGAAATTTAGCAATAATACTTGGAATTTCTCCAATTTTATGTATACCGACAACCTGATTAGCACATTTTCCTCTGGTATACCTTAAAAAAAACGTTGACTAGTCGCGTTAGTAGGACGTAGAGCATAATATTTTCGGTAGAGTTGAATATAATCTTGATGAGTTATTGTGAATGTTCGTTCTTGATGTGTTTTGGAGTCAGGTATGTGTACGACAAGTACGCATCCTCGATCTTCTATATTATTAACAGTCAGCTTTGTCAATTCTTCTCTTCTCATAGCTCCTGAGATTCCAAAAATCATAACTACCTAAAATTTAAAAAAATTATACACACGTTCAGCGGCATTTTGCTTTAATTACCTTCATTAGCAAATGATTGTCATCATCGGCTTCCTCCAAAAACTGCTTAATCTGCTTTCCTGACAATGTACGTGACTTTTTTGGTCGGTACCCTACTGATTTTTTCTTCAAAAAGGGCAGTAGTTTAGGGAATTTACTTATGCCGATATTGTCGTTTATGTTTATCGTAGATTTCAACATGGAATATGCAGACCATGTCGTTGATGGTTTACAATTCTTCTATTTATCGTCGAAATATGCCAAAAGCACACTTTCAGAAATGTTTCTAACCTTTTTCTCGCCACACCAGTCCTTGAATAGTCGATACGTAGCTTCGTAAATTTTTTTCGATTTTTCAGGTAATAAATTTGAAACTACCTCCTTTGCGGCGATTTGTAACTCCGGTGGAGTATTAGGAAAGCAATCGTCTTCACTTTCACTGCTCATTTTCCTTAAAAAGCACAAAAAACAGCACCACTTTCAATTAAATATGAATGACAATTAATAATAAACAGCAACTACGCAAGCCCTAGTTACCATACCAAAGCACACTGCTAAATTTATTTTTATGTAAAGATTCGATCGAAACTTTAATTTTGGTAATTTTTCACAGTTGCACACAAAATTTTGTATGCCACATGGCCGTGAACTATCTTTTTTTTATTCGAATGATTATTTGGCTCGGCCTGAGCCTCGCCAAATAATATTCATTCTCATAAAAAAAAGTCCTAGTTCACGGCCTTGTAACATAAATAACTAATTTAAACTTATTTAAGATTTTGATAGCAATTACTTCTTTGATTCAGTTGGCTCTGCGTCGTTGAGCTTGGCCTAAATATATATTTATCATTCTATATCGCTCAAACAATTTCCATTTTAAATTACGCCAACTTTTAATGAATTGCAACGGTTTGAAAATAGTTGAAAACCATGTCTCATGTCTGGTAAACGGCTTTGACTGAACCTGTTTAAACTGCAGCTGAAAATAGCAATACTCAAATTACCCGAATTATTTGTTGGGCGCTTTTGCACCCTGATTCACAGCGAAAATAGCATTCGAAAGCCATCGAGACATTGTTAATGCCGGATAATGGCTGTGATTTCGTGAAGCGTTTAGTGGATCAGCAGACCGAGAGACGTCAACTGAGTGAAGAACTGCAACATTACGAATTCGCATACAAAAGAGACGTTGATCAAATACGCGTCGGAATCCCAGCGCGCCCCAATTTTTTCCTTTCCGAAGCTGAGCGCGCTCCCACTTATTGTCTACAAAAAATTTACTGCTTTGTAAAAGCTTTAGTTTCCTCCTAGTTGTATTTTTAATTTAAAAACCGCGCTCTACAAAAATAGGCGCTGCTATTTCTACCAGCTCAGGACCACCATCTAATCAACTTAGCTCTGATATTATATCACTGGTGATACCTATACCTATCCTGTGAAGTTTTAGCCCTAATAGTCTGAGCGGCGGTGACACTAAGTCTAGTGTGATAAAACTTTTCAAGGTCATATATCTAATTCGTTACGTCATTGATGGGGGAACACAAAATTACACTGCTGCCACGCGTGGACCGAACGGCACTATAAAATAAATATTAAAAAATTTTTTTTTAATATCTGGTATCATAAAAGTTCAGGATTGTGATTGTTCCTCGAGACAGGGAAGGGGTAGGGCTCTAAAAAAAACAGTGCTGTCAGCCCCCGTGAGAACTCTTATCAGCGGCAGCAGGGAGATAAGTGATCCCGCGAATCCTATTTTCTAGTATCATCGAACTTCATAAAAATTCAAACGTTATCTGAAGGACCATCAATTTCTGTGTAAGAAAAACCGTTGCTGCCTTTTCCAAAAAGTGAAGAAAATGGCGGCAGCAGCATTTTAAAGTCGCGTCTCCGTTCAGTTTTACAGCATTAATCCGTTTTTTTTCGATCTGTACTAATGAAATCCGCTGACATTGTAATTTCCAATAAATTTTCAATGGCGTTGATTGTTTAAACAGATGAAATTGTATTTTTTATGTGGTAGTTTTCGATTTTCCTTATTTTTTCTTGTTTTTCATATTTTCCATGCTTTTAATTCCAATTGAGAAAGAATTAGTTCTATTCGTTGAAACAATACTTGGGATCATTGTTTAAACAAATTAGATTCTATTAATTATTCCAAGGTCATTGATTTTTAGGCCCCTTTTTAGGGCTTCGCGTTTTTCACAGCACGTACGAATCTGTTTCACATTTTTATTGAATATGCATTCGGAGATTTCACTTGAACTCTATATCTCTTTCGGGACCATTTTCGGGATCTTCGGGACTAGTCCCGGAAATTAAGCTCGTATAGGTCCCGAAAACACTTTTGGTCCCGGGACTTAAAAACCCTAATACCGACGATTGGGCTTTTGTTACCCTCTCTAGCCAATCAGAATGTGTCACTTGTGAATAGCACAGCCGATGTCCAACAATGTAAGTTGGTAAAATAAATCAACGCCGCAGACTCAATTTCTGCTTAAAAATAGCTCAAAAATCTTTATGTTCCAAGTAAAATACTTCTAATTTGTTGAAACAATCCCTGTCGCGATAAATAAATGGCATGTTTCAATAAAAATGCGAAACGGATTCGTACGTGCTATGAAAAACGCGAAAAGCACTAAAAAAGCGCCCCACAAATCAATGACCTTGGAATAATGACTAGAATCTAATTTGTTTAAACAATGATCCGAAGTATTGTTTCAACGAATAGAACTAATTCATTCTCAATTGGCATTGAAAGCATGGAAAATATGAAAAAAAACAAGAAAAATAAGGAAAAATCGAAAAATATCACATAAAAATTACAATTTCATTTATTTGAACAATCAACGCCATTGAAAATGTATTGGAAATTACAATGTCAGCGTATTTCATTAGTACAAATCGAAAAAAACCGGATAAATGCTGATAAAACTCAATGGACACGCGAAATTCGGTTGCGATAATCGCGACTTTCAAATGCTGCCGTCGCCATTTTCTTCACTTTTTGGAAAAGGCAGCAGCGGTTTTCCTTACACAGAAATTGATGGTCCTTCAGATAACGTTTGAATTTTTATGAAGTTCGATGATACTAGAAAATAGGATTCGCGGGATCACTTATCTCCCTGCTGCCGCTGATAAGAGTTCTCACGGGGGCTGGCAGCACTGTTTTTTCTTAGAGCCCTACCGCTTCCCTGTCTCGAGGAACAGTCACAATCCTGAAGTTTTATGATACTAGATATTTAAAAAAAAAGTTTTAAATATTTTTTTATAGTGCCGTTCGGTCCGCACGTGGCAGCAGTGTCATTTTGTGTTCCCCCATCAATGACGTAACGAATTAGATATATGACATCGAAAAGTTTTATCACACTAGACTTAGTGTCACCGCCGCTCGTACTATAATGAACAAAAGGGAAGCCTAAAAAGTCAGCAGTTGCTTTGCCTGAATATGACAAGTAGTTCTGCTGAAACTGCACTGCTGTTCTTACGAACGATAATTATTAATTTTTATTACGACTTTTAGTTCACTTTAGAAAAATCTGTAAAGACATTTTCTCAGAACTTCTCTCGCAAGTGCACGTTGTGGCAATTTTGAAAATCAAAGGAAATGAAAGACGTAAAATTATTTTAACGTTCCTAATATAATAATACTGAAATAATAAAGAAAACACTTGGTAACGCGAATTGCATCAATTTTTCAATAAAAAATACCGGCGAAGGGATCCGAACTTCAGCGTCTGCGATTGCGATTTTAACGTTCGACTCAGGCTGCCACACCCGATAGTTCAGATTTCTACGATTCAGCTCCATTAAACGCAACTCACTTATTCTTGTCCAATCTTGTCTCTTACAATATTTATTCTGTACCTGTTGGCTCCCATTTTCGTGAAAGGCTTGAGCTATGTACAAATTATAAATTTTGTCTGTTTCCTAGTTAAAGCAAAAATAACTAAATTTTTTTTCAATGTGCTCACTGTATATTTTGGATCAATGCCCTTTTTTGTCAAAGGTAAAAACCTGAGCTATCTACAAAATGTTACTGTCATTTAAGCAATAGTTATTGAGTTAAAGCAAAAATAGGCAAAATTTAAATTGTTTAATGTACTCACCTTGTAAATATTTCAGACGAAGGAAGTAAAAACATTCAGAAAATAGTGTATTATGTTATTAGGAGCAAAAGTTATACTTCATGCGGCGTGGCTGGATGGTTTATCTACCGAGCTTGCGAGATAATGGCGTTCATCATCTAACTAATGAATTTGATAATAGGTTTTTAACCAGTCGTAGATAAAATAATTGAGCAGATTCTAGTAACTTACGTTATTTTGATCATTCCGAAAATTTATTTAAAAATGTTTCAAAGAAAATTACTTTACTAAATAAATTGACTAATTAGAACTGGGTCATAAATAAAAGTGTACACAACTAAGCAGCGCAAACTGTGCAGTATTTGTAAATCTGTTTAGTTGACCTGGTTCTGCTAATTTGCAACGGTTACAGAAATATCTAGATGCGTCATACATAGTAGATAAATTGTTTGCAAATGAAAACTATTCGAAACAAAAAAAACAGAACTACATATTCTAATTTGGTTAAGGAAAAGAGATATAGCTACTATAAAAGAAAATTATGGAAAGTCGAGGCGATTTAAGAAATATGTGGAAAATTATTAAACATATAATTTAAAAACCGGAAGCAGAAAATACACCGAAAACCATTACATTCCAATGAGTTACATCTAACAGGTTCCAAAATAAATTAACGAATAGTTCATTAAGAACATTAGTAACATAAATCGTGATTATACTATACACCGACTTTGAAGAGGTATTCATACCCGTTAAAATGATTTAATTGAAGGAGATTTCTTTAATCGACCTTGAGAAAACATTAACATGCATAAAAAGAAAGGATAGCACAGATGGTATTTCTATTCAGGTTGTAAAAGATGTACTGCCAATTATAGAAAATCATCCGGTAAAATTAATAAATAAGGAATGGAATATTCCCAGAATTCTGGAAGAAATCCAAAATAATTCCCATCAAAAAAGTTGTGGATACAAAGATGTGCGAAGAATTTAAACCAATTAATACGCGGCCGGTGTACGAACAAATTTTAGAAAAATTGTCAAATACCAATTGAAGAAATGTATTCAAGCAAATAAGATTATAAGTTGCAAGCAATCCGGATTCAAAAGCAAGCATTCGTGTGAAACGGCGTTAAATCTAGTTTTTAACGAATTGGAAAAGTGAAATTGATCAACAGAAAAGTGTAGTAGCCGTATTTCTAAATTATAAGCGTGCTTTTAAAACAATCGATAGGAAAAAATTGATTAAAAAGCTAGGCAAATCGAAAGTTACCTATGTTTTCAATCTCAAACAACTGTGTATGAGGAAGAGGAATTGACGTAACTTTCTAAGACATTGAGGGTTTCGCAGTGATCTGTGTTGGGTTCATTGCTATTCTTACTGTACATTAATGATCTGGAAATAAATGTTAAACAGTGCTCGAAAATTTGTCTGCTAATGACACACTAGTTTGGGTAACTGCTGAAAACACTACTGATGCCTTCAATAAAATAAACACAGATCTTCAGATAATATCGCAGTGGTTACCAATCATTAAATTAAAATTAAATATTGCCCAACTAAGATGAATAATTGTGTCAAATAAAATTAATAGAGAAAATATATTTGTTAACGTAAAAATAGACGGTCTAAAACTAGAACTAGTGTCTGAAATATTTGGGAGGAATTATAGATGATAGACTTACTCTTCGTAGTAATATACATTTTATCATTAAGAAAGATGCTACAAAATAGGATTCTATGAAGAATAGCCAGTAAGCTAAGTATTAATGCTGGGATTTAAGTGTATAGAACAATTATTGCGCCACAATTTGGTTACTGTGCAAGTAGCATCTTTCTTTGTTATGACGCGGGCTTACAAAGGTTCCAAAAACAACCAAACAGAGCGATGCGAAATATTTTACGATTCCTAAATATACTAATATTAATTTAATGCTGAATACATTACAATGGCTAAGTATCAAACAGCGTACTTGTTTTAATACAATGGTTTTGCTTTACAAAGCTGTTAATAGTTTATTTCCAAATTATATGTGATTTGATTTTAGGCTGCCTACATTAAATAAAGCACGTACACAAAATTCTCTGTATTATAAGGGACTTAAAATCTATAATTCGCTTCCACAGGATGTAAAAAAATTTAAAACATTTTATAGTTTCAAAAAATATTTAAGCAGCTTTTTGAAACAATACTATTATTATTAATGCTATTAATTATAAACAAGTGAAGGTATAATAATTCTTCTGCGTACTAGTATATTATACTAAATAAATGAACCCACTTGCTCTTCAGGAAGGGCTACGAGAGAACAGATCTCTACCTTGCTTCGGCTACGGGCCTGAATCTGGCAGCTTTAAAATAAATTGTCAGAAACCAATTTCATGCTTATGGCGCAAAGCAAAAGCGAGCTACTTTAGAGAAATATTTAAAAAATTCCAAATAGAAGTACAGCATACGTTGACAAAGTGTATACCTCAAAAATACTAAAGTTGCATAAATTTAAATCAGCAACCACGCATTTATTCTCAACTTTTAGCTAGATTTCTGTAAAATATTTCGATCTGAAAGTTTACTAACTAGTTAATTAATTAAGTCACTTAACTACATTTTTTCGTGTTAGAAATTATCACCATCGAACTTAATACGTAACAAAAAATTTACTTTAGAATTAATAAATATACAATTTACAATCTTAGCAGTACTGATTTTGCAAACAATGGAAAAAAATTAATTACGAACAGTGATAAAGTACTATAATTTGAAAGGATTAACACTAAACGCAATCAAAGCAAAGTCGGATGCGACACTTTTGGAGTTCGCACCTTCGTTTTCAATAGTTAAGAATGGGAATACCGAGTTTAAGTGTGGTTGTATATGCACAAAAGATGAATCTCTCAGTGCACATCCAAAAACGGCTACATCCACCAGTATGATTGAAAAAGTTGTTATCATCAAAAGGTTTTACCGTTGGCTAATCTCGCAAAATTCAAAACCTAACGTAGCTACCTGGATACAATTGCCTGCCGACCAGATCAGTTACGGAGATGGCATGTACAGCTCTTTAAAATATGTAAAACGGGCGCCAACGGTATCTTTAACAAACAAGCAAGTGTATACAGGCATTAGAACTCAAGTAGCACAATAAATCTCAAAGAGAAGCTCAACTCAAATACAGGTCGCAGTAACAAATAAAGGCATAGTTCATATATCACAGTATAATTTCAGTAAAAGGTCATGATACAGAAAGTTACATATATGACAATATTTAAAAAAAGATTCAGCATCATAAATTATTATCCAAAAGCAAATTACACAGACGCAATACAATTAGCAAAATACACGAACGCAATGCTCACAATATTTCCGCAACACTAATAAGATTGCCCATATCAATCGGTTTACTAAGCAGTCGGCGCTACCATGAGATGTTTTAGGCTGTTGACTCCGTGCGATTCGCATCGCGGCGTCAAGGGCAGAAATGTGACCAGGAGAAATAGCCCCCGTATGGGGTCCTATCTTGTGCTCTAGTTAAGCGCCTGCATCAAGAGAAAAGCGGCCCCGAAAGGTCCAACTTTATGCCGACTGCAATCGCCTGAAGCAGCGGCCATGGGAACGAAAACGACCATCTGCAACGCCTGCCTGAGATCGGCTTCTTCGCGCAAAATGCGTGACTCTCTAGCGATCGAATAACGGCACGAAATGCCGGGCACTACTTGCTGCGAAGGGGAAACAGAGGTCCAAGATAACATACAGAACTAAAAGGAAATCTAGAAACTTAGAATACTCACCCTGGACGAACTCCAGGCCAAATATGGCGACACGTGGTCGCATGCCAAATCCACCAATTGTGACCATATCTTCATAAACGTGAGCTTGGGGCTCCAAAACCACATAAACGTGAAGCCTTACATATCGCAAACTAACCACACTAACATCAGCCTATAACACCCTATCAAAGCTCTTCACAATGCTAAACCACCATGTCGGTTGACAGACATGAGCGGAAAGAAAGCTCTCGAATAAATTCCTAATCAGATCGACGCAAAACGCGCGACCACAGAATGCGCGAAAACGGACGCGCCACATCGCGAATAAATACCATAGAATGCTGAATTGAACAGCGGCGCAAATGAACCTTAACAACTCTGCCTTTACCAGAACAGAAAAATTTCGCAGAAAAATTTCCACACTAAAATGAGTACTACGCAAGAGAGCTCAACCAACAAAACAAAGCGAGTCATAACCCAGACGAAAGATCTCAACAACAACCACAATTGAAAACCCAAACCTACACCACAATACAGCAACTACCTGCGAAGACGGTAGTGACTCCAGGAGGAACCCAAGACCGGACCGACATGACGACAAGGATCGAGACTGCTCGTCGCTGCTGGATGTTAATGCGGCGCCGGTGAACAGTCCCGTAACAACCCATCGAGAAGAATTTCCAATTTCAAGAACCCCCAAAATCACCCCATATCTCCACAAGCACCCCCCTCCCAGCCCTTTCTAAAAAAACAAACCCCCGAGGTGGAAGCAAACCGCCACAGAATAAGGTACTGCGAAACCGAAATCCCAAGAGAAACCCTTCCCACGAACAAACCACAAACCCACCCCCAAAAATAAACAAAACCCAAAGGATCACAAATTGAACAAAGAAAATTGCCCCTAACGAGAGAACTCAACGAAATCCAACAACAGCTGAAACAACCACAAAAGAAAACTAAAGGACAATAACTCGAGGATAAAGGGAGGTCCCACCAATCCGGAACGAACCGATACTCTACATGAGTAAACGAAACTGTTTCGCAACTCCAAGCGTGGCCAAAAGCGAAACCAAAACAAAGACTCGAGACTCACTTGTGGATCGAAATCCGCGTAAGCGAAATGGATACCGACACAAAAAAAACAAAACAATACGCATAGCTGAAGGTATAACACAGCAATAGCTACGCCACCAAAATTTCAAAAGGGTATCCCACAAAACCCAACAAGCTAACTCAAACCTACACTAAAGCGAAAGATAAACTTCACTCGACACGAATGCAAGTCAAACTACACAATGAACCCAACTGCTAACTGCAAGCTTCTCCAGTGTTGCTTGAGGATGAACTAGATGAAAATAGCTCCCTAAAGTGACCCACCCTGCAATTCCCAACCAACCCCCCTATAATACCTCACTGCAGGGAAAACAAGATGAAAATGTTTCCTAAAGTGACTTCCCTGCAATGCCCAACCAACCACCCTATACACAACAAAACCAGAACCAATCATCTCAAGGAAACAGAGGCACAATCACCAACCACAACCAAATTCAGTCACAAGACTAAAGAACCAAAAATACGAAGTCGTTAGCAAAGAAAGGCAATAACCAAAAAACTGGCTAACAATAGCCAAAGGAACGAAAGGGACAATGACTGGAGAAGAGAGTCGGGTCTGGCGAATCCGGAACATGCCGATGCTCTAACGAGCAACACAAACCGTCCTCAATCCATAATTATGCTCGAAACTAAAACAAAGATAAGGGGCAAACTCACTTGAGGAACATAATCCGCATAAGCGAAATGGATGCCCAAAAGCAAAAAAAAAACTCAAAGCAGCACGATAGCTGAAGGCAACCAGACAACATCAGCTACACGACTGAACCTCACACAAAAATCCAAAACTGCTGACGGACAGGACAAATGGCATCAAACGGCCAAATCCGCCTGAAGCGGAAAACATCACGACAGCATCCCAAAGGGGCATAAAAAATCAGGTCTCAAAAGGAAACCATCATCAATCCAACAAGTTGACTTCAACCTTGCCGAAAACGAAAGAGAGGAGAACGAAAAGGAACTAACAGATAAGAGTGGTAAGCAACGGTCTGAGAGGAAAATTTGCAAAACAAAACCCCATAAGCACATCCACTTCAAACCAACATATTCACAATCAATCCAAAGTGGGAAGAAAGAAAATGAAGTGAAAATCCAACAATTAATAAACGCACCAAACCAACTAGAAAGATGGTTTGAGAGACCATAATAATTCGCAAAAGCGAATCTCCCAAACACATCAACACGACCCAGTATCCTAATTAACGAACCAGAAGATGAAAGAGCCAACTAAGAAGAACTGCACCAAATCCAAACTACCAAGATGGCCTGGGGGACCTAAAAAGAATCCGCATAAGCTAATCCCTCAAACACAAAAATCGACCCAAGATCCTAATCAACAATCTAAAAGGAAAGATAAGAAGCAAACAAATAAACCGCGCTAATCCAACTAAAAGACGGCCTAAGAATCTCACAAAGCAAACTCCCCCAAACACATTACCAGCACACTCCTAACAGAGTCAGCGCCTCAACAGGAAAAGTAAAAAGGAAAAAAACTTCCACAAAGGAAGGATGACAAAACAGAAAAAAAACTCAAGCATAGTACATCCGCAGCCTCTCAAGAACACGCAACCAATCGAAATCGAGCACATTCAGAAACTCCACTCACCAAAGCATACTCTAGCAACAAATGCCAACACACTGCCTAAACTCACAACGTAACCAATCAATCGCTCAAACGGAACAAATAACAAAAAACAACTAGCAAGGACTTGGGAAACACAACCACACACTGCAAAATGTGCACACCACCTGGCTACCAACGGCCACACCAGAAGCTGATCTCGCAGAAGAGTCACCAAAACAATCGTACAAGCATTTAGTCAACGCTCACAAACACGTTACATCTAAATACATCAAAGCTCTGACATTGAGGTGGAACCTGGAGAAGCTAACCTATATTCGAAACCAGAACTAAGCTACAAACAGCATCTTAATCATAAAGTAAACTTTTATCACTAAAGAAAACAATGTCTCTAACGGAGCAACTTGTAGTCCTATGAGCGTTATCTAGAGACAGCTTGCATGTAGACAAGATGCAGGATTATCTTTAAACCACAAATCAGTTTTAAATACATAACTGGCGGGCTCTTACTTAATTTAAAATTCCATAATAGTTCAGCTTCATCACCCGTAACTATATTAAACAAGTGCTTTAAAGATCCTTTATCCAACTTTTTTAACATAAACCTAAACCAGCCTACCCTACCTGTACTTGTTTTTGCTCTTTGATTAACAAATATGAAATCCAGGACATAAGAGCCTCTTTAATTGAATCAAAAATATATTTTCTTATATGTAAAAATACCGATAATTTAACAACCTGTATGTGTATTCCAGTAAACTATAAATGGTTTGTCGTGCGTTATTAGCAAGGCCGTAGACCAATACAGAAGAGCAGATTTTTTTTCATTTAGTTCTTGCAGTTTTCGACAGAAGTTATGATTTTTAAATATTTTCTCACCATAACAATTAAGAATGTTAATAAATGAACGTTGGGAAGAAATACCTACTCGATAAGTAATAGTAAAACGCCATAGAGAAACATTAAACGACATTAGCACTTTTAAAGTAGGAGCATTAATCGCTATATGAATATTGAGAGGTGGAATCAAGGGTTCGACATGCTGCTCTAGGAAAGACCCGGGTTTATTATGTAATATTTATGACAAACTGATACGCAAACAATCCAGCGCTCAGGCAAGTTTCGCAATTTCAAATATGAGCTCTTGTTTGAGAATATCCTACAACAAAACCGCGTAAAGCCGCACCGTCCTATAATCGAAGCCATTTAGCTAAAACACACCAGCCTTGAACTTTTATTGCAAGTTGCAGAGTCTCGCCTTTCCTGAATTCATATTTGATATTCAACATGTTACTGCACTGCTTATTAACTTCGGAGTGTCAGTAATTAGTTTAAATAGTAAGCAATTTATTACTGCTTTTACATTTTAATAATATCCCATTAATATTGCTAAATCCTGATGAAATGATAATAAATATATTCCAGCCTCTGTGAATACACTAGGCTGAGTTACATTTCATTTGAGCTAATTGCACTAATCAAATCTAATTCGTTCGTTTAGAATGTTTCTATAAAGTCATTCCAGATGTAACATACTTTTACTGATTTTTGTTATTTTAGCTTTTTACTTTTTATTGCTTTTCCTTAAACCAGCATTGTTGCCGGTTCTATGTACTATTTCATCTTCAATCCGACGTGCAACCCAATATTTTTAAAGATTTTGAAACTAACATAATTAAAAAGCTTTCCCAATTTCATTGACGATAAATAAAACTCCATTACTTACTGCACACTCAATTATTTGTGATCTTATAATTAGCCAAAAAAATTTTAATTTTTAAGCATTTCTCGCAAATTTTCAAAAATTACACATTCTACAGAAACCGTACAAAATAGAGCGTTAGTTGAAGAGACAAATTTTCCCTAACATTTCAATCTAAATTTAAAAATGTAATAATATATCGGGTGTTCTATTTAAAATAGGACTTAATAAAAAAAAGAACACAAAACAAAATAAACCCATATTAGATGTATGCAACTTGAAAATCACCTATCTCACACCAATACACATTAAAAATTTAATAAAAATGAAAAGTTTGAAAAAAATTGTTAGAGCCGTTTTAGAAAAAATCGAAAAAACCTGAAAAATCGCAAGAGTAAACAACATACTTTCGATACTGCGATTTTCTTCAAAAGATTGCAGTCGCATCTAGATAGTACACAAAACTTATATATGAAGTTTTAACGTCATATCTCTTTTCATTTTTGAGATATTTTGTTCACAGACAGACACACAGGCAGACAGACACACAGACAGACCAATAAACAAAAATACGTTTTTTGGATTCAGGGGACTCTAAAATGAACTTTTGAGGTAAATCCTGTATTGTAAAAGGAAGTAAACATATATGAAATATAC
Source organism: Agriotes lineatus (assembly GCA_940337035.1). Lineage (NCBI taxonomy): Eukaryota > Metazoa > Arthropoda > Insecta > Coleoptera > Elateridae > Agriotes > Agriotes lineatus. Next base: position 216,385,931 of record OW679194.1, read on the forward strand.
GTTTCTACAAGGTGCCATTATCAGTGGTGACTTCATAAAGTATCAATTCTATTATAATATTTGTAACTGGAAAAGATTTTGCTTAGCCAATATACCTATTTTATACATTTAACTTTTGTAATTTAACCACGATTATGAATTTTATCGACAATATGACATATTAGAGCCCAAAGACCAAGATTTCCACAATCTTGTAATATAGTTTTGCCTGTGCCAATAAATTGCTGAATGGTAGTCAACAAAAATAATTTATAAATTTCCCTGCTCTTTGATACATTCCCAGTACAAATATATTTTATTAGTAATAGCATGATGTAGTGACTATGATGTGTATTTTCTAAAAATCTTCTTGAACGTTAATCCAGTATTTCAGATCTAACTCCAACATCTACTTCAAAATGCTTAGAAGTACCACAAAATAGTAGGCTTGAACCATTTCTATAATAATCCTCCACCTCCGAGAGCCAAATCTCCGAAATATAAACACAAAAAAATATCAGGGTCGAGATCAAATAACTTCGAGGGCATTTAATTTATAAAAAATATGAAAATCTAAAATTAAATACGAACACAAAAAAATACCTACAACAGTCACGGATCAGACTATCAATATCTGTGAAACCGTAACATTTTTAGGCCTTACCTTAGATAACAGACTAACTTGGCAAGCACATGTTGACAATCTTTCAATTAAGTTATCAAGAACGATCTATGTAATTAGACAAATAAAAAATTGAGTAAACTTAGATGCTGCCATTATTGCATACCACACATTATTTCATAGTGTAATGACGTACGGTCTGATAAACTGGGGTACCTCTACACATATTACAAAAAATTTTCATTGTACAAAAAAGTGCCTTGAGAGTGTTGACTTCAGCAATACTATATTGTAATCTATTACACATAAAAGAACATTATAGTGATTATTTTTTTCGTAGAGATTTCAACCAATCAGAAGGCTGGATTTAGTTAAGTTATCTTGTATAATTTCGATTATACAAAATCGATTATACTATAGTAACTTCACTAGGCAACGCAATACATAATTTTTGTCAACTTGATATTGTTTTCATGGAGATGACTTTCAGCTAGGTTAATACAAACAAATCGAGCTGCCAATAAAATATTTATTTGTTCCTAATATTAAGAATAATTAAATCGAATACAATGCGTACTTCGAACAGGTTATACGTCTCAAACTTCCTGCATAATAACAAATCGTGTCAGTTTGACAGAATAATATTCCCGCTGACGCGGTCGGACTATTTAACCTATCAAACTGACACTCTTTTATTATTGTGCAACAAGTTATCGACATATAACCTGATAATATCGAAGTACTTATAGTATTACTTCTGATTATACAAAAAAACGGCGATGCTCATGGTTACGACACCCGCAGTCGAGGCGATATACAGGTTCCGCAGCAGAGATTAACGTCCACTAAACGAAATAATTTCGGAATAGGATTATTTAATTCACTCCCTAGTACTCTCAAAAATGCCCCAACAAAACTCTTCAAAGTTAAGCTAGTAAACATCTTCTGGACAATGTCTACTTTGAACTTTCCGATTTCAGATTTGTTGAAAATTAAGACTGTCTTGTTTTATTGACTATAGTATTTTGTTGTTAGTGTATTTTTCTGTAGATGACTATTTCTGTAAATGCATTGTATTTTTTTATATTTTTATATTTTAACGTGAATTGTGACATATTTAAACACCACGGTGTATATTACGATGAATAAAATACTACTACTACTACTACTATCAGACGGTCAGAAACTCGTTAATGCAAGAAAAAACATCGTTCCCAGGGGCATAAAAAATATGAAAAAACTGAAATGAACACGCTCTAATCCAAAACAAAGAAAAAACAAAAATTTATGTCAAAAATGTTAAAACGTCATCATCATCACAAAACAGATATAACACGTTTGAAGATTTAGATGCTATACATACAAAGTTTAATAAGAGCAAAATTCTGATTTCTGTACAACCAGCTGAAAGCTACAATTTCTAGTATAGTTTAGAACACGTTTTCAGTGCTTCGATTTTAAATACAGTCGGATGATTTGTAAAAGTATTACGTCTATCGATATAAAAAATAAGAGCCAAAACGCTTAAATAGTTGACAGAACTGTTTTTTGCAAAAGGATTAAAACTACAAAACTTCGATTATTGGCTAAAAGAACCATAGAAAAAGCTTTAAAAATCTTTTTAAAATTATTACTACACACTGAGGTCTACGTACAAGAATTTAATGATAAAATATGGCCAGCTTTCAAAATAAATTTTTAAGATTTTGAACATTATATGTGTGGTTGTTCAGAAATTTAAAACCTTCAAAACAACTAGAAAGGGATTTTTCTTTATCCAATTACATGTTCTAAAAAATATCCTCATTTAGATACCTGTAAAAGAACATTTATAAGATTTTTGTAACAGTAATTCATCAAAAGTTTGAATTTTAATATTAAATTTTGATATGTGAAATTTTGAAAAATATTGAAAAAATTGAAAAATTAATTTTTAGCTAAAGTTAAAAAAATGGGGCTTGCTGGCCTTCAGATTGTTCACACTCTAAAAAAATCTCACTGAAATCTTACTTAATTTACGAAAAATAGCACTTTTCGGATTTTCTAGTAAAAATCACTCAGTATATAATTATGATAGGGGCTAAAAAGGTTTTTAGACAAGCACAAATTATTGACGTTATATTTTTTTTTAAATCTAAAATAAAATATATTTCCCATATTATGCCGACTTTTTAGCGGACACTGTATATTGTTAGATCGCATTACCTTTAAAGTATCTGTTTATATAATAATCCAGTTAATTTATTGATCTTAGCACTTCCGATCATCATACACTTATACAAGGTCCGACAACGATACGGGGTAGAAGATATTTCTAAATGTATGAAGGTTACATAAAAGATGTCTATCTATAAACGTTGTATGTACGAAAGTGCTGAACACAGGGTGGTTCAAAAAATTGTGGCAAAACAAACTTGCTTTTTTAATAGAACACCCTATATTTGGGTAACCTGAAAACTTTGCGAAAAAATACTAATCATTTTAATAGAAAATAGTACCAGTCTATTTGCAACTGTTTTGGAGATATTACGATTAAGTAAGGGAAAGCAATTGAATGAAAGTAAACTTTACCGTTTGTTAATTACCTTCCGAGTATAAAGTAGTGACTCTGAGTATTAATGCTCCACAGGGCGGTTAAAATACGTAAATATAATAATTTCGTATTTTTTAAACGAAACAATGTAGATTTTCTATTATTGAAAAGCTCATTTAATGAGCTTTCTGCTATTGCTTTCCTTTATACCCCTAAGTTTAGCCGTTTTTCAATATTGGCGTGGAATTTAACACTCGCAAGATACTTAAATATATATAGTTAAACGGATAACAAGAAAACCCTAATTTTTACACTTTAATTCTGCGAATATACAGGGAGTGGCAAAAATGGGGCATTCATTCCATATTACGCTATTAAGAGGCACTTATTAGTAGGGAAAAAATTATTAAAATACCTCAAAACTAGCTGAACTGTTAGCTAAATGACAAAATTATTTATAAATATTTCTATTCGTATTATTAGCTTTAAGTACGTAATGCTTTTCTATCCTACTACTGAATATTAAACTTTGGACTCCCATATCTTAAAAACTATAACATATAGAATTTTTTAATTGTTATTTTCTACTCAGGAAGTGCTTCTTAATAGAGTTACATAGAATTAATGCGCCATTGTTGCAACACCTTGTATACAACATAAAACCAGGTTTAGACAAAAAAATCCAACCATTTCTTATATAATAAACTAGCTGACCCGGCAAACCTTGTTTTGGATTATGACATGATGAAGAAAACCCTTCAAACCATTAAGCACAGAATCATAAAAGTATGACTGCAAATAGAAAGTCGTACAGTATATAGAAAAACACACTTTCGATATTTTCCAATTTTACGGCTTTCCCTTTGGATTTTTCCTAACTTTCTTTTTTGCTAAACCAACTAGATAGATAATAACACATAAAAACAAGAAATGCATGAATAAGCTAATCCTAATATCAAATAGAATCATATTTTAAAAAACAAAAACGAATACGCCAAAATCTTCTTTACGTATGAAATCTACACAGGGTGCCCAAAATGTGAAAATTCGACATTCCGATGTTTTCATTGAAACACCCTGTATATCTCTATATTTTTGAAGAGTTCTTTGAGACGAATCGGCTTAATGGAATGTGAGTTTTAAGTGATGAGGAACCGCTGAAGGCATATAAGAAGAATGTACCCAGCTTCCATTATTAAATTTGAAGTAAAAGATTTTAGAATATTCTAAATAAATAAAATCGTTTTGCAAAACTTTCTCAGCATCCATTGTCCTTTCTCCTATGTATAATCAAAAGAATACCTCCAAATTTAAAAATAATTTTGGAATTTTAGAGCTGGAAGCTAGTGCTTCGTCTCGTCGAGACGAGACCGAGACTGAGGTAGTCTCGATCTCGACGAGTCGAGACCTATAGTGGTCTCGATCTCGATCTCGGCTCAAATGCCAAATCTCAGTCTGGGTCTCGGTCTCCAAAAATTTTGTAGGTCTCGGTCTCGGTCTCGGTATTGACAACAGTCTCAACAAATTTTTAATATGCAAAGTAAAATTTGATGTCACAACATTCGACAGTCATACTAAACATGTAACACAAACTGCAATTTATTTCATTTGAACTGAACATTTTTATTTCTAAAATATGATAATATAAACAGTTTATAAAAGATAAAGATATCATTGAAATGAAAATCAAATTAGTATATGCATTTAAAATCGTATCGCAGATGCGATGGAACAAGGCAGAAGACATAATTAGTAATTAGTAATTACAATACAAATTATAACGTATAAATTTTTTCTCTCAAGTCGCATTTTATCCAAGAATTAATACAAAACAAACTTCGTGCTGATTCGTCATTTAATGAATTCCTATGTTTGCGGATAATCAATCCAGCTTTAGAAAATATTCTCATATTCACGTTTATGTTGAGAAAGTAAATGTTTTTTAGGCCAGTTGTATTTCCGCCCTTCATTTTAATGCTAGTAACTTTTCCTTTGCACATATTACATACGCCAAGCTTCACATCTTTAGTAACTTCAAATTTAAAAAAAAATTGAAAATGTATTAGTCTTGCTCTTAGCCACAAATCTACTAGAGCTAGGCGTGGCTTTGTAAATGTTCATAGAAGTTTGCGCTACCACTTGTGCGTCAATCGACTCTTCGTCACTACTAGTTGATAAAATTCTCTTGCGTCCCTTCAATTGTGTTTGCTCCATTTTTAACACGTAAAAGAAACTGGATGTAACCTTGCTTCGTATACCGATGTAGATGACGTTCTACTAATCACAAATCTTAAAATAGAACATATTGTGTGCGAATGAGGTGATTCATTAGTCGGTACTTCCCCCAATTCGATTTTTAAATCAAGTCAGTGCAGCATTTTTAATGTATTTGTCGCGCCTGCGAATACTTGCCCTCGGTATGCAAATGGTACACATAACTGCCTTTTTCCGTATAACTTAGAATAAGAAATGTATTAAAGAATATAATGTTAAAAAAAATCGAGACTCTCGACGACACCGAGACCGAGATCGCTCAAGTCTCAGTCTCGGTCTCGAAAATTTTAACAAGTCTCGTTCTCGGTCTCGTCTCGAATTTCGAGACGAGACCGAGACCAGTCTCGTGGAACCGAAGCACTACTGGAAGCTTTGAGAAAAGTAATAGATTATGCCAAGTACTCGATCGATTTCCTAATAAAATTCTGAACTGAGTTATTTCGTAATACTTTTACTTCAGTAGATCTTTTTAAAATGTGTTATTTCTACAACTTCAGTAAAGTTCTATAAACACAATCTAAAGTATAGAAGCAAGCATATAGTTGCAATGTTTCTTCTGCGAAAGCCACGCCCAGATATTAAGAAACAAAAGCATACAACTTAAACTTTTAACTTGAAAAACATCACAAACAAAAAATCAGTATTACATTTTTCATATAACGTTTGTAGAACGCTGTTCTCATTAAGCCATGTTCACCGGCATCTTGAATATTTCGAAATGTTTAAGGAGCTAGCTAATCAACTGATACCAGACCATTAAAAACCATCCAAAACCATCTAATTACTAAACTTGAGTTCAGCCAAAGTTAGAGAGTGCAGGCTAATTTTGAGAATAACTTTTAAACAAGATTACGCAAAAGCTAATACCATCTAAGAAAGATCTGAAATGTTAAAAGTTTACCCATACAATTAGTTCACCAACATCAGAATTTGTATTCCTTTTCAATACGATTTGTCCTAATTGGAAACAAAATAATATGTACAATACATGCACACATGCATATGTTGTCACAAGTATTGAACACCGTTTATGTAGTAGCTTTCATTATGTGATGGATTAAGCTCGAAAATTTATTAATTGCTGCTCATAATTAAATTTCCTTTCTAAGCAATAGAGTACCTAACTGTAACTGACTAAAACTGAATAAATTATCGTTACAAAAAAGATAGTCCTATAATGTCAACTCCCCCAAAAGGAGTATCTTGGCTGTAGAAAAGCTGTTTTTCTTTCTTTATTCTAATTCCAGCAACAACATGCAAGTATTCCCACTTGTGCTTCCGCCTACATTAACGACTTCCTTTAAGGCGTTCTATTGTACTGTGCGATTGCGTCTCTGGCCGTCGTTCTATAGATAGTAATTTTTTATCAAGCGCTATCGAAATATCAAAAAACCCAGGAGCCGGCGAGGTAAATATCATTTGTTATCATTGCAATTCCCTCAATACACATTTTGTTATTGTTGCGGTCTTAACGACCGTCATATTCGCTTGCTCCTGCCGTGCTCGACTATTATTGTTGCTTTAGTCGCATTGTTCTCACGCCAACACAATTCTCTTCGCATCGTTTCACAGCTTTATTTCTCTTTTCCTTCTCTAGGGCTCACTTAGTTTATCTAAGGCTTTTCAACTCGCCTCCTAAAAATAAGGATATATCGATAAATGAACTAATACTCGTCTCCCCTATTGACGCCATTACTACCGGAAATTACTTAGAAGCAACCTCCGACGTGCTGAGAAATAAAAGAAAACGAGCTTTCCAGCTTTTGAAGTTCACAAAGACTTTATTATAGGACTTCTATTAAATATGTTTCCATTAAAGACCTTTTTAAAAATGCACATTCTATAAGCAAGTTTAAGTGTAGATTTTATCAACTGTAATGAATGATGTAAATGGGGCGTTCTAACAAAAATTTCTATGATCCTATTTGCTTTATAGTAATAAACAATTAAAAAAATTAAATGTGTACAATGCTTTAAAATTCATTGCTTTAGAACACTTGCTCTGTAAAACTTACTCAAACATTTCTTTCATTTATTTGTACATACAAACTACTGAAAACATGCAGTTTTCGCACAACGAAAATAACTACTCAACTAGACAAGATACAATGCAGAATTTCGTCTTATTATTCTGTAGATATAGGTTTTCCATTTAATACCAGATGATGATTCTGTGATGTGTAATGATAACAACTAACTCTACCTCCATTGTTACATTTCGATTTTAACAACCCTTGGGCGCCTTGAATTTAGGCAATTCAAAGTACGTAGTTCTTCACCGGCGTCAATAGCTTGCGATTCTTCGCGCTTTAACATCTGAGGTTTAGGTGGCGCACGCTGCAAATTTCGGTATCGAACGCTTATTGGGCGATCTTTATGTCATTGATTTACCTTGTGGCCGCTATTGGTTTGTTCTGACTTTAAGCGTCACTAATTTTTCGATTTCTGAAAACAAGTGAATTTACTTCCTTGCTCCGGTTGGCGTCCATTTTGACCACTTCGTGAATTCGTTAGCGTTTTGTGAAAATCTCCAGGCAGAATGCAGTTTCCCTTGTTAGTGACAAATGCAAACGAACTTCGTTAACGCCTTATGTCTGGTAGGTAATTTTTGCTTCCTTAATGTATTTCTAACCTGTGAACTTCCTCACAGGAGATTTTCGAGCTGCGATTTTTGAGTTGCGATTTTCCAGGCTCCGATTTTCGATGTGCCGAATTCTTGTAGACCGGTGACCTGCGTGCCGGTTTTCTATGGCCGTATGGATTTTATGGGAACTTCCCTGAACGGGTTTAAATAGGCCACGACCTAGTTTCCACCTTCGTCGAAGTCTTGGTTCATGCTGGAATTCACTTGCCAGGTTGCTGCTCGGTAAAGAGGCTCCCGGCTGCTTTCGAAGAGCTTTGTTACCGCATCATGGTACAGTCGAATTAAAGTGCTGTAAATTATTATGTACTTTTTGTGATGCCCTTCTGCCGTCGAACTCAAAAGTGCAGATTTATTTGGGAATTTATCATCGATTATAATTTTCTGTTATACATTTAATGGTAGCATCGAAAAAGTTTGACTGCAACACTGTTGCTCGTAAATTTAATTTAACTGTTTAGTGGGAAAATTTTATGTTTATTAACAAACTTTAACTTATTTTGAAGTATCCAAATGATGCTGCCAGTTTCTATGCAATTTAATCATTTAAATTTTATGGTTTATATTGTAAACTACATTTTGCTCTATGGAAAGATTTACTCTTTCTTATTTGTCACGGTCAACTGTGTTTAAGCATTTAAATTTTTATGGGTTCTACTGTGACTTGAACATAGTTAAAACTGTCACAAGTGCGGCTCAATAACAAGCCTATTGGCTACTGGAAGCGCCGCTTTTAAGCAGATCTGTCTAATAAGGTTCTCTTCCAGGTATAGAACGCGCTTAACAAAAGAGTAGCGAATGCGATTGCTCATTCGCTTGGCGTGTGCCATAATACAACGTTTGAGAACTTAATTATATGTCCTGTATTTACATACCTACATATGTTCTTTTTGCTTAACTTTACTAATTAAAGTTGGGGTCCTTATATAAGTAAAATCATAACTACATTTTCTTATGTATTTATAGTAAATCGGGTTCATCAAATTTGTTGAACCACTGTTACCATTACATGTGAAGTAATGTCCTCTAGCTTTTTATTTACTGCTGCATCGAGTCTCTGTTTTTATTGAGCTATTTAGGTTCGCCGTTACGAGTTTTACCAGGGAGTTTTATTACCGAAGATGGAAAACGGCGGGGCGCCCTTCTTGAACCTGCAATATCAGGTAATCGTAGTGTTCTTTGGAACCCACCCCATCTGCGGCTTGAGCTGTTGCGAGCGTATACTCCCAAGCTACCCCTTTCGGCGACAGAGATTCATTTAGTATGTATTAGCACTGGGGACATTGTGTCATTGTATTGGTTAATTATTGTTATATTGAGGGCTTATACCATCTTTTCCGTGATCTTCCTGTCTTGGTTTTATATATCCTCATTTTGCTTTCGAAGTTCATATGCTTGCTGCACCATGTAATATTCCTTAGGCATCCAGCTACTGTGGAAGCTTTTGTGATCTATTCCTAAGTATTTGAAGTTCGTTGCGTGCTTTATAATATTGCCTTCAACATCCAGTATGCATCTCAGCGGTTCTTTACTAATGATACTACATTGTGTTCTGTTGGTTGATATTGTAATTGTGTATTGCTTACAGGTTTGGTTGGATGTGTGCAACATTCTTTGCAAATTCTCTTCACCTACAAGTATAGGAAAGGATCGTCAACATAACATATTATGTTTAAGTTATCCGTTCTCCTTTCGTGTCCACTTTTTGGTTTTACGGCCTATATAATTTTGTTCATTACGGCATTAAATAATAATGGGCTAAAGAAGTCACCTGGCCGTATTCCGTTGGTGACAATTACTGCTTCATAATAGTTGCTCTCAGTAGCGGGTCGTGAATAATTTTTTAGTAGAGCCAACCACCGGATGCAAAATGATTTTTCCACCCTCTCACAGACAAAGACAAATTGCGATACCCCCAGATTTAAATATTTCGCATATGAACTGGCAAAAGTTAGCATCCGTGAAACAATTTACCGAACTTTACAGGCTAATAAGAAATATTATTTCAAGATGTGCAACAATCTACCAGTAAATTATGAGTAATGGAATAGATTATATTGTAATTGTTTTTGAAGAATCCCAACGTGCAACGTCTCTTCTGTTGGAACTGTACACACGACGCCAAAGTTGTCATCAAAAACACGATACGCGATCGGACTGAATCTGCTTGGGGCTTGAGCCATCGGTTTGATGGCTTCCATAGAAAATTAAAATATTCTTATCTTTTGACCTACTTCTGGCCGCTCTGCACCCGCTGTAGTACATAAACTATCAAAAATCTGAAGAGCCGCTTCGATCTGGCACCAATGCGTCCGTATAAGCAAACTCCGCGTTTATATTCATGAAATAAAAATTACTCATGCTTTGATTAATCTTTTAAAATCGGAAAAATTATGGAAAATAGGTATAAAAACGCTTCTTTCGAAATAAAAAAATCCTTGAATGACTAGTTATGGTAGGTAAAGCCACGGGTCCTTGACTCGTTATAGCGAGCCGCCCTAGTTGCTGTGTACTTTTATTTTGGTTCTATTGTCAGTACTGTTTGAGGCTTTCGCAGTTACTCGAATTATTCTCCTTAGCATAGAATTTCGGCTTAGACCGCGTAGTATTTGTATATGAACACCCAGAATTTTCTGGCTTAATGTGCCTTGCACCTTGTGAAGTCGAGCAAAAACCCGCGCGATGGCCATGCTCTTTGGTGGCTCGTGTTGTTTGAGTATCTTGAGAACGAGGATACTTAGGCAGGTTTGGCCGTTTTGCTGTTTGTGCATCCATATTCACTAACGTTTCGCAAGACCTTGCAGCTTGCATCATCAGAGTGAAAGTCGCACTAAGAATCGAAGGTCGGTGTGGAGCTATTTATAGTTCTCTGTGCCAGGCGCTCGGTGTGGCGTAACGCTGGTTGGTCATCCGAGTGCAACGTAATCCGTGGGGCGTGGCCGTATGACGCACAGTGGTTGTAATGCTTTAGATCGTGTATCACAGGGGTCCACGTTTTACTAAGCTTAAAACCATCTTCCCTGTTGATATTATTTGGATGTTTTTCTATTTCTATGGCTTCACGTACAAGTCGAAGGAGCGGCCATGGGTTCACCGCTATCACCTGTTATCGCTAATATCTACATGGAAGCTTTTGAAACCAAGGCTCTCGAACAAGCGCAGCTAAAACCGACCTGCTGGTTGAGATATGTAGATGATACCTTTGTCATCTGGTCACATGGACGCCAGACATTGAATCTGTTTCTAAAACACCTGAATTCTGTACATCCCAACATACAATTCACAATGGAAGTAGAGGAAAATTGCAGCATTCCGTTTCTAGACGTCCTGGTGAAACGCAAATCAGATGGCAGTTTAGGACATGCAGTCTATAGAAAGAAAACACACACGGACAGATATCTAAATGCTGACTCACACCATCATCCAATGCAAAAAGCAACAGTTCTCCAGACTCTGGCGACAAGAGCTGTACGTATCTCAGACAAGGAAAATCTAGAGAGAGAAAAGCTACATCTGTTTGACTCTTTACAAAGGAACGGATACACAACTACCGCCATACGAAAAGCTCTAGGCAAGACTATGACAAAAAAAGTCTAAAGAAGAATCTCCACCTCTGTAAGGCTTAGCTTTTCTACCTTACGTTAAAGGCTCGACTGATAAGATAGGACGTGTCCTGCAACGACGCAACATCAAAACTGTGTTCACGAGCAAGGAAACTTTAGGTAACGGTTTCAGATCGGTAAAAGACAAGATTCCAAGTTTAAAAACCGCTGGCGTATATCGCACTCCTTGTTCTTGCGGCTCGAGTTACATTGGACAGACTGGTCGTTCCGTTGATCTAAGACTCCAAGAACAAAAAGGCGATTGCAAACACAAACGCATCACAAAATCAGCCGTAGCTGAGCATACATTTACAAATGGGCACACTCTAGAATTTCAGCATGCCAGAGTACTTGCCAGAATACCTCATTACTTCCCGCGAGTGATACGTGAAGCCATAGAAATAGAAAAACATCCAAATAATATCAACAGGGAAGATGGCTTTAAGCTTAGTAAAACGTGGACCCCTGTGATACACGATCTAAAGCATTACAACCACTGTGCGTCATACGGCCACGCCCCACGGATTACGTTGCACTCGGATGACCAACCAGCGTTACGCCACTCCGCGCGCCTGGCACAGAGAACTATAAATAGCTCCACACCGACCTTCGGTTCTTAGTGCGACTTTCACTCTGATGATGCAAGCTGCAAGGTCTTGCGAAACGTTAGTGAATATGGATGCACAAACAGCAAAACGGCCAAATCTGCCTAAGTATCCTCGTTCTCAAGATACTCAAACAACACGAGCCACCAAAGAGCATGGCCATCGCGCGGGTTTTTGCTCGACTTCACAAGGTGCAAGGCACATTAAGCCAGAGAATGCTGGCTGTTCATATACAAATACTACGCGGTCTAAGCCGAAATTCTATGCTAAGGAGAGTAATTCTATTGTCAGTGTTTATGTACTGTATTATAGCTCTTGAACTTTTGTTTTCTGATAACATAATATATTTTTTACACTTTCGGGACTAAAGTTGGCACTTTAGTCACTTATTTCAGGGACTAAAGTAGCTCATTTAATCTCTAGGGTCTTAAGTAATTACTTTAGTTCGTAGGGACTAAAGTAAAAACGTTACCGTAACTATGGTAAATGTATGTACACACGAGGTTAGTAGATTAAGTTTTGTTTGTCATTTGACACACATTGACACAAAACTCAACCTGCAAATCTCGAATTTGACATAGACTGACAATACTTCAGTACTGCCAACTGATTCAGGCTATCCAGGGCCTGCTGTAAAATTGTTAAAGTGTAAAATTGTAAAATTGTAATTGTCAGTTTCCAAATTGACAGATTCCAAATTTTTCAAATGTTTGATGATAATCTTCCCAAAAGTGCAAAAAATAGCGTATATGACACGGGACTAAAGTGCCTAAATCCCTTGAGTGATTATTATAATATTCACTCGCGGGATTTAATCATGCACTTTAGTCGTTCGTGATATAATATACTATAATTGCATTCGATTGAACGCCTTTGTTAAGTCAATGAAACATAAGGAAGTTGGTCATTAAAATTTTATTAATTTTTCAACTATCTGATAATACATAGTGGGTCAACAGTTGATCCATTATCTTGTATACCATGTTGCTCTTTACTAATTATAATGGTGTTACATAGTATTTTGCGGATGATAGCAGTTAGCAGTTTAAATATATTGCTGAGCAAGGTTGTACTTCTACAGCTTTCAGGATCTCCTTCGTCTCCCTTCTTAAGGATCGGGACGGTAATGCCAGTTTTCCATTCACTAAAGATAGTTCTACTACATAGAACCGTTTAATAGTATATTATGATACGAGTTTTATAAGAAGCATTTTGTAGCACGCACGGATTTAGGGTACGACGAGCGAAGCGAGGAGTGCCCTAAAGGAGTAAGTGCTACAAAATGCCTTATAAACGAGGTATCATACAGTATTTTATCTACTTTGCCACTTTTTTAAGCAAAAAAATGAAAATTTTTAGTATTTTTATTATAGCATCGCTTTGTGTCTATTACGATACGCAAACACGTATCGTAATAGCCTCAGTACGAACGCAAAGTAGATAAAATAGACTATGGAACTCTCTAACTAATATCTTGTCACCACATTTCACCAATTCGCTGCTGCTGTTGCTTATTCCCAAGGCTTTACGGTTTTTATTTTCTTCATAGCGGTTTCAATTTCTACTAATAGGATTTCTATATGCGCTGTATTTTTCGTACTAGTTACTGACATATTACTTTATCTACGACAATGTGTAAAATTGACTTTTAGTTGACAGTTTTAAGTTTGTAAAATTTAATAACATGTGTTCATTAGTTCACGTCGTCAGTAGCAACGTGTTTAAAATGATTTCATTAGGCACGTCGTCAGTAGCAATGTCACCATATTTTTATTTGATCACCATACATTTTATGCTCCATGTATTTGATGTACTTAGCCCACTATTCTAACATATCGAGATAAGTGTAGTTATGATAGTGCGGCTGGCAGAACGTGTTTTACGAATTACGTTGGACCAAGTGCCAATTACGAAAGTAGAAAACTTAAAATATCATGGCTCTAGTATCAATAGCAAAAGGTAGTTAAAATGAAATTAATAACCAAATCTCGTTAATAAACAAGCTCATTTGCAGGCTGAATAAATAACTTATCGGGAAACGCCAAGTTTGTAAAGCAACAAAAATTTGAATTTATGGAAGAATATTTGTGCCAATGCCAATTTATGGCTGAATGGAACTTGTTGCAGAAACTTAAAGTAAGAGCCAAGCTTGTAAGATGAGAATTTTTACAAGGATAAAGAAGTGACGACAAGACTTGGCCGGGTACGTAACGAGGAAATTACAAGAAAGTTAAAAGTAGAATTGCTCGATGCAAAAATATTTGCTCCGATTATTTAGATGAAGAAATATGAGAAATGAGTACACACAAGAAGAAGAGAGCAGGTAGACCAGCCAACAGCTGAAATAGTCACCAGCTCACTCGAGCAACTAAGAAATACGTTGGGGCAAGCTGAGAAGATTTTAAAGGATTATAAGAGATGGAGCAAACTTGCTGACCTATTTCACTTTTACACCAAAAAGTAGTGGAGGAACCAATTATATGTACTGAAACACAAATGGTTTTGAGAGTGAGTCAGGGGTGTGTAGTGTCAATAGTATTATATGGAACATTTCTTGATTTAGTTTCTATTGCGCGTATGAGGAAAAGCATCAGGTTATCTGTTGCCTTTTTTTAATTGTTATTATGCTCTTCGGCCGTAAAACTATTTGTGCTCTGCTTGTATGTGTGTGTCTATAGAAGATGTTTCTTGGTGGCTTCTGGAGGTACATTGCAACATAAAAAGGATTCGAAAACTCCTGTAGGGTTTTTGTCCTAAATTAGTAGTTTCCCGAATACAGAGTGTTGCAGTTTTCAAGACACATTTTATTTTATTTATACCGTATAAGAATAGAACACTGGTACTGTAGTTCTTCCGAATGTTTAATCAAACACCGTTGTTGTTGAAATAGATTGTATTACATGATTAAAGCATTGGACTCTATGAATGCCACGTAATAAACTATACTAAAATGCATACAGCAATAAAAAAATTACAGGCGGTGGAATTCGTTGCCCATTTTTGCCTCTTTTGCCACATGTACTATGTATCTGGTGGATCCCATCGTCGTCAATAGTAAAGCATGACCTACGAGCAAACTCTTAAGATCAGGTGACTTTTAATTTGAGAATAATTTTCTAAATTGAGATGATGACGTTTTGACACCTGTATCAATAGTTGTCATGACAACAAATTTGTTTTTCATATATACAGGGTGACTTTAATTGTTGTAGAAATATTTTAAACGGTAAAAGAGGACAGTAAAATAACATGATTGGTCCAATAATGTCTAATACAAAAACCTTTCGTTTTTGAAAAAAGCAGGTTAAAGTTTTTCGAAAAAAGTTCCACAGATAAGTTTGAATAAATATAATAATTAAAAAGTAAAGCAACCTGTTTCATTAAGTTTTGTATTAATTTAATATTAACGTCAAAAAAAAATTCCATAAGATAATTTTATCATTACTGATATTAATACCATAATAGACCTCTCAGCATTGGTAAAATTCATTTTTTCCAAATCCTACGTTAACATGACATTAATACAAACATTAATAAAAACAGACTCGTTTGGTTTTTAACTATCACACTTTTATTCAAAATTATCTGTGGCCCCTAAACATTTTTTCGAAACCTAAACGTTCTTGTATAAGACACTCTTGGACTAATTATGTTATTTTACTGTCCTCTTTTACCAGGTTAAATATTTTGCACAACTACTAAAGTCAGCCGTACAATACAATCCCATTATTTAAGCAATTAGATTTCGTTTACTTTTGGTTGTTGGCTTCATTTGTTAAAAGTATATAAGAATTTAAAGTATACCCCCAACTTCATAAAGATCCCATATATGAACGGTCTTATATTTTACCTGTCAATAACTTGAAATTATGTAATACCTTTATTTTTTAGCAGCGTCAAAATGTTTTTAAATTGTATGTTTGTTGTTGGCAAGTTTGCCTTGGCACATCATTTATAATAAAATAAAACCATTGTTAAACGGATTTATTTAACTATAAAACAATTTCCCAATAATTGTTCAGTATACAATTCTTATCGGTGTTAATATTTCGCTATTTGTTAAAATGCTATACACACAGTTCAACAAACCAGTTAGGATCTATTACAAGCTATAAATGCCAAGTGAATGAATGCGTTTGCAACAGTTTGGGTTCATATCCAAATAAATGGTTCAGAAAGTATTGATATGGATTCCGATTCTCTTGGCGCTAGAAGCTTGGAACTGTAAAGATGTAGTGAATAATACCTACGAGTGAAATCGTATACATAACAATAAATAGCACGTTAGTGTAGAATTTCTTAACAAAAGACGTCGTTAACCTCTTTTTATACCAAGATTAATACATTAACAATATATTAAGTCCTTTAGTTTTATGTTATCCAAACCACTAAATCATATTTTGTGTTATTAAGATAATGCAAAGAATTATACTTGCAACAGAAGGGATGGCGAACCTACGCACAGGCAAATATCGACCGAGTATCCAAAATTATACGTCCAACTATACGAATTCAGGTTTAAAGCAAAATTTACTACCTAACAATTGTAAACACTTGCGTTACATAAAATCGAAGGAACTCGCAGTTTGATGCGAAATTTGAAAACTTCCCTTCCAGCGCCTGGGCGAGGATTGTTCAATAGAAAGCGCGCATTGCCAGCGCGGAAACATTCAATGATGAAAAATGTACAGAGATACAAAGAACGCAACCTAGTTACTGGTCACAGAAAAATGAATGGGCACGAAACGGTCAATGACGGGGAAATTTAGAAATATAAATTCTGAATATTGACCTTTACATTTACAAATTAAAGGCAGCGGAACATGACGTTATGAAACATACTTTTAATCCTAATACTTATTTCTGGTATGTCTAATATAACAAATCTACTTACACTACTGGATTTCACCAGATAAGAAACCTTTTTTAAGTAAGACCTTTATATATTATTTTGAAACAACATTTTATAGTTAGTATTTATTTCATAAAGAGAAATATGAACATATTCACTCGTTGCGCACAATTTTAAATCTAAAATCAACTAACTCATTAATAAACTAAAATTATCTCTCATGTATAAATCTCAAACCACGGTAATTTATTATTACTACCGTGAACTGACAATAATGAATAATTTTTAAACTATTCACACTCCTGAACAATTGTGCAATTTCCCAAAATCTAACGCCTTTCACTTCCGAATCAATACTCTGCCCAACAAAGGCAGCGAATAGGGTTAAAGTGTTATCTACTGTCAGCAAAAGCTTAAGAAACCCAAAACGATCCTCTGAAACCGCTAGTGCACCATAGAAATTCTCAACAAGCTCTATGTAAATCCATCAGGTCCAAAATCCTTTGTGTAGTATTAATTATCCCTAGAGATTTTGCCCTCACGTTTACTCTCAAACCTTCTATTTATACCTGCATTCTCTGTGATATAGCTGTAATAAAGGCATGTTTATGTAAGCATTAATATTAGTCCACACTATACGTAAACTAAGGAATTCGGTTAATGAATGTCTCGCTACCGAGTTTAACATAATATATCTTCTATAATAATAAAACTAAATCCCTGTAATGTAAATTATATGTGCCACATGAATATTAGCTTAACTACAACATTTTAACTCTTGTTATATCTCAATACTGCTAGATTATATTTCTCTTTTAGCATGAAGTAATTATTTACATAACAAACATGATTTTACAAATCCAAATTGATAATGTAACAATGCCAATTAAAACATTTTATTTATCTGATTTTATTTTATAAAAATGTATGTTAGCACAACCGACACTTATATAGCAAAGTGGTTTAAGGGTTATAAAAAACGAAAATGAATGTTTCCATTATATACGAGCCCTGCCCTTCAAGTATTTATCGAACACATATTTGTGCAGATCCGACTATGTAGCTACACACATACACAGACAATTTCTGACGTGTAGGCCATTTTAGCTTTATATTTGAAAAATATTTCTCGCGATTTATTGATAGCATAGTTTTGTATACCTAAGTTTCAAAAACCGCAACAAATATTCCATCAAATTCATAAAAACGTGTTACACAAAATTGTCTACGTGTGTATTTTAATGCAAAATAAAGAACAAAGAATATCGAATGTTTTGTTTAATTATTGTAATTTGATTGTTAACGGATAAATACAAATTTTCAAATAAAAACAGTGGTTTGATGATTCCGACATGGATTTACCTTCAAAACTTTTAAATAGCATCCACAAGCGAACACTATTGACGAAGGACTCGTGTAGGGTGTTAAAAGTGAGGAATATTTTCATAATACTGTATACTGTAGACAAGCAGTTAATATGGCTCGGCGTTAGAGTCTCCAGCTCTAATCCAGAAAATGTGGGTTCAAACTCCGGTAACAAAAATCTGGTGCTGAATTCACGGCCATTCCTCAATTCGGCTTTGGTAACGGTAGGATCTTAATGTCTAACTCATCCTCAAAACGGAGAGGCCCCTGCATTGGAAATGTCAAAGCAACCCTTACCTCATCACCTAGTCGAGTCCTCTTGTAGAGGTGTGATACTCTCCACTTATTCCTATCTCTCTAAAATCGACTTTATGACTAAAAGCATGACACCACGTTGGGATGCCAGCTTGTTACAGCATAAAATGCTCTTTAAAAAAAATCGCCAGTTTGATACCAAAACTACATTACGACGAGGCTTCAAATTGTTACATACAAAATCTGAAAAATTACACAGATCCGTTACCATGGGATGTAACAAAAGTTGCCGGTTTCGCTCAGAAGGGGAAGGGATGGTTCTTTACGACCTTAGATTAGAGCTACGATCCGGTAAACGAAGTGCAGATGTTACTTGCTAAGGCGCCACCACTTTCTGTCTAAATCGGGAAAAGAACTCATTCTGAAAGTGGAAGAAAATGGCCCGCCCACCTTGGCAATGCCTGAACGACGAACGCAGCAGTCGAGTTGAACTTACCTTTACTTGCATATCGGAAAAATACAGACAAAATGCACATGCATACATCATCAGTCCATTAATGAAAAACACAAATAATTAACAATAAACTATATTCATGTAGCAAAATATGTAAGTGACAATGAACATTAAAAGAATTACTGGTTACGGTTAAAAATTGCGAAAAAGGTTAATGAGGTTAAACGTTTAAACTAAACACAGGAGGACAAATTTACAATAAACGATATAACTTTCACAAAAACGGTGACAACGTTAAATTTACACAGAGGAACTACGTTACAACAATCCAAGTTAACAACAAAGACTCAAAATTCACTTCAAGGCTGTAATTTCTGTTCAACATTTTAAAGTTTAAATGAACGACGGCACTGCGTGCCATTGCGACACATTGAAATCACTTCACTGTACATTTATACGCGTTACAAATACTATCAACTAACAAAATACCTGTTGAAAAGAGATTCAGTTGCTCTTGTTACGTTGTCCAACTCAAGCTGCAGGTCGCGTCTCAAGCACTGCCACGAAATACGTAAAAACTACTGGACACTACATAGGGGCGATATTCAGGCCGGTATAAGCTCCGTTATATCCCCAGGACGACTAAGGGCCGGTTGCAGAAAGCAACGTTAAGTCTGGTGTTAGCTAACGCGACGTCAAAGTGGACAAAAACGAATCAAATCTCAAATGTTTATCGTAACTAATACATTAGTAAACAAAATTTGATGCGATTTTGTTCACTTTGACGCGACGTTAGCTAACACCAGACTTAACATTGCTTTCTGCAACCGGCCCTAAATGAACGGAGCACATATGACGGGCAAGTTAGGGTAAGGAAATTCGTGACTCCATTCCAATGATGCCTTAGCACACAGACGTGGTACTCACTTAAGATCCGCTTCAAGCGTGTTTGGAGATGCCTTGCTCCACGATACAGAAAGAACCCTCCGGTAAACATTCGTCAACGCGCCACTTAACACGAGCTTTTTCAACCGATCGTTTAATTTTGCTTTACTTTACTTTTTCGTACTTTTTTGAAAATAAAAACCGGCCTACGATTTAAGTATAAAAATTAGCAAAATTTTAAGCTATCATACAATTTAATCGGTCCAGTATCTTCCGAGGAGATAGCGAACAAAGATAAATACAAACAAAGAGATCACCGATTTTATAGTATAGGATTACATACAGGCAACTTGGAGTTACTTACTAATAAATATTTTGAAAAAATTACTATTGCAAACACTTTTGATATATAGCAATAAGGCACAGTATTTATACAATCTTAAGCCTTAAATTTAAATATTAAGAACATATGTTATTTATAGTAACGATCAGCTCTATTTTTAAGACCATTGCATAAATCGTCTTCATCTTCTAATGAATTTGAATATGCCGCAAGGTATGGCATTCATGGGAGTGTTATCATAGCATCTTTATAAGTTTGTTGTATTTTCAAGGTTGTCTACATTTGCGTAAATCTTAATTACTTGACAAATATGATGGTTAAAAAGTTGAAATTTAATATATTCTAAAACAATGGATTTCGTGAAAACACTTGAACACATACCGTTATTTAAATGAAGGGGTCTACTAAGAGAAGAGGTTCCAAAATTTGTTGCGTTAGCCTTTCATTGGGAAATTTTCCGACAATTTTTAAATAGTAATACAAGTACTATGTGCATAAGTAAGTTTATCACATTAGATGCTATATCTATAATTACCATACATACATTCAGTTACATATGAAAAAATTTGAAATGGGCTTTACTCAAAACTTCCTCGTCGCAAGTGGACGTTGTGACACTAACAAATTGTAAAAATCAAATGACCAATTTTCTAATAAAAAAAACATTACCGGTGAGGGGATTTGAACTACAGCGCCTACAAATGCGATTTCAGTTCCACAGCCGGTTCCACTGCACCATGTATAATCTCTCGGATATGTGCAATGTGCGGCTATATTCAACAGGACTCACTTATTCTTACACTTTTTGGTTCTTTACACATTTATCCTGTATTTCAATGTAAAACCTGAACTATGTGCAAATTATTACTTGCATCTATTTATAAGTTAAAGCAAAAATAAAAAGCTTTAATATGCCCACCCTGCATAGGTTGAGTCCAAGGTATACCCTTTTTCTTAATGGGTAAGATCCTGAGCAGTGTGTAAAATATTACCATCATTTAAGTAATAGTTTTTGAGTTAAAGCAAATATAGCAAAAATTTTATTTTTTAACGTGCCATGAAGGCATATAATCAGCATGCAAACTATCGTCTTCCTTCAACAAGAAGTTTTTTAGTTATACCCGCAACAGACAAGATTGAGAAAATCTGGTTTTCGTCATCTAGCGACCCTGAAACGTGAAGATCTGAAAAAATCTCGAAAAGAATAGTTTCTTCGTCTTTTAGACGAGGGAAATAAAAATTGTTAAACGACGTTCACATTTGGGTAAACTTGTATAGATGCTGATTAAACTTTCTCCAAGATCTATTGTCACACAGTAAGACTGAAATTTAATTCTGAGAGCGGATCATTCAGAGATAGCCCTAATAGTAGACGTCTTGCAATATTATTGCAAGCACATAATTTAATGTTTACTGCAAGTACAATAAATTTATCACAGTTGCATTTGACGGTGCGAGAGAGATTGTAAGATGGCATCAGTTTCCACGGTACTGGCTGAGAAATGATTGTAATCAGAGTCAAGGGTTCTGTTTCTCGAAATCTCATAATTGCAAATGTATCCACAATATTTAGAACTCGCATAACAGTTGGATTACAATTTAAGCTTAAATATATAATGTATTTGTCATGTAGTTAATGACTGTGTCTCAGCTGTTTCTGTTAGACAGTTTACCCCAACGTATTGTAATGAAAAATGCAGTTGTACTAAATTTTTGAGTTTTTAAAAAGAGAAAAATGCTGCTACAAATAATATCGATTCTGCATAATATTAGTAAGTTATTTATAAATGGTATGCCAGAAATATATCGACATTATTTAACCATGTTACAAGCCAAAACGATACTTAAACAGAAAAAACAAACCCTAACAATAATTTGCCCCAGCTAGCCTTCAGTAGAAACACGAGCGGTTTGAAGTACTTGAAATGATTTATTTGCTACTTAAAAATAAGGCTACGTGCTGATTAATTCACGTGCCACATTGTCGTATAGTTAAACTCCAGGTCTTCAAGACATCACTAACCTCGAAGAAACATCAACGGAGTTGCATAAAAATGGCGATTTGGGCATATATTCACTTACTTTGCCTTTAGCTATTACTTTCGTTATAAAAATGCGTTCTGCATATCTGCTTTACAACAGAATAATAAAGCTCCAAACGAATATTTAAGACGTTATAATGAACACATCAAGTTACACGATATTCTGATTCACTAATCTTAAAACTGATTTCAACTATGTATTTTCCTATGTGACGTCACGGGAATAAAAACTATGGAAAAATTGACGCAAACTACAGCCAAGAAGTCATTCAAATTTTCTGAGGGTGCTACTAAATCGTAAATACAGTAATACACAAATTTAGACCGTAAATTTCGAACATAAACTAAAAGCTACGCAAGCGCTTCTTACAATACGATAAATTGACGACACAACATCTATACAATATGCGAAAGTTATTTAAATACATTTTAATATAACAGAAATGCATAATTCGCTACGACCCCTTAAGGTATGAAGATAACCCATCCAACAGTTGGCTTACTATATGTAAAATACAGGCAGAATAATCGAGAAGAAGGTGTCATAGCCAGGTCAGCGACAGATGATCCTAAGTGACGATCAGATGCCAGGGCGGGAATGCAACAGAGAGCGGGCTGGCAGCGTGGAATGCAGCCAGCTCTGTGGAGAAACGTCGCAGAAGCTTGATATTTTAATCCGATATAATATCTACATTTGGGGACCGACTCTAAATGTCAAACAGTAAGCTACGGAAACTCCAAATATTAATTTTCACATCACAACTTAATAAATCCGACTTAAATCGAACTTCTCTACGGCCGATAATGTTAATTCTGCAAAATACTACAGCCACGAATCACAACAGCGTGGCTAAATTCCGATAAATTACCAAGTTACCTTTAGCGGCAGCTTGGGGAGTCGGTAGCGAAGCTACATGCTCGCTAGAATAGTAAACCTCTGCTGAAAATCTAAAAGCAAAATTTGCCATAGCCTCGATAATTTCCCTCATGCGTGTAAATGCGACCCTAAGTTGCTTTGCTGAATTAACGGTCTGTCTGGCGCTGCCTGATTGAAGGTTGTGTCATACTTTTAAACCTTACATAAACAAGTCAACCGGACGGCCTGGCCTGAGAAATCGACTAATAAATGAATTACGGCAAATAACTTTACAGATTACAATTAACTAAACAGACACAGATTCCTGGACCAAAAATAAAACAATTTAACTAGATTTACCTATATCGTAATGCGTGGTAAATAAAGTACGAGGGTTGCGCTGAAAATTGTTAGTTATTAAAAGACCGTTGCATTTTTTAACAAAAAAGCTTTATTGTTTTTCAAAACATTCTCCATTCAGACTAATACACTTGTGCGTTCTTTGAAACTACTTTTTAAAACATTCAGAAAATTCATTTTCTGAAAGGTCCTCAAAAATTCTTTGAAATTCTGTAACTGCTGCATCTGCGCTGGAAATTCTTTTATCTCGCATCATGTTTTTAACAGTTAAAAACAAAAAAAAGGTGGCACGGCGCCAGATCTGGGCTATGCGGAGGATGAGTTACCAATTGAACTCCCGAATCTTTCAAAAAATCCAATGTTCTGGCAGTAGTGTAGAAGGATGCGTTGTCATGATGAACTAAGATGTTAGGCAAACCGGTCCTTTGGCCACCTATCTGTAATTTTCCAAACATCTGTGGTAAAGCCACTTCGCAGTACCATTCAGAATTAACAGTTCTGCGATCTTCAAGTGGAATAACAGCAACAGGACCACTTCGACGAAAAAAAAACAGCAATCATTTTCTTATTAACGCTTTTGCCACGAATTACTTTTGTGGGCAAGTCTTCATCTTCGAATACCCAAACACTAGACTGCTGTTTAGTTTCACGGTCGGAACTGTATACCCAAGATTCATCACCTGTTACAATGTATGCCACTTGCTTGGAAACTCCTCCGTCAAATTTTTGCAACATAAATTTACACAAGTCTACTCGATCCTGTTTTTGAATTTCTCAGAGCAAATGCGGTATCCAACGGCTTGCTAGCTTTCTTACCCCAAGATGTTTATGCAAAATGGTAATCGCCACCGAGGATCCAATCTTCACTTCCTCCTGAATCTCCCTATAAGTAATATTTCGATTGGACTGAATCAAGCTTGTCAGACGATCAACATTTTCTGAACAGGCGGGTCTTCCAGGTCTCGCTTCGTCTTCTAGCCGCTCTCGCCCTCGTCGAAATTCGCGGAACCAATGACTAACAGTGGATAATGAAGGGGCAGCATCGCCAAAAGCTGCTATCAAATGTTCATGGCTTTGCTGGTATCCTAACTGTCTTTTATAGTCATAGCTGCTCTAAAGGCAGTTCGCTGAATGCTCATTTTAACTGAATTAAAAATGCACAACTACTTAACTTACAAAATTAACTACGTTTCACAAGGAAATCGGAACGTTTGACAATTGTGGGTAACGAATGTGAACTAATGTGGCATTCAATTGTTGCAATTGTTGCTAGCCAATAGAGCTTCCGTGGCCTGCTACTAACTATTAACAGAGCATCCCTCGTAGGAGTATCACAACAAATATCCGATTGCGACTCTTCAATGACAATGCACATAACTTTTACATTTTTTCTCTAAAAACATATTACTAATGTATATTTGTATCTTTATTTTTGAACATATTACAATCTAAATAGAAAAATATTAAGTTTAGGTGACTGCACCATGATTATTTGGAAGCAGCTGTAATCTAGTTGTACTATATGCCAAGAAATAAATGACTAAAAACTAACGATTAATTGCAGAAACAATCCTTTCTCAAGTGTCAAACTTCTCAATTATGAATAATGCATAGAATGCGTAGAATCTGGGTTTTTATCAATGGGAATGGCGACAAAATAGCGTATTTACTATAAATGTGTAAATCTATTAATGTAGCTACTTTCCACTAACAATACTTCGTATCAAACAACCCTACTAACGAATTTCTCTTTCTAAAAAAATTAAATGATATGGGTCATTTAGAAGTTACTGTATAATTTGACTCGTAACACCCATGTTTCTTCGATAATATAAACAAAAAAGGACTTTGAAGCAGAATATTAGCATAACAAAATGCATTAGATATAAGTAAAACGTCTATTATGGGTATAGAAATCTATAGATATTTTAGGGCCCCCTGTGATTCGTAAAAAAATCTTTTTATGGACTTTCTGCAATTGCATAAAAAATAAGTAATATTTTGAACTTTACGATAACCTTAGAAACACACTCATACTCATACACATGCATAATAAGAGCACCCCTAACAATAATATTAAGATTCTCTTTTGGTTTGGGCGTTGAAATTTGAATTCCACAATACGCAGAGCACGTCGCACAATGCAAGTCGGAAGAGCTTTTGTGGAAATTTTTATGCCATATAGAGACGTTATCCTTTTATGTTTACTGCATTGTATCTCCATTCCGTTTTGAGCACGATCTGCGAAAAAATCACGGAAGTTGTGTAATTTGCCGAGCACGATTGTCCGATCAATATGGCGAGCCGCAAAGGACAGCTGCGAGGGTTGTTATTACTGGATTTCGGCCAGGCGAAAAAGGTGCTAATCACCGCGCTTCTCATAAGAAATTTGAAATTACTGCAAAAACAATGTGCCGGAAAACCTAAACCCAATATCAGTAGGGGAAATTACGACGTAATCCCGGCATCACGGCATATTTGAAAATTCACAAAGTAAAGAGCTTTTTTGCACACGACTTTTCACGTGAAATAAATGTAAAACAAATTGAAGCTGCAGTCAAAGAGAATAAAAAGTGTCCACCACAGACTTGCCTGAAAGCTGCTCAGCAATAATAATTACTCTGTATACGTCGAAACAATTTACACTTTTGGGAGCGTTGATAATGTTTCTTCCGAATACATGAATTTGCTCTTTGATAATTATAGACCTCATCAGAAATTTCCATTACTCTTTTGTATCAGTACTAGGAAACACATATGGTTCGTTAACAGAATGAATGAAATTAGTTTTAAATATTCCGAATACAATTGACACCTATTGATTTTATAAAGTGAATGGACTGAAATACGAAAGCGCTACTACATATTGAGAATATTGGAATAGGTCGAGACAGACTTATATCGTACATTTAAAGGTTACAAATGATTGTTTTTGAATACTGTATGCGCCTTACAAGGTACAAATATCACATTTCGATCTTTCTGTCTTTCGTTTTGAAAGAGTTTTAAATTAGGCAATCTTGACTGCTGTTAGCCAATCAAACATTAATGAATCTATTTAGAGATATAATCCACTTCTAAGTAGTAACAGTATTCCCTTCTCCTTTAGTAAGTTAATGTTGATACCTATGCGCTTCGACTTACGTGTCAAACTATCTTACCAGAATAGAGTCTTACAATTTCGAAAAGTATAACACATTACAAACTAAATCAACTTCTCTGGCGAAGTAACGTTAGGTTTTGCATGTAATACTTAAGTTCAAAGTAGCAATATAGTAAGTATAAGTCTGTTTAGCAACATTTCCTCAAGTCATGCCTAATTCGTAATTTATTATAATTATTATTTGAACCCTACAATTTGAAAGTGTATTTTTTTAATTTATAGTTGTATTTCAATCTGCATTCATGAATTGACATGAAATTAATACTTTGCTTCAACTACTTCAAGTAAACTGTTCAGTTTGTTTCTAAATTCCCATGATACTAATTGGGTAGCATTTAAACAATTGCAGCAATTCTGCATCCTGCAACCACATACAGCACTGTAATTACTAAAATACATTAAATGTTATTTGTTTTTTGTATGATTAACTTGATAAGAGGCTTCCACGAATGGGGCCCCCAATTAATCCGCTGCGAATTCCGGTTCAATGGGATTGCGGGAACTGCCACTTAATAACCCTTGACTTGGGTTCAGTTAGTTGTTGGAGTGAAACAAGACTTAACAAACACGAGTATATTGAGTAACAACGATTACAAACGTCACTGATGGACCGATGGTTTTTTACAAAAGCTTCAACTGTTGTGACACGCTTGGATTGGCCACGCGAAAATAGCGAATTGCGCGTAACCGTAACACAAAACAACCTGGAAACGTCTTTACCAGGGAGTTAGAACGACCGCAACCCAGCACAAAGCATAGCTGAACTTGCTTACTCGAAATTCTGAATCTAACTAACGCTGAATTTACAACGAGCCGAACTCGCAAATTCATCAAGGAGGGGAAAGCTCAAACACTATTGGCTGAGGCGATCCTGCGTAGCCAATCGGAGCGTCGCACGTTGTTTTGGAATAAATGCTTATTCTAGGAATCTTAATGCTAAGCTCTCTCAATGAGGCAATTGAACGAAATCCATAAACACATGATTCCCAAATATGCTAAGTCGGCTTAAGTTCTATTAGAAAATGTATCCATCCGCTTAAAAGCCATTAAGGGTAGCTTACAAATTCCTTTCCAATATTAACAGAGGCAAACAAATACGGCAAGATGCAAATTTGACTTTACCACGACCTTTGAATGATATAGAACAGTTTTGACTTGAATTACATGATTAATTATAATCAAAAAGGTTTTGATGCACGCATCTGTGTGAATCAAACATTATTATTGATTCTTTGATTGATTATTGATGTTTTAAATACTTGAAAGAGTTTTCGATTAGTTTCGGTCAAGTGTATTATTGTTATGTTTATCAATTTTATTTTAAAATAGGAAGAATACTATAACTAATAAAATCGGAAAAATCAGAACTTCCCTCGGAAGTGAACGTTCTGACACTAAACAATTTTAAAAATCAAATGAAGCTAAGGGTAAAAATATCTTAACGTTCCTAACAGTACTGAAACTATAAAGAGAAACACTTGGTAATGCAAATTGCATCAGGTTTCAAATAAAAAAAAATATCGGCGGTGGAATTCGAGCTTCAGCGTCGGTGAATGTAGTTTCAACGTTCGACTATTTTTCACAAGTTGCCACGCTGCACCGTTCAGATCTCTGCAATGCAACTCCATTAAACACAAGGCACTTATTCGTTGCCCCTTTCTGTCTCTTACAACATTTATCCTATATCTGTTGGGTCCCATTTTCGTCAAGGGTAAATCCTGAGCTGTCTGAAAATTACTAATTTTATCTATTTCTCAATTAACGCAAACGAGACAAACTTTTATTTTTGAAGATGCTGTATATGTTGGGTTCAAAATACACTATGTTTTGACAACGGTAAAATCCAGAGCTATGTGCAAAATATTACTTTCATTTAATAATATTTCTTGAGTTAAAGCAAAAATGGCAAATTTTATTTGTTCAATCCTACTGTTAAAACATGTTGTTTCTTACTTGGATACAGAACGAGAAAGAGTTTGTTTTGCCCACTCACGTTATTTGCTATGACAACGTAGACGAAAGTGGTGAGGTAAAAACTCTCATTTTTCCCACTCCCAAAATATGTGAAATTCGAGATTTGGATGTTAAGATTTGCGTCAGACTGTGTCAAGTAACAAACAAAACCTAACCTACCAACCTCGAATTTGGCATATGACAATACACTTCAGTACTGCCAAACATATAAGACCAACAAAGTTTATTTCGAATCAAAATGTGTTTTTTGATGTAAATCATGCAAGTTTTAATATTTATTCAAAAATTCAGTGGCAGGATTGAACAAAACGCTACACAGCATTCGTGAGAAACTAAACCGCTCACTTGTTTGTCTTTCTACACTCAACATTCTACAGTGAAAATGTTAGTTTCTCTACTGGTCCAGTTATATACTATATTTAAGGTACTAACTCTGTATATATTTTAGCGAAATTTTTTCGGTTTCATACCACGAATGCATGTAATCGGCAGGCAAAATATCATCTTCCTCCAACAAATCGTTTTTGAGTTATACTAGCAACAGGCAGAAACAGACGAAATTGGGAAAACCTTGTTTTCGTCATCTAAGGACCCTGAAACATGAAGAGCTGAAGAAATCTCGGAGTGTGATTATTTCACTGTTACAATACTTTCTTCGTCTTTTAGACGAAGGAAGTAATAGTTTTACACTTTTTCTAGTAGCCCATTCTAATGTGTCCTGCTAAAATTATTCAAATTATTACTTCATTGCACTCTGGATATCTTTCAGTTTCTTGTTATTTATTGGAATTCACCCGATATACGCTGCCTTGCGTTTCAACATAAAATTCGAATTGAAACCTTTGTTTGCAGCCTCCTTTTTCGTTTGCCATTTCAACTGATTTTGCCATTCTTTCCAATTTTCTAGCCACCAAGTTGTATAATCTTTTATTCCTCTGTTTCCACCATTTTAATTTCAACGTTTTCTTGTTTTTACTTGATTTCCTTACCATTAGAGCGAATTCTTCCAGAATGTAAACGCGATCAACCCGATATAGTGATATCTAATTTCTGTACTATACCGTTGCTTTTCTAATTATAGAACCGCAGGACTTGTTCAATTTCTGCGTCATTCGATCAGGCACCCTTTAATTATTATAATGAACTCATATGCAACTCAACTTATACAAATTGTGGAGATAAATATTCAGTTTCTGAATTGGCCGATTCAAGTTTGGAAGTAAAACGTTAATTCAAACAAAAAGATAGTACACTAACATTAAAGCTTTGCCGCTTGTGTCGAAAAACTGTCACTTACGCGACGGAAATGCATACATTCTCTTTTCGAACCATATTCTTCCTTCTTTTGGGTATACAATATTGATGGTATTAAACTATAAGTAATTCCAATATCTTTAAATATACACATTAACGTAATTTATAATAATAAAATTATAATAAACATTACATAGAAAACTAAAATAAAATATACCATAACAATATATTATGATATAATTTCTTAAGAGACCAACATAATAAATCACGTAAATAAACAAATAATTAAGAAAAGCTCGCTCACGATCCAAAAATTCATACTTTTGGAATGTCATTTCAGTTTGAAAAAATCTTTTTAACACGCTAGTGCGAAAAACACTTTTTACACTAGTGGGAATTAGTAATTTACCATATAAGTGCGTAAAGCTAGTCTCTACTCACGAGTGGGGCAGAGTTGAAACGCGAGTGCGCGAGCGTTTTAAACCCCGCAAGTAACTAAAGATGCTTTACGCATGTGGATCCTGCAATATTTTATCTACGATAGAATCTACAAAACACGGTTAGTATAAAAAAATATTGAAATGTAAATTTGGATTACTAGCAAACGATTGCAATTTTGAGTGGTTAAAAAAATTTAAAACACGTTGCTACTGACGGCGTGCCTAATGAAATGTTTTAAACGCGTTGCTACTGACGACGTAAACTAATGAACACATGTTGTTAAACAATCGTTTTACAAACTGAAAATTAAAAGTCAATTTTACACACTGCCGTAGATAAACAAATGTATAATAGTATATTAATATACCAGTTTAATAAGAGTGGGGCACGACAAGTGTAGCCAAGTGCGCTCCAATGTAGCGTGTGCTATAATGCACCTTATTAAACGAGTATAATATACTATTTTATCTACTTTGCATAAATAAACACAAAAACTTTGAATTTCATAAATGTGAAAGTCGGGATGCGGAGAGTTCGTTCCCCACATTTCGTTCCCCACATTTCGTACCCTACATTTCGTTCCCGGGACATTTCGTCTCCCCACATCTCGTACCCGGAAACTTCGTTTCCGACAGAGCTCAATTTATCTCCTAGATTACAGGGTATTGAAAAACGAGTGCAGCGATCGAAATACAGTTAAAAAATTAAAGATATTCTAATTAATTTATTTATTATAATAATCTTATAAGAACAAAATAAATTGTATTTATTAAAAATTACGGTTTAATCTAATTATCTTCCTGATATTTTGTATAGAGCCATAATTGCTCATTAAGGACAACTTTTCTTAGTAATATTTTGACGTATCATGAACAAAAAGGGTAGTTTACCTGAAAAGAAAATAGTTTTTGCTTAACTGTCAAGGCCGACTTGTTTTTGAAAAACTGAAAAGTTTCTTTACAAACCAAACAGGAATTATAATTCCTATAATATTTTTATGTAAAACTAAAAACAAAATGTAATACCCTCTTGTTAACTCAAGCCGGGAACATACTGTATATAGTTCTTATAAGTTCATTATAATAAATTAATTAATTAAAATATCTTTCATTTTTCTAACTGCATTCCGATCGCTGCACTCGTTTTTCAACACCCTGTAATTTAGGAGACAAATTGAGCTCGCTCGGGAACGAAGTTTCCGGGTACGAGATGTAGGGAGACGAAATATCCCGATAACGAAATGAGGGGTACGAAATGTGAGGAACGAAATGTGGGGAACGAACTTTCCGCAAACCGTGAAAATCTGACAATTGTCTGAAACAAGGTAGACTATTTCAATGTATTTCATATAAAAATAATAATGCAAAACAGTGCTATAATGGACTCCATTGTGGCACTGTTTTCGGTGTTATAATAACCATATTGTGACATCAAAGTAGATAAAATAAATAATGAAATCAAAATGTATCCATATCTTGGACACATTAATACAATTACAGTCTTCCAGTCTCTCCCATAGCGGATGCTACACTGCCATTGGTCTCGGCATCTAAATTGCCGATGTTTTTATATTTGCTTTGCAGTAATGAACAAACTCACAATAATGATAGGTGACCCAGGCCATTATTGCACAAGAAAAAAAGACGAATATATGTTACGGAAAATAAAGCTAGAATTTGAAAAATGGGGCTACAATTGAAACTGAAAGATCTAAATATATACAGTGTGGATATTAAGTAATTTCGTTAATGTTCAGGAAAACATCACAAATAGATGTAACGATTCAAATTACAGTGCATATGCTAGTGATCGTCAGACTTTTATATCATTTGTTTTAAATGGTAGTTAACCTATATATTTTTTATTTATTTCAGTAGCAAGTTTTAATCTGTTTTCAACTGTATAAAATTTTAAATTGGTTACATTACAAAAAAAAATAGAAAAAATTACCTTAAAGGTTCAAATAGTAGGGATAGTTCATAAGCTTAAACACCGTTAATTATACATTCATTGGTTATGTAGAAATTATTATCAAAGTCTAAAGTAATCGGTAATTACAATTAAGTTTTTTATTTCAAAATCAGGTGACTAGAATTACTCTTTCTCTTTCCGACTTACTTGTGGTTATCAATATTAGTACATTAAAGTTTTCTATAGAAATGGCCCGTTCAGCATTTATGAGAATGAAAACAACATTATGCTTTCACGAGATCCATCTAAAGATACGAATCAGGTTGCTACGCCGCTATGTCTACTCGGTACTATTTTATGGCATTGAAACGTGGACCCTAATAAAAGAGGCACTTAAAAGAACAGAGGCATTTGAAATGTGGACATACAGAAGAATGCTTCGTGTTCCATGGATTCACAGAGTTAGCAACAAGGAAATATTGGAAAGGATGCGAAAAGAAACAGAATGCATTGAGAAAGTAAAAACAACTAAAATGCAATATCTCGGTCACATTATGAGGAACACCAAATATCGGCTATTACAGCTGGCATTACAAGGAAAGACCAATGGCCGTCATCCACCAGGTCGTAAGTTCCCTTCGTCCAAAAGACGAAGGAAGTATTGTAATCGTGAAAAAATCACCTAGATGACGAAAAACAGGTTTTCTCAATTCCACCTGTCTGTCGGTGTGTCTGGCTGCCTATTGCCGGTATAGATTAGATTAGATTAGATTTAAATTCCACCACTGTCTTTTGCTGGCATGCGCACGTCAGCCCTTTGGGCTTTTTGTACTGTCGGGAGTTTTCAAGTTAGCAGGCCGACATCCGTATCTTTTACTAGACTTGCAATGTCCCCTACTAGCTTGCAGTTGTCAATAGAGTTAAGGCTCCAATCGAGTTGGTGTCTTTTAGGCTCGAATGCTGGGCATTCAAAGAGGATGTGGTAGGCTGTTTCATCATACTCTTTGCATAGTCTGCAAACAGGTTCATCTCTATAGATATTAATCCTGTTCATAAATTCTCTGAATGCTCCAGTGCCTGTTAGTAGACTGACTACTTGCTTAATTCGAGTTCTGTTCAGACTTAACAGGGTTTTGGTGGTTTGTGGATTCGGAGTTTTTAGCAATATTTTGCAGTGTGTTGCTTGATTGCAGTTTCTCCACCTTAGTTGGTGTGCGATATTGACCCATTCATTAATGGCTGAGCGGGCTTGGTTTTTCTGAATGCTTAGACCAGGTTCTGGACCGGTCATTGCATTACGGGCTGCTTCTTTTGCGAGCTTGTCCACCTTTTCGTTTCATTCAATACCTTGGTGACCTGGAATCCAGCATAATTTTACTGTATTTCCCTGGCTCAAGGTTTGAAGTTTGGATTTGTATTCCTTGACCAGTCTCGATGAAGTACTGAAAGCGTTTAGCTCTTTCAGTGCTGCCTGACTGAGATAATGTGCATGTCTCGATTGAGCAGCTTCTTTTCTATGCTGATGTTTGCGCATACGTTAATAGCTTGTACTCCAGCCTGAAAGATGTTACAAAACTTTCCTAGACTGACTTTTTCGTTGGTTCTAGGATTGGTACTGTACACACTGGGGCCTGTATTCCCTTCAAACTTAAATCCATCAGTGTAAAAAATGACGTTCTTATTTGTTGGAGTTGGTAGTTGGTCCGGATTCCAACTTGTGTGTACAGTAAAGTTCTTTTCAAAGTCATAGGCTTTGATTATAAGATCAGAACCCATTTCTAATATTGGGTTGTTGATGTGTGACATTACCTTGCCATGTCCTAGATTATTAGCTGTGGTCATCCAGTTACCAGTACTTTGTAATCTGTAGGCTGCCATTCTGGCTTCACCGTCCAAGAAGATGTGCAGAGGTAGCATATTTAAGATGGCATTCAGTGCTTGTCCTGAAGTGCCTTTAAAGGCTCCAGTGATGTACCGATTAGCTAGATATTGTATTCTGGTGATTTTGTGGGTCGCAGTTGCTTGTTTTATTTTGGGCCACCAGGCGATTATTCCATATGATGCCGGTATAACTCAAAAAGTGTTTGTTGGAGGACAAAGATATAATGCATGCGGATTATATGCCTTCCTAGCATGAAACCGAGAAAATTTCAATTAAATATATACAGGGTGAGTACTTTAGAAAAATAAAATTTGCCTATTTTTGCTGGTACTTAAGACCATTACTTAAATGAAGGTAATATTTTACACATAGCTCAGGTTTTTACCCTTAACGAAAAAGGAAATACCTTGGACTCAACATATACAGGATGCACATCTTAAAAAATAAATAGTTATTTGCTTTTGCTTCAG
Organism: Agriotes lineatus; assembly: GCA_940337035.1. Classification (NCBI taxonomy): domain Eukaryota; kingdom Metazoa; phylum Arthropoda; class Insecta; order Coleoptera; family Elateridae; genus Agriotes; species Agriotes lineatus. Next base: position 216,420,694 of record OW679194.1, read on the forward strand.
CTGTGATCATTTTCATATAGCTCAGGCTTTACCCCTGATGCAAATGAAAACCAGTATCGCATCTCACCGATCGAAGCCGTCCGCGGTTGGAGTGGCACAAAACGCCTGCTTTACTTGGGGCTACCGCGTCAGAATCGCTTTCTTAGGCTTGTTTACACGGGCTGAAGTGCGAATTCCATCGCCCGTAATGCTTTTTATTTGAAAATTGATGTCATTCACATTATCAAGTGTTTCCTTTTATTGTTTCAGTATTACTAGGAACAGGAAGATACCTTTTACTCCTAATATCCTTTGATTTTTAAAATTGTTTAGTGTCACAACGCCCACTTGCGAATATATGTCGATGAAAATTTAATTCCTAAACAAATAACATATTTTTTGCTATCAAATTCGGCAGTGTTTAGCGGCCGAAAACTCCTACTTTTTTATACTAGTACCTTTTACTTTTTGGCAGTAATAATCATAGCAAAAAAACTAGCAACCATTTCCATTGCTCGAAATCAAAATAGACACTACCATTTTGCGGTATGATCATGACCTCCTCGACTTTTCCCGCTCTTCTCGATTAAACTGTCATTTTATAATTAGAAAAAAACCGTTTCCAAAGCAGTCGAAAAAGAAATTGTGTATGTAACTCGTACGAAAGCAGACTTTTAGACTCGCTCTATTTATATGCCTTGCTCGCTGCGCTCGTCCAAAAAGTCCTTAGTTTCGTACTTGTAACATATCTAGCTATTGTTTGGTTGTTTGTCGTTGCTGTTTGACGTTTATAATGTCATTATTAATTCTGTTCTACTTAAAATGTATTCAACTCAAGAAAATGTGGAAATGCTAAAGTGGTTCATGGTGGAAATAGTGAACGTTAAGTAAACACCTTGTTTAGTATAAAATATTCGAATCGGCATATTCCAAGCAGTACACAAAGAATCATTGAAAATGAACAGGGCTATGCGACCAATATTACAGTAGTTGATTTACGTTTTCTGAATGGTCTATACATGATCAGAAATATTATTTACATCGACAGCACTACAAAATTTTTGAAAATTATAGTAGCTTTCTAAGAATATTGTTTCAAATGTGTAACATGTGTTGCATAACCGTGTTAATTTTCAATGATCGTGTGTGTACAACCATTACTAGATTAATAAATAAGTTTGAGGGTACAGGCAAGTTATTAAATAATTGCAAGTGCAATAATAAAGTTCAGAACTCACACCAACGTGAGAAAAACGACAACACGTTCAACGTATATTTAACGGCAGTGAGTGAAAATCCTAGTATTAGCTTAAGACTAATATACAAAAAAGTTTCATATAAACACCAACGCTATCAAATGCTACGTGAAGTTGATATGGAGCGGAAAATAGCATTTTACTTCCAGATGATGAAATGTAACGAGGACTGAGATTTTCTAAATAATATTTTGTTCACTGATGAATGCACGTTCACACTGTATAATGAACCGAACGCTTTGTAGGAAAACTTTGAAAGTAAGATAATAACTGAATTAGAAAGACTAAAGCGGCGTCAAAAACTTTGGCTCTAGAATTGATCGCGGAGTCAATATTTTAGCATTAAGAATTTAACATGTGATTTCCTATGTTGCGCTGTCAGCATGTGGTATATAAGTCGGCTCAAACTGTTCTACGACGTCTCCCGACACACAATCTCCATTCGTCCTTGTTTTTCCATGAGTTTTCTTCAAGATCTCTTATTTCTCTATCTATTTCTATTCTCCAGCTTTTTCTCGATTTTCCTCGTCCTATTTTTTCTTGTGGTCTCCATTGTAAAATTTGTTTAGGTATTATTTCCCAAATTGGTTCGTTTGGAATTCTTTCTTTCTTAATTTTCCTGCTGCTCGTCTCCAGTAATCGATATCGGTTAACAATAATTTTGTTTTGAAATCTGACTTAATTGCCAAACTTCTGAACTATAGTTTTTATTATAGCGTTATAAATTGTCTTGTTATTGTCCTTAGAAATCTTTTCATTCCATATAATATAGTTAATTTTTGATATAGCTTCTCGGGCTTGCATGTTTTTACGTCGAAGAGCTTCATCTAATGTACCATTGTGTGTTATCTCTAGTCCAAGATATTTATATGTTGCGCACTGTTTAGTCTGTTGTCCGTTTACAGTACTAGCTGTTCCTGTAGTCCGCTGATGCACATGTATTCAGTTTTATCTGCGTTAACGTCTATCCTCCACTTTTGGTATTCTTCTATACGTTTTCTCGTCATATACCCTAGGTGGCCTAGCTCATAGTACTCTTGCGCTCGTACAGTTTGATCATCCGCAAAGCATAGCGTATATACAGTGCTGTAGCTTATACACATACCCATATTGGGAATTTTCTTTTCCAAATCATTAGGGCTGGCTCTAAGTATACCTTATGGTAAGATACAGCATCCGTGTTTAATCCTTTTCTTGATTTTTATGCCTCGCGTTAGCTTTTTTTTTCTTAATTTTATCTTGACTATACTGCTAGTATAATTATATTCTATTCACAGTTCTATGCTTATATTAGTTTTTTCTAATGCTTCCCAGATCTTTATCTATGAGACATCATATGGTTTTTTTCAGATTGACGTATAATAGATGTATTTCTTGGCCTATAGCTATCTTCTTTTGTATTACTTGCGTTACATGGTATGCCATTGACCTACCTGCTCTGAATCCGGTTTGTACCTCCTCTTCTTTATCTTGATATTTATTTTCAATTTTGCTTTTCAATATTTTCTCATATACTCTACTGATGTTACTTGTAACTAATATGCCTCTGTAGTTTGTGCATTTTTATCTGTCTCCTTTTTAGAAATAGTTAAGAGGTAGGATATCTTCCATTCGTCTGGAACTTTCGCACCATTAACCCAGTCTTGAAATAAATTTTGCAAAAACCTAAGCAGTTTTTCAGAGCACTTATGTAATTTTGATGGAATATTACCGGGGCCCTTTTTGCTTAGACTAATAGTTTTGCAAAAGTGTGAAGGTTTAGTCTCCCTTTTAGCCTTCTCATAAAAACCAACCACTTGTTTGCAGCCGCCCACGTGGATCAGACGTTGCTGCTTATTTTCGTCCGCACCGGGTATTTTATTTTCCCAGTAGGTACCTACCAAATCTGGTGGGCCACCTGAGCAATCTGAGCATGCTCCCGAAGGGGGAATAGCAATCCCACGCGAGACAAAAATTATTAGTAGCTCTGTATAATGAATGATAATTATTGGATTGATAATAATTCTACAAGATTTCTTACCAAAACTTCAATTTCTTCATAAATCTGCTGCATATAGTTGAAAGTTTCACTTGCGTAGATTTTAAAAATCTGAAAACCCTGCACGTGAATAACGTGAATAAAAAATATTTAGCTTGCACATTTATTTATAAACATCTAGAAACGATGTGACAACGCGAAGAGCAAATATCGTGCATAAAAATTATTCCATGCATATGCATCTTTTGTTAGAATAGTCCAAATCGTTTTAAAAGTCTCGTTATGGAAAGTACGAAGACAAATGACCTAGTTATTAAGTATTACATTTTATACTAGATTTTGCCCCACCATTCCTATATAAACAGCCTTAAGTAAAGCACAACATACGTTGTTACTGCGCTAATGTGGTACACCCAGTATATCTGCATAACTTAATAATGCCAGCGTTTGCTCCTTCATTGAGCAGTTAACGTCGACTAAGTGCCGCATAAATATACCATGCAGTAAACGACGATTGCATAATTGTAGTGTAATCTAGAAGGCGAAGCTTCTGCAAAATCATACCCTGCTTTGCCAACGTAAACTCAGCGAAATAAGTTGTTGACTACAAAATCCCTCTAGACATCCACTGTTGAGAGGTGAGCATTATGTTGTCACTGCGTGACAGGTTTAATAAAAAGCAGTCCTCCATTACCCCATTAGCGCAAATTAGTTTTCACTATTGAAATTGTTCAACTTCTTAAGAGCTTAAAACTTGGAACTCCCGGAGCACTTGTCGAAAGCAACATTTTATTGCCTTGTAAAATAACGCTAATTAGTCAATTAATTTACTGTCGCAGGTACGAATTGCCGGCTATGTCTTTGTTTATTTAAAATAGAAGATGATTTAAGCGGGATTTTGAAAATATTACAATTACAACCAAACACCACCGCCTCATGCTGTAGCTTGAGAAACTCCATGAAAATGAATTAATAATGATTTTGTGTCTAAACGAAGAATAATTGCTAGGAACAAGAAGTTAATGGATGAAAGGTGAGTTTCAGTTGTCTGCAAAATAAAACATCGAGAGCAACATAGTTAATAGAGTAATTTATTAACTGGGATATGTTTTAGTTATTGCCTAGCCAAATACACTTCTAAAATAACTTAGTCTTCTAATATAAGAAGGTTATTGATTTAGCTGAAATTATTGAGGATAGAATATACAATGAATGCTTTTGAAAATGTTTATAGTAGTTTCCTCTAGAAGTAAGTTAATTTCCTGTGCTTTTCTATGTTGTTATAAAGCTTGCAATTAGTTTTCTTATGAAATTAATTGCATTATCAATCTCGTCTACAGATGAAATTCGTCTGGCCTTCCTTTAAAAATAATAAACAGAAGCTGCATACTGCTAATTTAAAGAATATGGGTACATAATCTACGTTCCTACGTTTTGACGACGCATTTCAGAAAAACACTTATTTACAATTTAGCGGTAAATATGTTTTCTCCGTTTAATGTAACCCCTGCAACCAATTTTGTACGTCTAAATAATTTATGATTCTCCTATCGACTAAATGAGCTCTTCTAACAAAATTTTAGTATCAGCTGATCTATGACGTTATAATCGCACCACTATGATAACGAGATAAAATTTCTCAAAATACATAACTTAATTGCTAAAAATAAGTATATTTGAAATGTATGGTCACCTTTCTGGCCTGGGTTGTTAAAGTTAAAGTTCTTACTCTTCAATGACATTTGATGTTGACATTGACGTTTGTTTGACTTTTTTAGTGTCAGATACATCAATTTACGAGTAATTTTTGTAATAAATGTTCTCGTATTTAACGTCTGATTATGTTGTCTAATTTAAATATGCTGCATTAAAATTATATTCTATGTCTCGAACATGCATAAAGGTAACATAACATAAAATTACATGTAACAAAAAAACCTTCTGTAGCACAATATTGGAAATAATTGACAATATTACTTGATTCACTTAATCACGTGATACTGAAATTTTGTTACAAGGACTTTACCGATGGATTCAAAATTATATATAACAGCAATGAGATAACACGAACAAGAAAATAGAATGCATTGATTGAGTAAGAAAGAGATAAACATAGAAGGAAATATTGGAGTAGGTTTGACGGTCATTTTAATTATGACGTACGTCAACTAAACATGACTACTAAAATATTTTTTGTGTGCAACTGTCAAAAAAAGGTTACTTTTTTTGCTTGATTTTGAGTCGTGAAATAGCACATTTGTTTATAGTAAAATAAAGCCTTGACAACGTAAAAAAAAACTTTTTTTACCGGCCGACAAAGACTTCTTTTTACGGGTCATGATCTTGAATGAAATTAGCTTTTATTAGATAATTCGAACGTTATTTATTAATATGCGAGCAACTACACAAGCCCTAGTTACCATACCAAAACACACTGCTAAATGTAATTTTATGTAAAGATTCAATCGAAACTTTAATTTTGGTAATTTTTCACAGTTGCACACAAAATTTTGTATGCCACATAGCCGTGAACTATCTTTTTTTTATTCGAATGATTATTTGGCTCGGCCTGCGCCTCGCCAAATAATATTCATTCTCATAAAAAAAAGTCCTAGTTCACGGCCTTGTAACATAAATAACTATTTTCGTATAGTCTCCTTCTTACTCGAGCATTCTATTTTGTTGTTCACGTTATCTCTTTGCTATTACGAGAGAAATTAAACGTGAACGCAGGAGCCATCCAAAACAATAATACTTACCTAATATGTAGTCAGTCCGTAAATACAGCAAACTTGGAAATATAGATCATTCCAACAGCCGCCAGTTTCTTGCCCACTGGCAATAAATTCTTGCCAAAGCCGTCACAATTTGTCAGCTGAAAGGTTGACATTAGATGGTTGGAAACTGTCACAATGTGCCTCTTTGAACGGCATCAACCATTCAAGACCTGGTTTTCGTTTATTTGGTTTTCCTGCTGACCAAAAAAAAACGAGAAATTTGGGTTCAAAATTACGGTCATTTATTAGCACACTGCAAGGTTTAAATTTCCCGCCATTTTCGTGCCCACTGTCTAGTGGAAATGCATGAGGTGACATATATTTCCAAGCTTGCTGTATTTACGGACGTTGATCTTTAGTATGCTTTTTCTTGGCATAGGATTGTAATTTTTTTTGTGGTTTAAAATTCACCATCGACATCTTGTTTAGCTAATCCCCACTATTATTTAAATGTTACTTATCAATTTAACGTATACATTTGGTTTAAATTATATGTTATGCATATTTGTGTAGCTTATTAGTTGGTGTTAAAATCACATTAACTAATAATTGTAGTTCAAATGTACTTAGTTGTATAAAGTACAGCGTAATAGTAGATTATGTTATTAGGAGTAAAAGTGATCCTTTAAGTGGCGAAGCTGAAGTTTATTTAGCCGAACGTCAGTGAGGCAAATAATTCAGCTAAGCCACATATAGTCACTTTTTACGTTTAACTGTCGAAATATATCTCAAACTCAATTATTCAAAATTTACTTTATCACTAGTACATAACCTTGACACACTGCCCTCGCAGGAAAACCACTAACGACGCTGTGTACATGAAACCAATGGGATCTCAACCCTTAGTAAAACAGAGCAAATAATACAAACATAATCAAAATCCAAACCTTTAAATTTAAAGCACAGAGATGGCACAAGTTTTTCACTTCACTTACAGTTAAAGGCACATACTTTTTAGGAATAATCCCAATTCTGATGTTAGCGTTTACTAAAAGCGATAACTAAAATAATTATACTTAATTCACAACCACGAACTCACTGAACAAGGCTCGCAGTCATTCTGATGCATAATGCCTCGTCGTACAGCACCGATGAATCACTACCTGGACTTGCATTATAAATTATATAAGAAGAATATTTGAAAATGGTAACTCGAAGCTAGCACTTTCCTACAATGGTATCCATGAACGGTAAATGAACGCAGATTAAATGTAGAAACTCTACAAAGGGCCGCACTCCTAACGGCTTCGAAGGCACAAAATTTTTCCCATGGATTATTTGTAATACAGCCTGATTTACTGCGAAGAGTGTGTGAAAATTGGATCTCCAGATTACGTCATGTACACGTCAGCCGCGGCGGTTACATGCCCGAAATCATATTCAAACATAAATGCCATAAAATTATCTTTCAGATAAATCCAATTTCATGGATATTAAAAACATCTTTCTGTGTTTTATTTCAATTTAAAGTTGTATCCCTCTAAAAAAACACCCTTTATATAAGTTGATAAGTTATTTGACGTTTCGCCACTTTAGATGGCTTCATCAGAAATGATTAAGATGTGTTATAACTAAAATACAAGGGTTAAAATTGGATTAAATGAAACACACAAAAAAATTTCAGGGCTTACCAAAATGGCTTCCAGGAAAGTTTATAATAATTAGTAACAAATTTTGCAAGTGATTAAATAAGCCACATTGCAAGTATACGGCGTCTGGCAGCTTGTTTCATCAAAACAAGATGTCCTTCACGTCATTGTTCAATTGGTAGATAATAACATCCTGGATCTGCAAGTCTTAACAAGTTTTGCATTCCCAGACGATGACTCACATTCTGTGAGCCTGGGAAATATTTTTTGATAAGCGTAGGACTAAAATTAGACATTTAACCCCAAAATTCATCGTGGAAACCTTGTAAAAATTTCAAAATTAGACTTTTAGTCCCAAAATTGCCAAGGTGAAGCCAATGACCTTGAACCCGGCTAGACCCGTGACCTTGACCTCGGCTAGGCCCGCGACCTTAACCCCGGCTAGGCCAACGACCTTTACAAACCTGCGCAAAAACCCAGCGCAGACCTGCGCAGACACCTGCGCAAAAAACCTGGGCAGTGACACATTTTGGTCCAGAACCCGCGTAGGTACGCTACTCACAGTTGTGATAAAACTTTTCAAATTGTGTCTAAAAGAAGAATACACGTACAAATTCTAAATTTACTGCGGAAAAGAAATCGATAAAAACCAGCCAGTTTCTTCAAAGGTGTTAGTGGGTTTGATGGGCAATCTGTTAAGAGATGACTCAACATTATGTACAAATAACTATTATACCTCAGTTCCTCTGACCCATAATTTACTAGAACATGGTATCGATTCATCCGAACGTTAAGATCAATCGAAAAGCTAATCCTAAAAATTGCATTGAAAAAATAGAAAAGAGAAATAGTTAGCAGCAAAGCATGAAACTGGTGCAATAGTGCAAACAGTGAAGAATAAAAGAGTTATCTTAATGCTAAGTGCAAAACACGTAAAAGAAATGGTTACTTTACATAGACAAGGAAAAATTAAAAAGCCAAAAAAAATAGAGTATGATAAATACATCTTTGATCAACAAAAAAGTACAACACTTCCTTGAGGACAGGTATTAGTGGTATCGAAAATTGGCTGCTGACTCGTACTGTTACCTGAATGGTTTCACAGCGCCCCATGAAATTATATCGATCTGGAAGACGGCGCGCCGTACAGAATGTTTATCAAAATAGTATTTTACAGTAGAAGTCCGTTAGGATAGCTACGGCCGAGCCAGAGAGCTTGTGAGACGAGCTCGAAGAGCAAGTCGAATAATACTGGCAAGGCAGTAAAGGCCTTAACGGCCGTGTATTGTACAACAATACATCAATACATCATCACCCGAGGTACATTCGGCAAGATAAGTGTTAAATAAATAATGATGTATCTTTAACTTTATTTATTAAATGTACAATTTGCATTTCAACGTTGTATATGGATTTTGCTAAACAGTGTTGCGTAATATAGAGGCATTCTAGTGCTGATCTTGGCAAAGGATGGTTACATGCTAGACCGGTACAGCTTCAATTAATTAATCCAAATGAGTTGTTTAAGAATTTTAAAAGGAGATTAATATTCAAGAAGGTTAAGCACCAACTTGTTTGTACCATTTCTATTTCATTTAACAATATTTACAGTGTTTTTAACGGTTTTTATTTTGGGTACCCATTCTATATATCTTTAGAGTGTAAACTATTATACAGGCAATTTTTCTTTTTTGTGTACATACGAGCTATATACACTTTTATAAAAAAACACGTCAATACATTGTTTCATTTCAATCTAGATGCAACTAACTATACACTAAATATATTTTTTAATTGTTATGAGGAAGACTGTGTTTAATTTACATTAATATACACTAAATTTTAAATGTACGCTTCAATTTTTGAAATGAACCATCTGCTGTGGAAACAGTTATCAAATTATGTAATGTCCAATTAATAGCAATTGGATTTATTAATTTTTTTAGTTTAGAAATAAATTGTGCTTGAAAACTGAGAGACTTAATTTCGATAAAATATTCAGAAAGTTGGTTGATTATAGACTGTAATGATTTGCATGAATTGTTCGGGAAATTTTTAATTTAATTTAATTTATTTTTGCTTCGAATATGCTCAGATGCTCATGGGTTCGTTACCACTCAAATGTATAAATACAGGAATAAACAGTTTATGAATAAATCGTATAATGTTTTTAACTATTAAGTACAAAAGTAATCTTAATTAGTAATGGTACATACCTAGAATTATAACAAAATTTTCTGTGGTAAACGGGCTGGATCGGTGATACTTGGCGGTCGGCAACCCACTATACACGTCAGTTCTGCCTGGAATTCCCCTGGATCCTCTCCAAGAAAGTTTGAATGAGGTATAGCTCCAGTCCACTTGAACTTAGAAGCGATCGGTCTGAAGCAAGCCCTATTAATGTCGCCGAAAATGGTGATTGTCTACGAATTTTGGGTGTGGGCCAATTTTAAATAACTTTTTTTACGGTGCTGGTGGCGTGTGTTAACCTCGGCAGGCCGCCGGGCTTCCTTGGTATATAAGTTTGAGAATAACTTAAACAGGGCCTGTTCCTCTGAAGCGAAATCCGCTTTTTCACTACTTGGTTTTGCGGGAGTTTCTGGAAGATTGCTTGCGCCCTTTAGTGCGTCGGCCGGCAAAATGCGATCTGCCTTTGGTGAACTATCAGGGTGGCGTCGTTGGACTAACAATGCTGTTGCTACAGGTACGCTAGTATTTTAATGAACTTTTAGGTTATACTAACCTCGGTGAAGCCAATTATTTATTGTCAACGCAATGTAGTGGACGTTGCGAGTGAGGTTTAGGTTACAGAAGCATTCTACGAGACGGGTTCCCGTCACGGGACAACACTGCGTCAGGTTCAGGTTAGGGAGGATACTCTACGAGACGGGGTGCCGTCATTGGGCAAAGCTAGTCCAGGAAAGTATTTAAAAAATGCTATGCCTCCGAAGGGAGACCTAGAGCTGAAGGTCAGGATCAGAATCTCAGGTCCCAAGTGATTGAAATGGATGCGGAAGTTGCTTTTATACTTTTCGGTCTGCGTTATCGGTACAGCTGCTCCAGATACAACTGAGTGGAAGCGGCCCTGTGCTTGATTGTACGAGAGTCTGCGCACAGCTGGTGAACGTCTTATCCTGTTCGAGCGCTAGGGCGATGCAACCGCAGATTGTGACGGAATAAGCGCCCTAAAAATTTGTTGCATAATATTGATGCTTTAAGTAAATTTGCTGCTGGAGCTAACAGTACAAGACATCTATAATTATTCACCCTAAAACAATGTCATAACACCTTTTTTACAAGTATACAAATCTCGTATGTATATAAAAAAAATCTATGTATTTACTGTAATTACCATGTTCCTAGCAGAGTATAGACATTGGGAAATTTTGAAAGGATTAACCATGGTTAGCGTAAGCATCGACTAGGTCTGAAATAAAAATAATTTGATATTCATAACCAAGGCAGTGATTTTATGCAAATGCATGTTTTAAACTGATAATATGTCAGATCTGAGCTTTTGGATATGCGCGTATCTACGTAAATGGAGTGTAATTTAACCAATTAATTTTTGCATATTTTGCATATTTTAGGACCTTTGTGCATAAAATTTTATTAAGAGCATATTCAGGCATATTTGCTCCAAAATAAAAAATGCATTTCATTTTAAGAAGATTATGCGATCATTTGTGCATACATTTTTACATCGATAATTTTTATTTTGCCTTTATTTTCCCTAAAACACAATTTTTTAACCCTAAATAAATATGTACAAGCAAATTCTAAAAAGTTTTAAATTTTCTTTTGTTTGAAATTGTAAGGAGTTAAGGTAGTTCTAAGCTTCTAAAGAATGTCTTTAATGAAATTTTACATGAATAGGTTTAAATCAGGATGGATCACTTAATGACTTTCTAGGAAATGACTAATACCTTTGTTACATTCTTGTGAAAAATTTTTGTTAAGGCACCACTTAGAGTACAGATGTTTAAAGAAAAATTGACAGCTATTCCTTTGCCCCCAAAACCAGTCATTACGAGATGGGGCATGTGGTTGAATACAGCGCTGTATTATGCAAATGATTTTAATAATGTCAAGGAATTAATTTTGGATTTTGTTGACAGCTCCAGCGCAATCAAAGAATCAAAGCTTTTGTTGAAAAAAAAAAGAACTTCCACATCAACTGATATTTATTAAAGCTAATTATGCTTTTGTTAGTACCACTCTTACACAGTTACAAGCAGCAGAAGTTCCTTTAATAGAATCAATCGAAAATATTCAAAAATTCAAAAGTTTAATTAAAGAGGTTAAGGGTGACCTTGGCACGAAAGTATCACAAAAATTACATAGTCTTAAATAAAAACGAAGGGTTTAAGACTCTTACTCAAATTAGTGAAATTTTAAAAGATAAATTTGACAATGATTTAATTTCTTTAGATTCGGAGATTATTAGCGATCGAAAAAATGCTCCAATTACGTCAGTTGACGTGGAAAGAAGTTTTTCTGTGTATAAAAATATTTTAACTGACAAAAGGCAGTCTTTTCTTCTAGCTAATTTAGAAAAACATTTAATTATCAATTGTTATAGTTCGAGAAAAAATAAAGATTAAAATTAGAAAACTGCCTTACAAGTTTAAATAAACAATTAAGAATAAGTTAAGATTAGTTTATATTATATGATGTTGTGGGACTTACGAATTTTTAGTATTAGATGTAATTAATTAGTTTCTATTTATATTTTGTGTATTTTTGTAAAAATAAACTAAGCCGTTGGCCAAAACTGTTGTTTTAAATACATAATTCGAGGAAACACTGTATATTTTAAAAAAGATTATGCATATTTGGTGCATATTTTGACTATTTTTAATGCATATATATGCGCATATTTCTACATGTTCAAATGCATATTATTCCTTGCCTTGTTCATAACTTTTGTAATTCCTGACCAATTACGTAGCTTAATGCCGACAGCATTAGTTGATTGCCCAATAATTTTTCAATGTTAATTTAGATTTGTCTGATAGTTAGTGAGACACACTGTATAGAGCAGGGCTGTCCAACACGTGGCCCGCGGGCAGCATGCGGCCCGCCAGGAAAATGTTTGCGGCCCGCGGATCGATTCATACTATAATTTCAGAAAACATGAATCTGGAATATAATTTATAAATCATTGAAAACAATATAACATAGGTACATAGAACAAAGGTACAACCACGTGTGTTAGGAAACAGTCCCGCCCAGCTCCGATGGAAGATTTGTCTTGTCTCAGTCTGGCAGTTGCCACCAACGCGAATGGTCCTGTAGCGATCAGACACCTGTTTTTGATTGTTTTTTTAGTAGTCTTTAGTTCTTCTAGTTGTTAACTGTTGTTAATTGATGATTACTTTGACAGTTCTTACTTATCAACAAATGTAATCTTATCTAGCTTACTTATCTCTATACATAAATTTACAATCATTGATGCACATCTTTTTCATTTGTGGATATCTCAAGAACGGAAAGGACTTAACCTAAAGTGTATATGATTTTTTTGTTTAGAATCACCTCTAGAACACATGGTGTAAGTTTGTCGGTTAACTCAGGGAACACCCTGTATACCTTTGTTATGTTTCAATGCTTTTTGTAATGTAACCTAAGCTTCTTGAATAAATAAAAATTAGTATCCAAATATACACATTTTATATTTATTACAAATCACTCTTAAAGTAGCTAAGACACATTTTATGATGCGGCCCTCATGACCTTCATTTTTTTTTACAGTGGCCCTTGGGCCACTTGAAGTTGGACAGCCCTGGTATAGAGATTGAATTGTTGCATATTTGAGTTTTTTAAAGATTTTTTTTGTGTTAATTTGCATGACTACCTTATATTACTTCTCTGATAACTTGTACATTCTGCACTAATTAAATAAGTACGAAAAATTGTGGATATACTACTTTTAGTTATGCAGAGTGCCCATTTTATCATTCCCCTCTTCAAAGTTTGCAAATAAGCAAAACATATTACAATCGAGGCAACAGTGTAAAACCAGTTTTTCTTTAATAAAAAAGACATGGTTATTAAAAAAGTGGTTTTGCACTATGTTGCTGCTGGATAGTAAGATATTTTGCGTATTTGCTAACCTTAAGTGGAAGAATGATAAAATAGGCACTGTATATTTCAAACAAGGCAAAACGCAGTTTCCGTAAGCTTAAGTTGCCTACTATGTTCTTAGGTAATAGTATATTATACATCAAGGTAGCGAAGCGCAGTATTATAACCTGAGCGCATATTAGATACTGAGCGCGCAGCGCGAAGTATCTAAAGCGCGAAGGTTATAAGACGATTCGCTACCGTGGTGTATATACTATTTTTTGCACTACCAAACGGCTTAATACCTAAATTCCCAACAAAGTTCGAAAATATTTTAACTGTCAACCTGACAATACAGCTCTTTAAAACGTCAAAATTAAAATAGTCATATTTGGTAACTTAGCAATTTATTAGTTACCACGGTGAAAATTGTTTATTTTACTTTCTCTCCCTTGGTGGAGAAAATCAACTTCACGACCTAAAAATAGGCCAATAACGGTGCGTTCTGAGACTAGTAGTGCAAAAACTATATTTAATAATATCGTGTGTTCCAAAAAAACACACTCATTCACAGCATGCCATGATCAAATTGAAGTTTGCCGTAACTTGAGATATACCCGTTGATGCAAATGAACTACCAAGTCAGAGAGAACTAAATTACATCTTGACCTTGAATTATTTTCCGAAAAATATACAAAACACTTAATAAAAACATTTTTTATTGACCGTTATGATTATTACACTCGTTGTTGTGTACACTTGCTTTCAAAACTTTCGCATACACAGTCAAAATCAAGTAACAATGATTATGCAAAATTTTTGCTGTGTGAGCGGGTAAATTTGAGATTAGGTTAAAGATGATATTGACAGCATTTAAAAAAATTGTGATCGGTCTCTCAGGACACAAATTCCTGCTTTTATCTAGCCCATAATGGGTAACAACCGTTCTTATGGACCACCCCCCTTCTAATTTGGAAAGCATCAAAACTTTGCCTTGCTCTGTCAGTCGAGGCATTTTGACTTTTCAAAAGTAATTGTCAGAGTTAATTAATTACAACCCTGATTCAATACAGCGAAAAATAGGTGTACGCGAAAGTTTTAAAAGCAAGTGTACATGCCATCTTATTTTCCTTTTTGCTTGATACAATGATACTTAATGGAGTGTAAACTTCATAAAAAAAATGCAATCTGACATTCACCTACAGACTTAAGTTAAGACATGACTAGATTTTCTATCTTTCTTTCCAAGGCCTACCCTAAATGAGTTTTTTTTTGAACACACGATATATTGCAACATTTAGAATAAATAACTCCAAAGTAATTTTGTATAATTTATCTTGACGTCATAACACATTTTCTTGTTGAAATAATAATACTGCACTATTGCGTAGTATAAGAAATACAATTATACAATTTCGTAATACATATGTTGAATCTGAGACTTCTAAACAACACTTGAGTATTATAGAATAATAGCCATTAGCGTAATAATTACTTTGTCTTCGGGTATTCTGAATTTTTAAAAGATTAATAAGAAGAAAGGAGGATTTCATGCTTGAACCAGAGCTTGCTTTGCCCCTTTATTACAAATCATTATCCGCATAAGCTGCGACTTAAATAAATACGCGTAGGAATGTTAAGCCTTAAGCAGTCTACACCTTAACGAATTGCTTTGATTGAGGATTAAAGAAATTCATTCGGCTTCAAAGACTTCAGCGCATCCAGACTATGCGGGTTTCATTCCACTGAAGCAATACCGTTCGGCGCTTCACTTTGAAGGCGTCAAGTCGACGGCTATTTGATTTCAAGTTTCTTATGTAAAGCAGATGCGTTGAAGGTCGATGTTATCTGCAAACTGTAACCAAGAACAGTTTCCGCATTACTGCCAATCAACGCCAAAGAGATTTACATTCAAACGTCACTTCTCAGACCGACTTAGCAGTCTGAAACCTGAGTGGAGTACTAAACAAATTCTCACCTTTCACTGTTGGTGATATGTTTCAGCTATGCAGGGTATTTATACGCCTGTCAAAACTTATTCCTGTCAACCTAGAGGAAGTTAGCAAAACTGATATCAGACTGAACCGACAGATGATTTATTCATCATTTACCGTAGACGATTAAAAGAGGTTTTTAAATTCTGTACTCATTTGCAAACTTTTGAAATTGATTTCATTAAAACTTAATTAACACGCTGCTTCGAGCAGCTGAGCCAGCCTTACAATAAACAGCGCATTTCTGAAATACATAAGTTATCTGCTTTGATTCAGAAGATGCTTGACTTCAGTAAAACGGTGTGCCAGCTCGAAATCCTCGAAAGGGACTTGTTCGCGAGGAACATGCCTTCTAAAGATGACAAATTGGGCATTTAGAATATCCAGGAAAATCCTATGATATTCTTTACAGAAAGCGACATAAAAATGGAACCTGTGAATCAATATGGGGACGGTTGCATTGTATTTTACTTTGTATTCATAATGCATGCACAGAGTCGACTCGTGAAGATGTACTGAATGACTAAATTCTAGCCACATAAGAATTTTAATCATCAGTATGGTTTTATGGCCTGAGTGTATTAACACATCATTTATAAAATTCCATTTTAAACGCTGGCAGCTTCAGTTGAGTTCAAATTTAGTGACGAAGGTAGACTGAAATGAATATCCACCACAGAAGCGCTTGAATGTACGGGGCGAAGGCGTTTTCTTTCGTTTTCATATTGCAAGCACATATTGACAGATTGGCACTGCAGACCTTAGAATAAGTCTTTATGATTTAAAAATCCCACATATGACGCCGGCATCAACCGTCACACGTCTGTCACGCACGATGTGCGTGTTAAGAAGGCCCTTTAGAAGCAAGATAAAAGAAAAGTCTTATTTTATTCACCTCTGGATTTTACAGTGAAAGAAACCAAATGCGGCTTTTGCTTAATGCAGACCTAACACTGAATTTAAATAGAATCACTAACAATACCTAAGGGATTTCAATTATTATTGCGGTCATGCTTTCCAGACAAAAGCTTTTTTACATTAAGGCTATTGGAATTCAGCTTTGGTTTGGAATAAAACTATTTAAGTGCAATAGTTGGGTCGGCCATGTTATCCTGTAAAACGAACTGCTAGAGCTCCCAGTTTTTCCTCTCACAGGAATAAATTTCTTATATTTTCGTTCAAAATATTGATGAACAGTTTATATAGAAAATGGAATATATTATCTATACATCTAAACTAAAATATGTTGAACCATACCTGCACCTCGATGTATGCAAAAGTGTAACATGCAAGTACAACTAGGTTTCTACTTATTATATTAAAAACTTCAAATGATCATGAAACTTCGTTTCAGTTTTCTTATTTTCACCATTACGGTTCTCCACGGGGATGTGTTAGTAAAATGGGAAGTAATTTTCCTAAAGAGCAGATAACAATCGAAGTGCTTCTCCGTAAGCCGCCATTGTCCTGTCGTAAAGACATTATTATTGGCTACGAAACGTATTAAATTTGCAACGGATCCGTTCTTTGACCGCGTCCCTTTACTAATGGAACTCGACGACAGAATGATACTAAAACCCGCTCTCATCGATTCGTCAAATCTAACCGATAGATAATATAACATACGCAATTCTCCGATGCCGCTGCTGCAGCATGTAGAATTGTAGAGTTTTATCTCTCCGATAGGACCTTTTTGGTCATTTTAAAACAGTTTTGCTAAAGTCATAAGCTACTAACTCCAACCAACAAGATGTCCCCCTTTATAGCTAAAGAATTTTACGTAGCAAATTTTATATCTGAATTACACCATGACCTAATCCTTGATTACGAATGAATACGTCAAAGAATATTTTTAATTAGCTAATTGTCCCTATTACCGTTTCGCAGTTAAACTGGCATTATAATTTTATTCTACTTCAAAAATTCCAGTCTCTTAAATTTATATGCTCTATTCATATTCATACAAGCTTTTACAATGTATTTTCTTTATATTTACACACTACATGCACCTTCATGACATAAATATTTATAACTTTATTATGAAAACACTTAAATGCTTTTAGCGAATGCAGTTCTAGAGTTTCTTCGGTTAGAGCATACTTTATCTTCCAGCCCTCTTATAAATTCATTAGAAATTAGTTTCTACAAAGTTTAGTTGCAAATTCCCGTTATGCATTGCTTACGAAGTATTCATGAAGTAAATCTGATTGTATAAAACATATTACTTACCTTTTCGAAGCACAGAGAATAATGTTTGATTAATAAGTACTTATTGATCACTCATTTCCTTACAAGTATGACATTCACTCATTTGTTCATAAATAGAATATTGCAATACTCGTATAATTCACAATTTTTTATATCCCCTACGGATATTTATGGAGCATTTAAGCATTATCGATGAAATTAGTTTTAAAACTAACTTCGCATAAATCTCTACTAATTGTACAGTTTATCCAGACCTTCAGATTAATAGTTTTTACGGTGTAAATGCTCTCATAGCGTTTGGTACTGTATGAACAGACCTTTAGTGCCGCCATTCGGTTAGTATTAGTCAAAATCTGTAAAATGAACGTTTTGTGCAGTTTCGCGTTCTATAATCCGATGGGGGAGTTAGTGTGCATTTAATGCTTTTGGTGCCTCTAGCCGGTGACGGATTTTGGATTTAGAAGAGAATTTTTGGTCATGATATTCAGTTAACAAGCCCATCATCCGACGTCCAAATGTACTATAGTTCGTCACATTAATGAAAGTTTAATTGTACTACATGCATCTATTTGTTGGTTGTATAAATTAAGTTTGTAATAATTTATAATAGTACAACCATGTAACATAAGTGATTGAGGTGCAGCCTACGTCATATTATTTGTAGGAACCACTCTACTGGCTATTATAAGAATTAACACCAATTAAACGTTTTACATTGTTACTGTCTTCGTAGGTTTTATTTTGTGGCTGCAACCTCACCTTATGTGCTTTATCTTGCAGAAGTATTGTGCATATTACTACGCTATATGAATTTATAAGTTTTCTTGATAATATCGGGGCACAGCAGCCGTGATTCAAAACTTGTTGGCGCCCGTATCAACTATAATTGTATTTCGTCTTGCTTTCGAACCTAGCCACCTCAACTGAGTCAGCCGGCCGGCGATTGTGCCCTCGTTGTCTGGCGATTGCGAGAATTAGTCACTTTATGATTTTGGAACTTTAGTCAAAATGTTGCTAATAAAGTGCTTCTGCTTAATAACTTTTTACTGTGCCATAATTGGCTGTGAAACCTTTTTTATCTTTTCTGTTATGTTAATTGTTAGTCATAAGAAAAATGCAGACACTTCAAAGAAACTAGTTTTATTACATTTCAACAAGTTTTCCTTTATCCCTTATCCCGAAAACACTTCCTGAAACAAACAGAAAACTCCGCTGTTTTAAAGACTGTTAAATATGCACAACGGCTAAAATGTCTGGCTACAAAATCTGGACTGTATGGAGAGTAGGGACCAACTGGACTCCAAAAGTGTGTAGAAAATTTAAAGTTTTTGCAGCTATATGCGGAGTTACATTATATGATGCTGCAACAAAATCAAGAACAAATACTCCAACTGGACTACCATCTCTGAAAAAAAGCAGCAATCGTTTTCTTGTTTGTAATTCTACCACGAATAGCTTTTGGTGTCATAGCCTCATTTTCAAAAATCCAAACATTTGATTGTTGTTTAGTGTCGGCATCATAATTATAGATTCAACACTCATCACCAGTAAGACATATGCTTTGAATATCGTGCACAGGTTCGTTCTTTAATTAAAAAATTTGGAATCTACCTACTTGCTAGCTTCCCCACGCCCAACTGTTGATGTAAAATTATATCTTTTGTGGATTATCCAATACCTACTTATTGTTGAATCTATTTATGAATTATATTCCTATTCTCCACGGAAGGCACAAACGTTTGCAATAAAATACAAACAACTAGTGGCGATCGTATAGCTCTCGGTTTATCTTCTAACATACACCATCCACGTTTAAATTCACGAAACCAGTAACTAACTGTGGATAACGAATGACTATGAACGCCAAAAGCTGCCACTAAATTTTGGTGACATCGGTTATAATACAAATAGTTACCGAAAAAGGTCAACTGCAAAATACCAAAATGATGAGCTTTCAATGTATGCAAATTTACATTTTTATAGACATCCAAGGCCTGGTACTAACAATTACTAGAACGTCCCTCCTACTAGCACTACTCTAAACTACATACAGAGTAACAAGTAAATGTTTTCCAAGATACAGAGCTAGAAAATGTTACCATTCACATACGTTTAACCAGTCTTCACGTAACTATTAGATCACTAAGGGCTGATTGTCGAGTTTGGTTTTGAACTGGTTACTGTAGTAGGTATTTTTTTTTAATTCTTGGTGTATGATAATCATCGAAAATTTTGGTGCGCACGTACCAGAAAGCAGTTGATATCATAGCAAGTGTTTCTGTTTGATAATTTGCAACCGTGAAGCTCGATTTTGTAAGTCCAGATACGTTTTAAAATGAGCTTGTACATAATTAATTTGTTTTTAAGAATAATTGTGAATTTTTATCGAAGCACCAGTCCTTTGTTTTAATAGAAGTGCAGCTGTGCAGCCTAACCAGAGGGTGTTCAAATTAGGACGCTACGCTACGCACAGATAAGTGTCATAAAAATAGACTGAGTGATTAACGTTGCTAGTGGCAAACTCTTCTCTTTCTCCTCTTATTATAGGCCAGTAGCCTGTTTTAACCACAAAGTGAAGAATAGCATCCCGTACTAATAAAGCTATTAATAGGTTCATTTACCTATGACTCTAGTTATCATGATTAAAATCATACTGGTTTAATTTAAAAGCTAATTAAATAAGTTTTTGAGTTCGTTTGCCACGTCTTCATTATTATTTCCAATATTTGTTTTTCCTACGACTGCTGGTGATTGCTAAAATTAATTTCAACAAACACGGTGTTAGTCAAACCTTACTCTTTTTCGATAGCGTTACATACACAACAATAAATTAATACATATTTTTTAAGTGTGGTAAAATATGCAGAACAAAGGAATCATATTAGAACGTCACAAAGAATGGTAGGGAAATATACAATTTGCAAAACATCAGATGCCTACATACAACCAAAAAAATTGAAACGAAAGCTGAAGATCTTAATGAATACTTTATGAGGAAAATATCTCAGGGCAAAATTAGAACAAGAATCACGATCAGGATATTCTGGAAGAATATTAAATTATGTTTATTTTATTTTTAAGCATTACGACGTCCCACGCGTTATATCATTTTATCTACTCCAGTGGAATAAGTAACTCATTATATCACTCATTTGACACTATTTCAGTTAGGTAATGAACTTCATTACCATTTGACACTATTTCAGTTAGATAATGAACTTCATTTCGTAACGGAAATAGTGTCAAACGAATGACACAATGACATTTGCCTACTAAAATACTTTTGAAAATGACATCTGACATTTCTCTTGATGCACTTGTCACAATTTTAGACAGTTGTAGATAAAATGTTGTACAATGCATGTGTGATAATTGATAATGCATCATTAATATACTTGTGTGCTTACATAACTCGTGCTACGCACTCGTTTATAACTTACACACACGTATATTAATGATTCTCTTATCCCACTTGTATAGTAAATAACTATTATATATTTCCACTGCTAATGCATTAAAAATACATATAATATTTTAATAACATGCACAACATTTCGAAAGTTCTGAAGTTATGTGGCCTTATGATGCTCTTTACACAAATTACAATGAACTCTTGAAAATCGAAAATTTCTGAGGTGGAAATAAATCCGCGCGGCTTTGCTTAATTCAAATGAAGTTTCAGATTCGACATAATTACGGTATCATAGCACACTATACGTAAACACATTTCATGAATCATTCCATTAGCCGCGCGAACGAAGCAATGATTTTTGCTCCCAAAACGTAATCATGATTTGTGATGCCATTTTGGTGCGAACATTCGTTACATTGAGAATAATTTGCAACGTGTACCGAATCCATCAAGAATTCAACATGCTGCGTACTGTGGAGCAGAACAGCGCTCCAAAAATTGTCGCTCCGTGTTGCCACTGTCGACGTAAATTTCGAGGCTAGTTTTTCTGTTTTACACCAAAGTGAATGTAAAACCTTCCTGGCTAGTTCTGAGTCCTCACAGGAGCATACCCTCAGGGGGCACATAGATAACCTAAATAAAAAATAAAACAAAAATTCTGGGGTCTGATTGAATAAAAGAAGCGGCTCGGCTCTGCGCCTCAGAGATTTTTTTAACTTTCATGGATTTCTCCCTTTTTGCAGGTGTACTTGGTAGGACATATGCCTCCCGGATCCGACGAACGCCAACGGGGAACCCTTCCGTTTGCATATTCAGACCACAACAATAGACGATACATACAACTAGTGAGAAAATATGCGGACATCATCGTCGGGCAGTTTTTTGGGCATTTGCATTCTGATTCGTTTAGAATTGTTTATAATGAAGGTAAGAGATAATTCTTTTATTATTAATGACCAAAGTTATCTTTTCAACTATGTAAATATGTTATTTTAATATAATTTACTGAATTATTTTCAATTAGCGAAATAGCTGAAAGCTGAAGTATTTAAACACAGTTTACTTAGTAACATGTTACCTATACCATACAACAATCAGCGCCCTATTTAACAAATAAATCACTTCAATAAACATCCAACAGACAAAACAAATTAATATATAGAGGATGTGACTTGGATGTTCTCTCTATTAATCTTGTCGAACCGGTTTGTTGGATTCCTTAAATTACAAATGAAATAAAAAATTTAAATTGCTTTTTGTTACAGTTTTATATAACAAAGTTGGAGAATGCATCAATACAGTTTCTCTTTTGTCACAGTCGAAAAATATTAAGGTGCACATAGGACAGAACTCATTAATAATTATCAGAACTTAAGTTCCACATATAATTATGATGAAGTGCTTCAATGAATTAAACATATATAGATAGGTATTTTCAATTCAGAGAAGTTTCTATCCATGATCTTTTTTGGGTATTTCGCTACATTATGAACAATCGAAAGACTAAGAGTATCCCTTGCTACATTTTGATGAAGTGTTCCAAGATGAGATAATATCGAATACATAAATACATATAGTACAATGCATTTGAATAGTTTAAAAAGTGAATCTCCCACTACATATACGAGTACGTTCAAAATAAATGATAATTTTTAATTTTTAAATCTCATACGAGAATCTTCTTGAAAATCCGGTAAAATTTTTAACAAAGTTATATACATTATTATCAAAACAAGTCTACCGTTGGCTATTCTCTCAAGAAAATACACAAACTTGTGACTACATGGATACAATTACCGGCCGAAACTCAATGGGGACGGCGTGTACAGCTCTTTAAATATACTTTAATAAAAAGGCACCAACGGGTCTTTTTACCAAGTAATGACAAGTGTATCGAGGCATTCAAAAAGAATTCGTAAACCCAAATAGCACAAAATAATCTGAAAGAGAAGCTCAACTCAAGTACAGGTAGTAGTAACAAATAAATAATGCCAGAATGCGAATGTATGTATAATTATCATCAATGCATATATATAATTACAGGTTGACAACTTACGCGACACCCAAGAAAAACGCATAAAGTCTAATACATACTCATAAGTTACGATACAGCGATACAAGATTCATCGCACACATTAAAATCAGACAATAGTTTGCAAGGCGATACGCTTAGTGTGCTTCCAGGTACCAAAATCGCGGAGGGAACTGTATACTCCCAAGGTCACTTTGGCCGTGAAAACTTCAAAATGTCCGAACGCGGCTCAAGACGACAGGAAAGCACGGCACTTTCTTATTGTTCTCGCCTCTTCTTTCAAACTTGTAGCTCCTTTTCAATCGATTCGTATTAATTTTTTACTTCCTTTTACGGTAAAGGAAATATTGAATTTACCCCAAAAATTTTAAATTGGGTTTTCAACAGATCTTCACGTTTTAGAGTCTCTTGAACCCAAAAAAATATTTTTTTCCATTGGTCTGTGTGTGTGCCTCTGAACAAAATATCTCAAAAACGAAAAGAGAGATGGCGTTGAAACTTCATATACATGTTTTGTGTACTATGTAGATGCGACAACAAGCTTTTGAAAAAAATCGCATAACCGAAAGTAGGTGATTTTTCAGTTTCTTTCTATTTTTTCAAAAACCGCCTTAACGATTTTTTTCAAACTTCACATTTTTATTACATTTTTAATGTGTATTGATGTGAGATAGGTGATTTTCCAGTTGAATACTTCTAAAATGAGTTTCTTTTGTACCGTTTTTGTAGAATTTGTAATTTTTGAAAATTTTTGACAAATACTTAAAAATTTAAAATCAAATTGTTGGCTAATTATAAGATCACTGTAAAAGGAAGTTGTGTGAGTGTATCACACCAGATTTTTATGTAGTTAGTCTCTCATTTTTCTTTGTTAGTTCGCGTATTTTTTATTACTTGCCTGATTCAGTCTTCTTTGGCCCACATCTAATTAAATGTTAGTTGTTGCATCATATCCAGTGTTTTGCCTACTTTGTCCTCGTTTTTTTATTTGTTGCTTCTTGTATAAACCTTTATAGTTGTAAAGAATTTTTCGACACCAACTATACATTGTTTTCTTTACAATTTTTGCAAAATATTATGGTTAGGTATGTTTAACAAAACTATTATAGCAGCACCATTTGAATATTCCTAAGGTTGAAAATCGCTTTAGTAGCATATTATATGAAAACCATACCTCTGAACAATAGAAATTTTAATATTGTTGTATAACTTAACGTGTCAACTTTAAGATGATTAGAGGAGTAGTAGTACCCGGTTGCATATCCTTTGACGGATTGGAACCGCTCCATTTG
The DNA here is from genome assembly GCA_940337035.1 of Agriotes lineatus. NCBI lineage: Eukaryota > Metazoa > Arthropoda > Insecta > Coleoptera > Elateridae > Agriotes > Agriotes lineatus. The sequence goes on from OW679194.1 coordinate 216,445,277, forward strand.
CGAAGCTCTGCCGACTCGATTGGCGTGGTGAGTCAGTTCACGTTGTCCTGCTTGTTTACAGATTTCTTTTTGTTTTTGCTCTATTTACTATCTTTCTCCATTTTTCTCTGTCCTTAATGTTGTTCTCCAGTCCTGGATTCCCATGGTATGTAAATAATTTTTTACCTGATCTTCCCATATTCCTTTTAGCTTGCCACTTTGCTTATTTCAGGTTTCCATTCTATTATTTTCTTTATTGTAGAACTCGTCTCTTCTTTTTGTATATGCACATACCATCCTATCCTCTGCGCTTTTGTGAAGTTAACTGCGTCTTCTTCGAGAAAGTTTCTAATTGAGAAATTTTGGGTCCCATTATCCTTCTAATGATACTGCGTTCAAAGGTGCGTAGCTTTTCCTCGTCTTTCCCTGTCATGTACATCGTCTCACTAGCATAGCATACCACTGGCCCTATGGATGACTTATACAATTTTAGTTTAGTTTTTCTACTCAGGCTATTATTGTGTAGAACGTTCTTGAAGCTGTGGTAGCCCTGTTTCCTGTTTGTATGCGGCTCTGAATTTCTTCACTTCTCTCATTGTTTCTGTTGATCATTACACCCAGATATTTGAAAGTCTCTACTTTACGAAAAGGTATTTTTCTATTTTGATCTTTGTCGTCTTGTTTCCTTTCTATCTGCTGCATATCATGTATTTTGTTTTGTTTTCGTTTATTACTAGCTCTCTGTTTTTTGCTTCTTTTTCCAACTTCAGTAGTACAGGGAATATATTTTAATAGTTAACATAGGCGTTTCGTTTCTATGCCACCATTTAATCATACAGGTTATTTCCATAGTTACAAATGAGACCAATAGATTAGAGCGTGTATTTTACGAGTTAACATAGAAATTATTACGTGTCAAAAAGACAATTAAAAGTTATCCTAATGTATACCACTGAAGAAAAGATACAACACACAAGTTGTACTTATATATCTACTTTTTAGTTGCATACCTACATTCCGGTAACAAAATTCAAGTTTCTTATTAACAAGTACCTAATTCAAATTCGTATGTTAACTGGTAAAATAAACGCTCTAATCTATTGATTTCATTGGTAACTATGGAAGTGACCTGTATGATTAAATGCTGGCATAGAAACGAAATTGCTATGTTAACCATTAAAATAAATTCACTGTATATCTATCCTTGCTTCGAGCGACTATTGCTATGTTGTCTGCGTATGCGATGAGTTTTACTGATCTGTTCGTAATTGTACCATTAGCATCTAGCGCTCTAATCGACCCTTCCAAGGCTATGTTGAAAAGCGATGTAGACAGCGCATCTCCTTGTCTTACTCCGGTTTCAATGTTAATGGCATTTGTAGTGCTTTCATGTGTTGCTCCGATTTTGTCATTTTTATTAGGTTGATGAGCTGTTTCGAAATATTCATGTCCTACATGTCATTTATTAGTGTACGTCTTGCGAGGCTGTCGAAATATTGCTTGAAGTCAATGAACAGCATGTGTAGCGCTATATTGTGTTCATGACATTTTGCTATCGTCTATGTTACAATGTGAATGGCATTTATAGTAGACCTGGCTTTCCTTGTTGATAGTCACCTATTTATGTCTCTATGTATAGTTCTAAACGATTATGGATGATGAAGGTTAAAATCTTATATCCAGTTAAGATTAGAGGAGATTGAGTCTTATTTGACCAGTCGCAGTATTTCTACTGTGTTACTTCAGAACAAATCTATATAAAACCTGATGCAATAACAATCGCAAAGTCAGAACGATCATTCTAATGCTGATATACTATCAAATTATAATTGTGATTGATTACAGGTTGCTATACCTAGAAAATTTCTTAACAATGAATTCTGACGGTAATTAAATAGACTCAACGCTAAGTTGTCATTGGCACTTGTGATGCTAATACCAGAAAACATACGATTGCTTGTTAACAAGGTTGTAGTATATTACACTTAGCAAATAAACACGATATGCAAAAATAACACTACAAATTGCAAGTACAAGGACAATTAATGTGCTGAAACCTTACTAGTTACTTAAATTTACTTTATCGATGACAGCAGTATAATCAAGGAATGTCCTACTGTATATTTTTACGCAAACAGGACACTCAAGAATACATCCTCGAATGCTGAAACACATATAAACAAATTGTGATGTTTAAAGATTGTTTCCGGCGATTATCCCTTCGGCTTACGAGATGTATAAAAACCCCTCTTTGGTAAACGCTTTTCATAAACTCTCTCCGGCAAGCTTTTATCTCTCGATATTTTATTAAGCAAACAATGGTAAATATTGCCCGTTTCTGAAATATAAGGAATAAGGATGAATTATTAATAACACTTAATTATATACTCCTACACATGGAAATGCAAGGTAGGTAAGTACGAAAATTAGAACATGCAGAAAATGTGACAGAATGTATACCTAAATTGTGGGAAAGTCAAAGCCGCTACGCGTTTTGTCTCCTATAACGGATCTGTACTTGTTTTATATGAGGAATTTATTTTTAATTTAGAAAAAACAAACTGGTTACAACTTATCTTCATAAACATTTGCATTAGAAAATAAACTCACTCTTACATTTCGCTGAAAATGAAATTTGGTTTATATCGACATATTCGTCACTTCGCAAGTCAAAAATTCGAACCCAGGTTACATCAATCCCATCTGTGTAATAAAATCTACTTTGCATAAACATTACGATTAGCGCCATTTTTATATGAATTTATTGTCTCACCCCTCCCAAAAATACTGAGGTCGACGCTTATGTCTGGCTATCACTGATGATTAATTTCGAGTAAGATGGTATATTGTTCCGAAATTAGACGTCACCATTAATTAACTCTGCGAAATAAATGTACTTGTTTTCATCTGCATTGCTTAGAACTTCACAATGAAGCTTTGACGAATTATATACAGGACCTAATTAAGTATGGCAAAATTTAATAAGAGGAATTGAACAACCCACACAATTTATTTATTTACAGCCTGACTCGATAAAACGTGCTCTCGAGCGGCCTTAATCTTAGCAGAGACGTAAAATCTTTTGTGTAGATCTTATTTCTAGCTCTTTGTTATGTAAGACTTGTTAATATTGGAGCAGCACATGGAATTTTAATTTCGATCTTTGTGGATGCCGCCAGTTCGACTGAAATATTATGGAATGTAAGCGCTGAAAACTAAAAATACCTGAATAAACGTGTTTATATGTTTATATACACATATAACCCTCTTTAAAAAAATTAACTACAAGGAAATAGATAGTGTTGAAGCAACTACATATTAGACCATGGATTTTTTTTAAATTTCGAGTATATTCAAAAATCAACATTCGCTCTTTACCTTAGGTGCTTGTTAAGGGGAAATTTCTACAAATGTTTACCAAGAAATGTAACGAATAATGTTGTTTAACTCGAAACATGAAAAGGGTAAAGATCCTCCCCAAAAGCCGGAATAATGAAATTTGGCAACATTTTGAATCCTCTTTCAGAAAATTAAATGGAGAGTGTTCTTGTCCCAACATAATTCAACAAACTCGTAACCCTACACCTAACGTAATTTGAATATTTAAAATACATTTTCTTTGTGTGTTATCCCTAGCGTCGGGAGTGCCATAAATTATGAAATAAAAATTCCCAAAATATTAACGTCGTTAAAAAAGACACGGCTGGAATTGCGTGATAAATTCGAGTTTATTTACTGAAATTTAGACTTCATAACATCCGAACCTGAATAAACAGAACGTTTCACTCGAAAACACACAAAAATGTGCCTTCCCGTTTTGTCGTATTTCAAGGGTTATTGCTAAGATAACTACGAAATAAATTTAATGTACTTTATTCCAAAATCTGTAAGGCAATAAACCGAAAAATAAGAGTTACTGGCTGCGGGTCAGGTCGCCATTAGTAAATTGCTACTCCATGAAAATGGAAGCTGTAAATTGTAATAAATTATAATTAATACTCCTGAGAAATTTACCCCGGGTATTAGGGTGCATAAAGATCTGAATATTTAACAACGCTTTCATTCGGCACATTAATTTTACAGGAATATTTACATTAGTGACAAGTGTGCAGGAATGTGAACGAAGTGAACAAATTTGGTAATTAAATTATTTTAAGGTCAAGCCGAGCAAAATGAAAGCTACCTAAACTTAAAATGTGCGAATGTAGTAATTACTAAATTAATTTAGCAGCGTTTGAGGAACATCTCTGCTCCTCCAAACCGTGTTTGGTCACTCTAACTGGCCTCACTTTTTATGGCTCGGTACCTATCCGGGAACACAGACTTCAAAGGCCAAAATTAGGAAGTGGTCCCTAAAGTAGAAATGCCGTTGGATCCCAGAACTTTTGATCCCTCGGGCTAAAATCGCAGTTCCAGCCATCTAAACACAAGATTTGTTAACCCCACGTTGAACAAATTTACAGTGGCAACGACTTCGTGTTTAATCCCTTGAACTGTATTGGCTATTTAAAAAATCCAATACGCAGTAAAAATTATACCATTAATAAGAAAATTATAAAGTAAGTAGTAAATTAACAATTCCTGAATGTAGTTAAAGTATTGCTATGATACATAAAGGGCAGTCTATGTTGAAGATTAATTTAAATATAAAATTTGGTACATCAAGATAATTAAATAAGAAAAATTTATAAAAGAATTGCCTGTTTAATTGAAAGTTATTAATATAATTTAATTTTGATGCAAACTAAGATGATATGTATAGTACTTGAGTATTCTTTAATGGTTTTAAAAGGTATAAGATAAATATATGCGCAGATTACAAATGACAAATATAATTTCTATTGAAATAATAAGATGAGTAGGTAGAACCATTGATTAATAAGTAGAAGAAGATACGCAGCTTTACGGAGCTGATTGTGCTGTAGAAATGTAGCGACCTACAGATGGCGCGTCTCTCGCCGTTTCTACCGAAACATTTTCAGTTTGCCGGCAACAGCTGTCGGGTGAACGTCTAGATTTGGTTGGATCGTGCGTAGGGTGACCACCTCTCAGGGTTTCACCCGGAGTCTCAGGTTTTCTACACCGCATCTCCGGGCTCCGGGTTTTGTAATAATTTCTCCGGGTTCTAATTTTGTAATAATCTCTAAATATAGCTTAACCGTCAATTATATCAATGACAATAAAATACGTTTCAAATAATAGCCGCGAACTTCGCGCGCGGCGCGTGCATATTATGTCTCTTGGTATTTGTCTTTTTCTGAAATAATACGATTATATTTCGAATTCAACCCTTTAATAGCTAAAAAGCAAAACTGCTACTTTAGATTCTTTCTAGGTTTAATCGTATTCAGCAACCAGGAAAAACTTCATATAGGTAATTAGGTACAGAATTTTTGAGTATTTTTAATCTAATTTCATTTGATACTAGAGGTAATTTACTTATGTATTTTTCGTTCTTTCGAGATTCTTATCTCTTGGAGTCAATAATAGTTAAATTTTTCTTTTCAAACCTCGTTTATTGCGTTCGTATTCAAGTGTTTAAAATGCAATTTCTCACTCGTAAAGTAATTCACAAAAATCATAACTTTTAGGTAACGTTGAGTCTTTTTTGAATAAAATCGTTATTATCTCCAAAACCGTTAACTTTAGAACAGCGGTTCTCAACCATCTTTATTGACGCATCCCTTAGCATGTAAGCTGTTTCTCAAGTACCCCTGAACACTATTGTAGGTATGCATAATATTGGTATCAGCTTTATTATTGTATGTATGTATTATTGATAACCTCATTTTACCTTGCGGTGTAGATGCTGGTGCTTTATGCGTTTGCATCTGGCGGTACAATGCTCAACTTGCCCCGAATTCGGGATACAAAGTTGAAGCGCGCCTTTTGTGCTTGCACAGCAACCATTGTGTGAGGTGTGTGTCATGGTGATGTGTTGACATTGTTACTCTATCTCTTAGCTTTATTACTACAAAATAAAAAATCATTAATGATTAAGGGAGTATTTTACAAAAAATTACAAAGGATACTGTTAATATTTTTAGTAATTTAAATTACAAAAATACTAACAATACTCGTCTTTACGTTACTTTAAAAAAACAATAGAAAAATATTTATAAAATAGATAAATCTATACCTCAAACAAAACAATTCAAGAAATTAAGAGTATGTATATTTTTTGATAAATCAAATTAGAAAATATATGGATAATACATAGTACTAAATTTAATGAGGCACTTGTCAAGGAGATATTTTCTACCAATAGAAGACTTATTTAAGATTTTTTTAAAATGTATATGGCTTTATGGTGTGGAAATTGGCAACCCATAATGTATTTGCTTTACATAAAACTATTGGTTTTAAGAAAAAAATAAAACGACCTAAAACATTTCCAAGTAAAAAAGGTTTTTCTGTTTTAACCAAATTTTAGTCCGTTAAGAATTTTTAATAAAAACATTTATATGAGTTGCTAATTTTCACTTAAAGCATTACGTAAAAATTAAAAACCATTTTTCAAAAAGCGGGCCTACATATCCGCTTATATTTTGTTTTCATAAACATACATATTAATATGTCGGTGCTTAATATAAAAGCGAGCTTTTAAACAAATCGCTTTCTTCGGCCAGAACATTGATTACTTCCTCATTATTTATTTTGTTTAAGACTGGAGCCTCAATATTCATAAACATGAATGTTATGCTACTAATTTTTATTTCGGTTAAATCCGTGATTCTTTTTGTGCGCTGCGTTTTTTAATATTTTTTTAAGGGTCATAGCGATGGACCGGCCCCCGTTATGGCCGAAGCCAGCGGCCCTTCGGGAAATTTCCCAAAATCCAGACTGGCCCATCCGCCCCTGGGTCAAAGCATTGAAAGTTGAAAGTTACATTTCTAAATGGCTGAGCGTCGTAATCTTCGTTATTTGTTTATATATGTTCACTGCCTAACTGATAACACAAAGTGCAACTCAGTCAAATATAATCACACCGTGGCCAAAGAAAGGAAGTTGAGATATTTTCCGCTTGCGACGCCACGATCTTGCGAATCAGTTGCTGGAAGCGGAGGCCGCGGGTAGCAGGGAGATGCAGTACAGATTTTAACGTTGCGTTGCATATCTTTAGAGTTCTTTTAATCAATGGTAGAACTCAAATTATTTTAATTTATAGAGGGCATAAATAATTGTAACTTAGAAGCTAAGCAGTTTTTGTTACCATTATTAGAAAATCAACAACTAATAAAACATAAAATGTAATTTTGATACAATTTTTCGATTCCAATAAAAAATAGAAATTTACCCTAATTTTATTAAGGGCCGGTTGCAGAAAGCAATGTTAAGTCTGGTGTTAGCTAACATCGCGTTAAAGTGAACAAAATCGCATCAAATTTTGTTTACTAATGTATTAGTTACCATAAGCATTTGAGATTTGATTCGTTTTTGTTCACTTTGACGCGATGTTAGCTAACACCAGACTTAACATTGCTTTCTGCAACCGGCCCTAAGTGAATTAGTCAAATACATTTTAAAAAGGGTTTTAATAAATTGACGTGGTGAATACAATGAGAAACTTAAACCAGATATAATTTGTAAAGATGCAGTTATAGAAGAGTATTGGAAGGTTATTTAGTTAGATACAAGCAAGTAAAAGAAGCTAGAAGAGGATAAGATTTGGATTGAGTTATTTATTTTCATTAATACAAGAGATAAGAAGGTGCGTTAATAAAAGTTACACATTGCCGGAGATGTCAATGGAGTACTGAGGACGTGAGGATCTGACCACGGAGGACAGCAGAGGGACTTCAGGACTTGGCAGTACTGTTGGTTACTCACGGCAGATATTGCTACAGTTGGAGCTATAAAAGAAGAATATTAATCAAGGATCATTTAGAATAGCAAACTTGCCGTGGGGCCGTTGGAACTAGGGAACGTCTGGAAGGTGCCAGTGGTTTTGCTGAATTGGAGCGGGACCTTTCCTGTTGGCAGCCGAAGGTTTGACAGGTATACAGCTGCTTGTCAGCAAGCAGAACATCAAAACAGGACTAGCTAGGGGATCCAGACTGTAGACTTCAGGAGGAGTGTTGTTTTAGGACGTGACATTCAAGCAGCAGAAGTGAAAGTTGTTTAGGTGGGTTTTTAAGTTTATCCTATTGAAGCTATATTAAATAAAAGACAATTAAAAGAGTTTAGTCAATATAATCAAGTACTTACCTTAGGGTATTGAGTCAATTACATGCGAGTAGAAAGAATATTTGTCATTTTTAATTGAGAATATTGTTGCAGCATTGTTTGAAGTGCAAGATGACAGTTAGTGTCAGCAACCAATCAAAAGTCATTATAAAAATACAATTTCAATTAACAAACTACTATATTATCGAACCACCCCTAAAAAGAGTCTCAAGGCGCTATTGATTTTTATAAAAGTTTTTAAATAATTTTAATTATCAAATACATTGCATTGTGTAGGTACCGATATTAAATAAATAGTTAGGCATACACAATCAAGTAGAGCCTCAACAGTATATATCCACAATAAATAATAATAATAGTAATAATAAAGTATTTATTTTAGAGGAAGATACAACGTAGTTGCAGACAATGTATGTAGTGTAATCACAAAAAGGTTCAGTTCAGTTAGACTGTTTTTCTACTAAACCTTGAAATTATAAATAAAAAGTGTACTCATCAATAAGAACACACAAAGAAAACAACAAACCTGAAATGGATAGATCGATTCTTGCCGTTAGAATCAAACAAATCTAGCCCATAATAATTCTCATTTGAATCTAAGATTTTCAACCAAATCCTGAGATTTTCATAATAATATACCTAGACACTTCAACCAGGGCAAGACATGCCCAACATATTTACATTAAGTATAAGCATTATATTTATTGAACCGAAGGAAGTCATGTCCATGGTTTGGTTTTCTCCTTAAAGCAGGTGTCCTGAAATGTAGCAAATATAGTTCGTACATAGTAACTGTTGTAGAAACACTATTTTGTGACAAGATCCCTTGTGTAATGGTCATTACTAATCTAGTATTATATTGTATATTTAATAGCCTACTAAAATGGCGAGTGCAGCAAAAACTATAAGTGTGAGCTCTAGGAAATGGAAGATATCAGAAAAGAATTTAAAAAAATTTTACAGGAAAAGTTTTAAGGATGAGATAGCACAAAAGTAGGTAAAAAAGGGACTTAAAGATCTTTACGTCATTTACCATTTGAAAATCACTGGCACCACCAACTTAGTTTTAAGTGACACTGTAGAAGATCCAGACAACCGACATTTTATACTTGTAGATAAGTTAGAGTGGGTTGAAGTCGAGTCGAAATTTTTATCCCACTTAAGATTAATAAATTATGACGACATAAAGACGGTACCTTTATTTGCAAACGGATGTGTGGGCCAAAACAAAACTGCACATAAATATTATACCGACCCTTATAGTTTGCTTAGTACGCGAAAACGATCTTACATCTGGTGGTACAAGTAAATAACACCGGCAACCGTGGGCAAGAAATTAGAGGAAGGGTAGAAATGGCTAAGTAACATATGGAAGGGCTGAAAAGTTATGAAAACCCTAGTCTTTCCTGTATTAAAATATAGAGCAAAGTCGTGGACTATTAAGCAAATGATCGAAATCGAAATGTGGGCTTGGAGAAGAATGTTAGAAGTTCCATGGACAGAAGTAAGAACAAATTTATCAATTTTTATAGAAGTTAAAGAATCACAGTGGCAATCGAGCCTAATATATAACAAAATACTACCATTATTTTGTCACATAAGTCAACGTAATAAAAGTTCACTGGAAAAATTAATTATTCAGGGTAAAATAGAAGGCACACGTAGTCGATATAGTTCCTATATGTACTATGAGTTGAGTCATTGGATAAACAAATCAAGGACCATGTGATGTAGCAAAGATATATTTCATTTGTTTTAGTTGAAAGAAGTATGCAATATGCATACATTTTAAAATCGGCAAAAATCAGGTACTCCATAGTTTGTGGATCCAAAACAAGTCACCCTACATATCCGAACTTTAGTATATACAGGGACTCTACTGACGATCCCCAAAACGATGGAGTAAGCCAATAAAACAACTAACTAGCGATACGCTGCATCAACCCACAAATAAAGCCGAAAACCGAAGAAAATTGAAAGAATTGGTGAAGTAAGTAAATACGGAAAATATGTAGATAGGTCCCAGCCATACACCAAGGCCCTTCTGAAAAAAAGAAACCGGCTAAAAAGAAGAGCACGTGAGCCAAGGAGTAAAAACTATTGTTGTCAGTTTTCCAGTGCGAAGGCGCAATTACCTGGCCACAGAAAGAGATTTTAGTCGAGCTCAAGGAATATTAAAGAAATAAAACTATAATAAATAAAGAAAAACCTAATGAATTGTATTCTCAGGTAGGCGAAGTGAAGAAAATAGAATGTTTATGATACATAGCAAGGGAATGTTAGAAATGTACATCCAAATGCCAGTAATGAAACAATACAAAAACTTATTTTGTCTCAAAAAATAAGAACATCATGGCAAAATGTAAAGAGTAATTGTTTCACAAACGTTGAAGGTATTGTAAGTAAAGTTCGAAAGGAAGACTGTCCTTTAAAATAGCTTTTGTAGCGGGGACTGTCTTGAATGCAATTGCTGCAATTCAAGAATTATTACTTAAATGAAACATACGTCAGGTTTTTACCCTTGACGAAAAAGAGCATATTTTGCAACCAACATGTACAGGATGAGTGCATTAACAAATACCACGTTTATTTCTGCTTTAATTGAGAACTAATGAGAAAATATATAAGTCATAGTTTGCACATAGCTCAGGCTCTACCCTTGACGAAAATAGAACTCAACAGATATATTTAAACGTTGGAAGAGACAAACAGCCCAAACGCTTCCGTGTGGCAGCGTGGGTCGAGTGTTAATATCGCAGTCGCAGGTGCTAAAGTGTGAATCCCATCGCCGGTAACGTCTTTTTATTTGAAAATTGATGTAATTCGCATTCCCAATTGTTTCCTTTTATTGTTTTAGTATTATTATGAACGTTAAGATTTATTTACACCCATTTGACTTTTAAAATTGTTTAGTGTCATAACGTCCACTTATCAGGAAAGTTCTGAGTGAGGCCCGTTACAAGTTTTTTAGTTCAGCATAATAAATATTTTTTTAAAGCGATACTTCAATCAGACGTGAAATGACTACACCGGTATTTAATAATGTCAATTGAAAGTGATGTTGTTAAACTCACTTTTCCGTAGAAAGCATCATAACATTGACAGGAATTTGTAGCCTGTTGTAATTACCCGGTTTACAAAAACTCTTTTCACGACTTGTCGTATATGTATACATTTAAACCCACAATTTTACCCTGCGTTAAACTCGAACCATTCGCTTACTTTACTAGGTTGTTTGCAAAGGTGTGTAATCATTTTACCATTTGCAAGCTTCATAAGCTGTGTTATCCTGCTTTCCTTTGTAAAATACAGGTACTATTTCATTCAAAATGCCTGGCTGTCAGCAGTTTATTGAAAACAAATATTATGTTACCAACAATGTGCATGCATTAAATCAAAACTTTCAATAACCAGGACTATTAGGTACGCACATCATTAGTTCCGGATTTTGCGGAAGAGTCCTGTTCTGTATTTTGGAAACCGCTTATTATTTTATTTGCAATATTATTATTGCTTAAGTGTTCTACTATTTATGTGAATCAAGTTCGGTTACACAAAAGATACGTAGATTGCTAGTGGAGTTTGAAAGAAGTATTATATAACTACTTATTTTCGGCATAATAGTATTTTTCCCGCTGCTGATCATGTAAGTCAGTGATACAGCCTTAGTAACGAAACGTGTAAGTCGGTGATTATATTTGTTTGCTGCTTTTTCTTGACAACGGAACTTAATATTATTATTAAGTTCCTAGGATAATAAAATTAGCAAAGCAAGATGCAGATTTAGACGTTTTGTTGATGAATTGCAAGTGTTTATATGACATGTGACACTCACAGGTAACACGACTCACGAAAACTAATCCTGGTGACAGGTGACAAGCCAAACGATTTTTTCAAAAATCTAGGAAAATTTCGATAAGCAGCGGGAAAAATATAATAAGATAACTCGGAATGTATCGCCTATTAACATTTTCGGCAGGCAACAAGCCGCGACTTCGTCTTGGCTTGTACTTGCCTACCTCAAATGTTAATAGGGCCTTACATTCCTTGTTACTTAAATAGCTATTATTCTAGTAGTATTTCTATTAGACATTTATATATTTTTTTCTTAATGTAAAAATAAACTCAATTTCTAATCTATTTTTACAGTCTTACGCTATATAAATAATAATAATTTCGTCGTAGTAGACTATTGTTTGGCTTATATGAACTCTAGTAAAACACACGCTCTGCTTCTGCGAGTAAAACAAATACACAGAAAATCTATACGTGGTGCAAAAGTATCAATTCAATTATTGGAATATCGTATCCCATCTCATAAAGGTATTTTATGACTTATCATCTTCCTTTCTGTTTTGTCCTGTAATTCACTGATGTACAGAAGTCTAGGCAGGGTAGGTAATCTATAAGGCATTTTACAACATGACATGAATGACATTTTATCTTACCCTAAAAAACTTTCCAATACAATTTGATACTCAAAGCTGCAAAGATTTAATTTTGTTCTAAATCAACTAATTTAGGAGAAAACTAGGTTTATTATTGTTTACCGAGCAACTGAAAATGCTATGCATTAAATTACTTTTTGCCCTTTCGAGACTAAAGTTGGCACTTTAGTCACTTATTTCAGGGACTAAAGTAGCTCATTTAATCCCTAGGGACTAAAGTAAAAATGTTACCGTAACTATGGTAAATTTATGTACACAGCATTCTTAATAATATTTGTATTTAAAATTAATCAGTTGGCAGTACTGACGTGCATAGTGGGTCTATATCAAATTCGAGATTAGTAGGTTAGGTTTTGTTTATTATTTGACACATACTGATGCAAAACTTAACCTGCAAATCTCGAATTTGACATAAAACTGACAATACACTTCAGTACTGCCAACTGATTCAGGCTATCCAGGGCCTGCTGCAATTCAGTTTTTAAAAAATCACTCTGTACACAACATTCTTAGTAAAATTCGTATTTAAAATTAAATTCTAATTGTCAGTTTCCAAATTGACATATTCCAAATTTTTCAAATGTTTGATGATAATGTTCCCAAAAGTGCAAAAAATAGCGTATATCACAGGGGACTAAAATGCCTAAATCCCTTGAGTGAATTTCCTGAGGGCCCTATGGGCCCTCAGGAAATAATATTCACTCGCGGGATTTAATTATGCATTTTAGTCCCTCATGATATAATATACTATTGTCCAATACCTCTCAATAAATGCCCCATAACTATAGCGATTTTAACAATCGCAATATCAATATTACACACAAGACTTTTCGATTGCCATAACTCAAGTAATAAGTTTTTGGTTTATACCGATGGGGCCACAATTATATATAACAGCAATAAGATAACATGAACAAGAATATAACACGTATTGCTTGAGTAAGAAAGAGATAAACATAGTAGCAAATATTCGAGTAGGCTTGACGCTTAATTTAATTAAGACATATGTCAACCAAACATGCCTACTAAAATATTTTTTTCGTATGGCCATCTCTTTCTTACTCAAGCATTCTATTTTGTTATTCATGTTATCTCATTGCTGTAATATATAATTATGGCCCCAGTATAATAATGTTTAATGTCATCTGTGTTCTAATGTCACCTGGCAACCGAAAAGGTTAAAACAAACAGGCACTCTGATGTCAAACAAAATGTTTGATTTTATTGCTTCTTCTTTATTGAGAAGTGTGGATAAAATGTTGTACTGCACGCGCAGTGTTGGAAGTATTACCCACACGAGAAAATTAATCCACACGGTCTACGACATCGTGGGCCAAACTTTTTCTCTGGTGGGGGATATCCACGTAACACTACTTATATAGTGGAATAAGTAACTAAAGTTAATCTATGATCGAGCTGCAAAGCGTCACATCGTAAAAGAATAACAGTGGAGCGGATGGATCTGCGGTCATACAAGTCATACAAAATGATCATATTTAGCACTGACCCAAAACACTTATTTCTGGGACACACCACCATTAAGCTCGTTTTCTTTTATTGATCTACGAAGGAGTTTGATGACAACACGATAATACTTTGGAGCAGGTTTTGTTATTGTGATTGAACTACTCGTACGTGACAGAAAGGATATACAATATTAAAATATTTTAACATGAAAAACGAATAAAATATGTATAGACTTGTTGCTCTTGATTGGTTTAAAATACTTTCGTATTTATATTGTTTATACTATCCTAGTAAACCGAGCCAATTTAGTAATATAAAATATAAAACTCTTTAGATTTTAAAGAATAATACCATAATAATCTAATTATGTTTTCAAAGAGTAGGTAAAATATGATTTTTTTGTTTCGTCTACAAGTCTAATGAGACGTGGAAAAAGTTTGTATTGGTTGAAATCGCCTGATTTTGAAAGCGGAAAAATTGAGATTGTTTTGATTGGTCTAAAAACCAAGCAGAAATGAAAATGTTAAAATACTGATTTGTTCTGAACGAGTGCACGGATACGAAATAATTTTAGATTTTTTTCTGTTGGTTTTTCAAATTGTCATTATCTGATTATCTTGCTCCGAAGCTGTTGTATTGTAAGTAGATCTTTTCTAAAATTCTCGAACAAGGTTCAAGCCCATTCTCCATTTATTTAAAGAATAGACATGCAAGAGGTTCATAATGAAAAAAGACAACTAGATGAAAAATTTAACTAATTTTATGGTAATTAAAATATAAAAATTTGTTTTATATAGGGTTATTATTTCAAAATATCAATTCGGGACTTAAAAACGTACTTCTTATTTCATATCCAATTTTAATAATGCCTTCAGATCCTTAAATGTTTCTACGCCTGGATGTTTTAGGTATAATTCCTTTAATTGTGACTAATTTTAAAAAATATAAAATCTATTGATTTGTTTATCTATTGATTGTCCTCTGTATATAGGCAATTGAAAACAAAAGACAAAATAAAGAATTTAACTGATTTTATGATACTTAAAAACAAGGATATTTCTATATTAATTTATCCTGTAAATTTCTATGATACTTAAAAAAGGCTAAAATATCAGTCTGTCCTTAACGGGTACACTTAGTAGTGCCATTTGACTTTAATCATATCTTTTTAGTTAGTTGTTATACCTAATGTTCTTAGCTGATGGTGCTGCTCAAGAATTTCCCTGACAATTTCTCCAGACCTTCGCTTTTGTTCCCAATGATTAGCAGCCGTTGCATGTTTCAGTTCTTCCAGTTCCACTTTTAGATGTAGATATCTTAATTCGCTTACCGCCGAACTTTTCTTGGTGCATTTATCACTGTGATAAATTCGCCTGTCCTTACTTTGAATGCATTGCACTTCGGTACGAGAGAGGTTGGTACATATATAGAGTGTAGTGGCGTTTTACATTTATCGCAGAAGATTTCTTTGCCTGTATAAAATCACAAGCACATAAAGCACATTTACTAATTATTGGCATAATATAAAAAGTAACGAGTGTCGTCGTTGGTAACTAACTCTGCAGCGGTGTATCTTAAAATTTTTTTTAGAGGCATGCAGATACCCTGTAATCCTCTGATCTTTTCTCACTGGAAATGTTTTATTTAGAAAATTTTCCAGTGCTAGATATAGTTCTGCGTGCTGATTATGTAGCTTGCTTAATGTCAGATTCTTTTAACACGTTCCTTAATTAGAACGTCCTTAATCGCTATTAAGAATTGTGCGAATTTCTGTATTTTTTAGTATAAATTGGTTGGAATACTAAACCGCCTTGTTCCTCTTTGTTTCGATGATATTTTTTTCCGAAGAAACCTCTTACAACTTTATTATACGATTTTTCTAATTGTACTTATTACTTAAATACATTTAAAGACACTATGGTTTGTCACACGTTTTTCTTGTAAATTGACGTAATGTAAGATGTCATATATTGACTGGAGATAAGTATAAACCTTAGTTAAATACATTGACTAATATTCTAAGCTGAAACTCTCTCGGCGATTTGTTGTCAAGTGTAAGAATAAAACTATTATTCTTAAGGTTAATAAATGAAATAAAATACAGCAAAATACGATAGGGTGCCATTCGACAACCACGACAACAACAAAAAAAAAGTCGAACTCACAGACTAAATAAGTCACTAAATGTGTACGGGTTACTCTAACCTAGAGATGGGATCGTGAGTGAGTATTCACCCGCTTGCGTTTAACACTCACGTTCACTCACATTCATGGCGTGACCCTCCGCTCACTGCGGGTCACGTGGTGAGTGGAGGGTCACGCCGTGAACCGCAGCTTTTATTTGATAACCTCCTAGACGTATAAACATTAACTCACGTTCGTCAATGCGAAAGAACCTAAAATTAAATGGTACAATTGTAGTTTAAAATGGGCACATAAATGTTGAGCTCGGTCTCTGAATGCAAAACGACCCTGGACATTACATATAAATAAATTTTGGAAGAGTTACCTTAGGCACATGAGAGAAATATAACGTGAAAGAAAAGTACTGAAATTTGACTCACAAGTAAATGGTGCGTTTAATAGTATGTATGTTAATAATCATAATGCAGTTACTAGAGATATGCAGGTATCAGCGACAACCTCATCCTATCTGGCATGCGGCTTTTCAGGCGCTGGTAAAAAGGCTAATGACTAAGTTGAGAAATAGAACATCGTAAATAACGTTTAACAAAATATCGATGGCTGCCTTACCGATAAAAAAGAAACTTCCTTGGTACTATCTTACCCACAATTTAGAACCAAATGTAAAAAGTATAAACTAATTCTCTAACACAGCCACGGACATCAGGTTTTCTTGAGGCAGTAGGGACGTCGCTGTGAAGGAAACAAACTCGCCGGAACGGATGCTAAATCCTTTCAGGTACATGATATCCTTTGGCTTCCGCGAAACAGTTTCCATGTGACAAATAAAATGCTCCCGAGCAAACTCAGTATGTGAGCGCCAACTAATGCAGCGAAACGGGCTTGGCGTTTTTCAGTGTTTCCTAACGGACCTAAACGCGAATCGCACAAAATTAACACAAAAACCAAAAAGGAAAAACGCCTACCTTAGAGGTTGATATCAACCCACGATCACGTGCAGCGAAAATTAAAATTGCGCTGTCTATATCTTGAAGAAAAACACCACGACACTAAGAGCTGTAAATGCCTCTTAACACCCGATAACTGAATAAAGCATGGGATTTCAGATCCCTATAGGCCCCCAGGAAACGAACTGAATCGACTTGACTTGCCGAGAAGCAAGAAGGAAGGGAAAGCCAATCCAAAGGTTCGCCCTTGCGTCGCTTTTGAAATCTACGGTGTAAAGTTAGCTATGCTCTGAAAAAATGCATTGAGCTAGTAATAATAAATAATAATAAATGGAGTAGGCACGAATTCAAAAGAAGAATATAAGCCACAAACGCCAAAATCAAGAAAAGGTCGTTACAATTAGCCCTCTCACTTCTTAAATTTAACACTGCTTGTAACAAGAATAGCGATAATTACCCTCTATCCCTTTCTGTCGTCTGCACTTCGGTAGCTATTCATTGCAATTTTTTGTTTCACATTCCATTGATCTCTATGTTGATTGTTTTTTTATTTTGGTTTTTAGTGTATTTTATCTGTCTTCGTTGTTTTTTATAGTTAGCTAGTTATACAATTTTTGCCACAACAAGTACTCAAATTTCATATTTTATCAAAGTTTCTAGCTTATATGTTACTTTTAATTCCCACTGCTTCATACAGGGTGATTCACGCAGGAGTACAAGCCTGCGCTTAGAAAATGGGCACCCCAATAGACTTCCCATAGGATGCTGCGTTTTCTAACTTATTATTTAGGCAGTTGGAAATTATGGATACCTTATATTAAGTTAGGTGTAGCATCCACTCGTGAGTATATTGGGTTAGGTACCTATTTTCTAAGCGCAAGCTTACACTTCCGTGAATCAACCTGTATGGTTTAGTTAGAAGATTATCAGTAATAATACCACGAGACGACTGTGAATTATCAAAAATATTTTTGTTTTCTCACGAAACGGGTTGCCTAGAAACACCACGCGCCGAAGGCGAGTTGTGTTTCTTCAAGACAACCTGCTGAGTTTGAAAACAAAAGTATTTGATAATTTATAAAGTCGTCGAGTGCGTATTCGATTATATTATACCATGAATATCAAGAAGAAAATTGCACTAAAAATTTATTTTCTGCAATTTACATTATTTATTACAATGACAGTAGTTAAAAGTGAAATTACAATTATTGTAGTTTATAACACTAGCAGCATTCTGATTTTCAGTTACGTCAGTTTTTGTAGCAGATGTTACGCCGATGGAACTGGTCGGTGGACAACTTTCATTATTTTGTCTCATTTGGGACAGTATCTTCAGGTAATGGTCCTGGTTAATTTGAAGATATGGCTGAATGGAGTTTGGTGTAGTATGACCCGTTATTTTGATTATTTCTTGTACACTTGATCCAGCGCTAGCCAAAGTGCTTACTGCAGAAGACCGGTTATAATGGTTCGTTTTTTTTTCTTGTTGGTATCGGGTCCAATGGCTTCAGCTCCTAATTTTGTCCATTTGCCTATCTCGTTAATCCCAACGGGAGATTTTTTGTACCAAATACAGTTTGATGTACCTCCCCAATTTTGATTTACTGTTAAAAACATACGGTTAGTTGGATATTCTTAGCCCTTTTTAATAGCAGGTCTTTTATTGGCCTCACAGGACACAAATTAGGATTTTCTTTATTTTCAGTCAGCCATTTACTTGCAGCAGTCTTCTGAGCTCCCCCTTGAGCTGTCTTAGAAAAGATAGGATTATATTCAAACCGTCCCGTACTGGTACCGTCATTGTTTTGCACTTCCTTGAAGTAATCGGTTTGACGAAACGCCGCTTCATTGCCACGCCAAGCCAATTCAAACGAGGCAATGTGAAAAAATTTCTTTTGGAGTCCACTGGGAGTGTTCTCATCCATTTTGCTGACGATTTTCTGAATTTCTTCCTTCGTTAGTGCTACTGAGCTCATTTTTCGTTTACCTGGTAGCGCTTGAAGCTGTCGTCTTTTAGCGTTTCTGGAGTTCCTGGTGGTTTGAAACTCTACATGTTTAAACGGATCGATTGTGCGATCATATTGGTTAAAATAGAACTGTTGCAGCATTTTAGCACTAACGTTCCAAATTGTCTTTATGACTCCTTTTTTATAATCGGTGCCGTCTGTTCTTCGTATATTAAAGCCCCAGTCCTTTAGAATCGTCTTCATTTGATGTCTCTCCATTTAAAGTATATCCTCGTTTAGCACAAAACTCTTGGAATTGCTTCCACACGAATTTTTTCGATTTCACTGTATTATTGGGCTTCGTTTTTTCGATGGCATTATCAATCGAAGCTAGGAAATCTGTCTTTTTGATTCATTTTAATAACATATATCGTTGGAAAAGTTCTTTGCAAACATTATTTGTTATTGTTGACAAACAAACAGTTTTGTTTTAACAATATGGTTACGGTCATCACGATTGTTTGTCAGTGACGTTTGTCAAACAATTCAGCAGGCCGTATGCATTAGTATCTTTAAAAACTTTGAAGAGTTGGGAAGGCCATGACATTGACAGTGACAGTTGATTGCAAAATTAAAAACACCAAAACGATAACACCACGGTGTTTTCACTTATTAAGACGCAGTCTGTATAGGGATCTTATGCATTATGAGTGGTTCAATTAATTATAATACTATAAGTACTCAAAGTTATGTCGATTATTTTTGGGTTTGTAGGTAACACATATTTTATCACAGTTTCTAGCTTATATGTTACTTTTAATTCCCACTGCTTCATACAGGGTGATTCACGTAGGAGTACACGCCTGCGCTTAGGAAATGGGCACCCCAATATACCTCCCATAGGATGCTGCGTTTTCTAACTTATTATTTAGATAGTTGGAAATTATGGATACCTTATATTAAGTTAGCTGTAGCATCCACTCGTGAGTATATTGGGTTACCTATTTTCTAAGCGCAAGCTCACACTTCCGTGAATCACCCTGTATAGTTTAGTTAGAAGATTATCGGTTATAATACTATAAGTACTCAAAGTTATGTCGATTATTTTTGGGTTTGTAGGTAACACAAAGGTCCATTGCGTGTGGGTACAAATAGGACGAATTGCGGAGCAATGACTTGCTGCGCCAAACGTTTATTAGGCTGTTTATATGCAGATACAATAATTACGTTATTGTGGTTGTTGAAGATTATCGTTAGTGCTACTTCTTCTAAACTAAATCTAAGGAAGGGATAGGAGATACCTTCAAGCGTTTTTTTTTTGCTGTAAAACACCACCAGATGCAATCCTTTCATCTCGATCCATTCTATAGATGTTGTAGTTGAGAATTTTAAATTGTTCATTTGGAATTAAATACGTTTCACTTATGCACGCCCACATCAATGTTAGGTATGTCTTGCCAAAAACGCTATAAATAATGATCTCTGAGATTTAATGCCGTTGGTATTGAAATTTAGCATAGCGATATTGTCGAAAGCATGCATTTTATTATTTACTAACATTATTCAGTATTATAGAAACGAGTGAAGATGACAATGACTTGATGGTGTCGATATGAGGAGCGACAGAGTCAATTATGGCTTT
Organism: Agriotes lineatus; assembly: GCA_940337035.1. Lineage (NCBI taxonomy): Eukaryota > Metazoa > Arthropoda > Insecta > Coleoptera > Elateridae > Agriotes > Agriotes lineatus. Next base: position 216,466,038 of record OW679194.1, read on the forward strand.
GATGATCGTTTTCATGGATGAGATTTCTTCAGGAGCACTAGCATTATCTTGTTCTTGGTTTGCAGTAGGCGATTGTTGACCATGTACGGTATTTGCAAAAGACAATCCGCTGTTAACATATTATGCAGTTCTCACGTTCCTAGCTGGTGGTGTCTGTTGGGCTGCTACTGTTTTTGCTCGCACAGTCTGGTAGTAGTTACATCCTTTATAGTTGGCTGGATGTTCTCCACCACAGTTAACACATTGTGGTTTAAAAACCTTGAGTTTAGGGAATTCTTTGTAATAATGATTTCCTGCTCATTTGGCGCAACGCGGTTCAAGTTTGCAATAGTTACGTGTATGACCGTAACGCTAGCATCTCAAACATTGAGGGATGTGCTTGCTCTTACTCCTAGGTTCTACTGCAACTTTACAGTGATATAGGGTGGTTAAATTAAAAATAGCTTTGGCTTCACTAATGTTGGTTAACTTCACTGCACATAAGGGCATAGGTTCTTGTCTCTGTTAAGCATTCTTGTTACGTTAAGCACCGGTAATTATTTTTGCTTAAGTTCTTGCTTAATTTCTTCGTCAGTTACAGAATGCCGTATTATTACTGATAGGGGTGCATCTTTTGGATTTCTAAATGAACGGTATTTGATATCATATTTATCGTAAAACTCGGTAAGTGAGCGAAAATCTACAATTGCAGATAAATTAATTTTAAGAAAACCTGTAAAAACAGCTTGGTAATTGATAGCATTGTGTAAAAATATGGGTGTTATTTTGATTTTTTCAGTGGGAATTTCCATATCACTATTGGTACTATTTCCAACGGTGTTGAGATCTGGGAGGTAATATTTGTGTTTGCTAAGTAATTCAGCATTTTTTTAATGATTTATTTATAACTGACCCTTAAACAGTAATATGTATTACTGATACCAGGGCCTACTGTATAAATACAATACTAGATAAATACAATACTTGTCTACTTTTTTACATACAGCATAATAATAAAATATTATTTTAGATAATGCACATATTTATTTAATATATATGTATTCTTAAAGTTCTAATAAATATTTCTTAAGGTTTTGGCATAAGTCTTTAGTTTTCTTATCGTTAGTCACAGTTTCAGGTACACTGTTGTATGCTTCAATACTTCTGTAGACTGGGGAGTCCTGAGCCTTTTTAGTTCTGGTATATTGATTCCTGAAGTCACTTTTGCTCCGTACATTGTGTTTATGAAACTCCTGTACTTGTTTTAATTTAGAGTTCGTTTTAATGTTATTTGTTTTTATATTATGGATTAATTTTACTTGTTCCAGCGTTTTTAATTTGTTTAATTTTAGTAGGTTTGTTTGTTTATACACCTGCTGTGTAGGAGTATGAAAATTGATACAGTACAGTGCTTTAACTGCTTTATTTTGCACCCTTTGAAGTTTATTTAAAAGATATTGTCCAGCATTCCTCCAGCACGGGATAAGATACCTCATGTGTGTTTCAATAAAGCTGTTATATAGTAAAATACGAGTTTTTTTATTTAGAAATGCTGAGCACCTTTTTATTGCACCAATAGAAGGAACTAGTTTTGATATGACACTTTGAATATGTGAAGTCCATGTTAATTTATTGTCAATAATAAGTCCTAGGTATTTATATTCACGCACTTGTTTTAATTCAACCTCATTAAGTTTTATTGTTATTTCACCTACTTTTTTATTTTTTTGTTTGAAGATCATATACACTGTTTTATTAGTATTTATAGTTAATTTATTTTTACATAACCAGTTATAGTAAAGTTTAAGGTCATTGTTTACTGCGGTTTCAATATTTTTTAAATCATAGTCTGAATACACCAGCGCAGTATCATCGGCAAACATAAAATACCTAGCTTTGAGACCAGCATATTGTAAATTGTGTACATATAGTAGGTATTCTAATGGTCCTAGGACCGAGCCTTGTGGCACGCCCATACTGACCGTAGCACTTTCACTGCTGCATCCATTTACTACTGTGTAATGTGTTCTGTCTTTTGAGTATGATCTGATCAGGTCATGTGCAACACCCCTTATTCCCATTTTGCCATAGTTTATTTAACAATAAATCTGTGTCTACAGTATCAAACGCTTTCTTTAGATCTACGTAAATTACTGCGACATATTTATTTTTATCGAGTTCTGAATGAATATGTTCTAGGAGGTCAACTGTAGCACTTAGTGTACTGCTTTGTTTCTGGAACCCATACTGATACTCGTCAAACTTAAACTTTTCTTCAATGAATTTAACTAGTCTAACTTTTATGACTTTTTCCAGTATTTTTGAGAAAGTATTTAGCACTGATATGGGACGGTAGTTATTTAAATCACCGTGCTGTCCATTTTTATATACAGGTGTAATTTTTGCGATCTTTAATTCTTCTGGGAAGACACCACTTTGCAGGATATTGTTTATAAGTACAACTATTTTTTCTCCGATAATATGAAATAGGTTCAGGATATCCTGCTTAGAGATACTGTCTGTTCCGGGTGATGCATTGTTTTTTATTTGGTATATTATTTGCCTTATTTCTGTAAGATGGGTGAGTTGTAGGTGTATGGAGTTTTCAAATTCTTCGTCGTCAAAATTGCAATTTATTGGTGTTATCTTGTCCGCAAGATCAATTCCTACATTTGAGAAGTGATTATTCATTTCTTTGGCAATTTCTTTGTCATTATTAATTATGTGCCCATCTTTGTTCTTTACATAACTTATTTTGCTGTGGTTTTGTTGCTTTCCACGTGGATAAAGTTGATTTAGGACTTGCCAGGTTTTTCTAATATCAAAAACTGCTTTTTGGGGTTAAGCACTGCAGGAAAATTGTTAGTCCTTTCCTTGCTAGCGCTAACCATTTCTTTGTTGCCGACAGATGGTTCGTGTTCGATATCATCGATCGCACATTGACCACGTACAGCCGTTGCGTTTGACATTTTCAGAGGTGTTTTCACACGAGAGCTCCCTTTCGAGAGCTCCTTTTCTAAATTTGTTTCAGAGAGATATTTGGTATATATTTTTAGTCCTTATTTGCAAACATTTTAATGGCATAAATGTTATTGTAATTGCCAATAATTTTTGACAGTTCCAGAAAAGTGACAAATTACAATAATAATCAGGTAGCCATGGCGGTGCGTAAAGTAAAATGCAGTCACGTGATTATTTCATTAGACATTGTTTACGTGGTTGCGAAGTTAAAATGGTTACTAGAGAAAGAATGTGTGAATCGATAACTTTTCGCATTGACAGTGAGCTTTTAATAGTCAGTTTTAGAGATGACCGTAGATAAATACAATTGTGTAAGTAAACATCTTCAATAAATATTTTAATTTGTTCAAAATGGTCACTTGAGTACTAGTATAATAGTTGCTGCAATTCGGTACTAGTACAATAGTCACTACAATTTGTTTTGGTTGGCTATGAAATGCAAAATCTGACGTTTTCATTGATCCACTTGTGACAGATGACAGGTGAACTGAATAGTCATTAATATTTGCAAATTTTATTCATTTAAGTTGGAAACGATAATTTATATATATTTTTGAAATCCACCATTACAATATAAGGAGTTTAAACTTCTTAAGGACACATATTGCATACCAGTGACTGATGTATAACCCATTTCAAAATGTTAACTACCAATCCTCGTAATGATGGGAATTTAATTGTTTTCCAATATGTCATTTGAATATCAATAGCAACGTACATACAGGTAACCCGATTTTAAAAATCGACGTCTACCTCACTCACTATCCATTAAAGCAACCTTGCAGCATGTGACATCGTTTCCGCAATAACTGTCAGCAGCTGCAGTTCCCACACATAATTTAGTAATATCTTGGGGCTTCACTTCACAGTGTTTAGATCGATGTTTATACTACAGGCCCTCGCCCATTATTGGGTATCAGTGCTTTTCTGCAAATTCTGCGAATTATCAATTAGTCCGGCTCACCGGCTGCTGCTACACGAACCAACCAACGCACAGAGTCCCAAATTATACCCTTAACAACTTAGGGTTGCCTGAAACCTTAATCTGTGTGTAGGCTAAGTATATTGCGAACATCGTTTGCAAAGTCCCAACTACATTAATGCATATTAACTGTATCCCTTAAACAAACTTAGTTTTGCAAATGCTATTGGCGATGATTTATTGATCAAGTGTTCCGAGATCATCGCGGAAATGGTTGTACGTAAATAAGTAGCAACCTTCTAGCATCTAAAAGTTCGAAACCAGTTTGTCATTTACAATATACTTATAATTTGTGTCGATGGTCTGCAAGTTGTGTAACAACTGAATAGCAGTGAGAACTAAAATTAGCAATTCGAAATAGTGTCTATATCTCCAAATATATGAAAAAGAAACCGTTCGAAATATTCAGAAATATTAACAACTTTTAATATACATAGTTTAGTTCAAACCATACGTAACCAAAAATATTTCGTCAAAACCGAAGGGTTATAAAATACTGACATCGATCGGTTGAATACCTTTTACATTAATCCTCTTCTCCACATAGATTAAATAAACTATCTATTTGCTTTTAAAAAATAAATACCACATCCGCTTTTATAAATAATAATGTGGAAACAATGACACAACGGGCATGATTAATGAATTAAAAAATTAAAACTGAGCAATCCACTACATTATCGCCCTAGTTTAAACTCAAAACTCTTTATTAGTTACGCAACAGATTAGTTTTATTTTCACTGTTTGTTTTAAATATTGTCTGAATATAGTATACTGTTATGATATTGCTACAGGGGTATAAAAATTAGATTAAGGGATTAAAGGATTACAGTAATTAGAAATGATAAAGATCAATTTAGATGTGAATTGGATATTAAAATTATTAAGATGCATTTGGTAAAGAAAGAAGCTAGAATTTATAATTTAACAAAATGAAGCTGATTGAGAAACTTAATTTAATATCTAAGATGGAATTGGAAATTCACGACAAATACTTTTTCGAAATAGACCATTGAACATAGTAGGTAGTAATCAAATAATAAACCTTTTATAGTGTGTTGGATTGAAAAAATAAGCTAGATCGCTAAGGAAATGCTTTTATTGATATATAAAATTTTGAAACGAAAAGATGTACCCGAATTGTGTAATTAGATATTAATAAATAAACCCTTTAAAAAAGTTTATAAAATATTTTGGGTATATAAAAGGGTTGAAGTTTAAGATAAAATTAGCTTGGAGTAAAAGAAATAAAATGAAATTTTAAAACTAAGAAGGTGAGCAGACTAAATGGAGGAAGATAAAGAATATGGTGAGAATACCAAACGAATGCAGTTCTAATCTACAAAAGCAAATGAAAAGAAAGAAATACTGAATTAAGTTTATTGTGGGATTACATTTGGAATTTTGCATCCATTGAATTGGATTACAACGAACAAGGGAGGAGAATGGCATGGAAGTCGTTGGCAGAGTGATCATGTTTATCGGGCTTGTCAAGTGAGGTCTGGTAGCTTGTCTCTGGTTGGGATTCTTGGTACTGAGCTGTAACGTACTTCAAATGAGTAATTTGGATTGAATATTAAAGAAACGCAACTACAACTTTGGTCTGTTGGGATCTGTGCTGTGATGGGGCTGTGTAGGCTAACTCCTGGGAGAGTACTAAGTAAATAAAAGGTAAATGAATCGAGGTATTATATAAGAACTGACATAAAATACAGATCAAAGTCAATTAATTTTTATTAAGGGAGTGCTTGCTATTTGAGATTGTCGTATGACCAATATAACGATGAAGTCTTTGTGCCTAAATTTTCAAAAACTGGTTTGACGTAACATTTGACAGAAGTTTAGAATTGTCATAATTAAAATAGGAACATCAAATTTCAGAATAAGCAATCTAGATAAAAGAAATCCGCTCTGATTTTCAGTCAAGTGTATCTACAGCAGCTAGCAGAAATAATTTTAAATATTCAAAATAAATAAATAGGGCAATTAAATTGATTAAAATTTAATTATAAACATAAACTTACAGGCAAAACCACGTGGAGCCTTAACCTTATCAATAATTACAACTTTCACAAATTGCATTCAAAAAGCACGTAGAACATTTAATAAATTATTGAACTTTTTTAAATGCATTTCCTCAAATGTATTCAACTTAAAGTATTTCATTATGTTTCATTCCTTAAATAACCGATTTCTGCTCCATTGCTACGAATAATCATCTCAAAGACGCCTGTCATATCACAGCTAGTTTCCATTGATTATTCCACGATACACCTCTACAAAGTAAGTCGGGGTAAACGCTGTCATACGTAATGCAGAATTTGTGCCTCATCAAGGTAATTCAGAGCAAACTAACATCCTTGTGATGTCACAAAACAGTTTTCCAAACAAAATAACTTTCTATACTATTTATATCGTCCACATGAGCATATAGGCATATACCAAAACCTGGAAAAGAATACTCTACCCGTTGTTCTAAGAACTCATGTGAGTATTTGGATTATCTAGACATTTCAATCGCATTTTACAGAAATTGTTTATTCGTTAGGTCCAGGAGAAGCTTCCCGTATATGGAAAGTTTTTAAACAAGAAGAGATGCAAGCTTTAATTAAAAGAAATGGACAGCGTCCACTTTAAAAATCCTTTTTTATTTCGAATACAGAGTGCAAAAACTGAAATTTCCAATTTTAATTGCATCTGTATAATTTTGTTAATATCAACTATAGCGGAAAGCGATTTTGATATTATTAAGGGGATTGTGATTTTGAAGGTATTTTGAATCTACCTTCTGAGTTTCAAGATATTTAGGATAATTCATTCAATTTTGAAGTAACAGCCAAGAATGTCTATACTGTCTTTAAATGGAGCTATTTTATCCTTTTTTTTTATTGATATAAAAATCAAATGCCGATAACAAATGAATACCAGCTAATAAGTAAATGGTTATCTTTGGTGCCTACACCAACAACTAAGTATGTATATTCGGTACTATACACTATTCAGCTACATTTGCCGCCTTGCCGTGCCATTTCTGTCCACTGCATTTTCTTCAGTCAGTTCACGTGTCCCCATCGGACCTCTTATTGCTTTATTACAAGGTAGTATTGATCTTTCTTTTTTCTCTTTTCCGGTCGTTTCCATCTTAACATTTATGAGGATCTTCATTCCGCATCAGGTGTTCGACACAATTTAAATTCCTTTTCTCAATTCGATCTATGACTGTTTTCTGTGTATTCATTTGTCTTCCAATTTCTTCGTTTGTAAGATGTTCTCTTTTTAATGTACATAATCCATTTCGACTGCTCCTAAAGTCCGAGTGCAATGTCCAGATTTCATAACCATAGCACAGCACTGACTCGAGAAGCGTCTTTCCTATTTGTGTCTTGGTTTTATTTGTCCAACCATACGGAATTCAGGCATCATAACAGTTTTGCATCATTTTCTATTCTTATTTTAATCTTATTTAATAAATCCGAATTCATCTTTAGTTATAATGGCTTCTAAATATTTATTTTAATCTACTTGTTTTATTTCTATTTATTTACGAATACTGTTAATTTTCCTTCAGAGTTTACTAGCAACTGTTCAGTCTTATTGGTATTAATGTTTAAACCCTATTCTGTATATGCCCCATATAACTCCAAGTTGTATGCATCCTGCGCCATTACAGCTTAGGTGCGCCCAAAGTTTAGAGTGAATAATCATTGGTCATTTATTGAAACTGTTATTCGTTGGGTCCCATTTCGCCAATCTTTCAAAGCACATTCTAATAGATGTTAAACAAAAGAGTTTAGAAGATCATCCCTGTCGTTTACATAACATAACTGAGTTACGGCTTGCTGAAAAAAAGAAATTTCGTAAATAATACTTTTGATTTAAAAACAATCGAAAAATTTTCCGGGAGGAATATGACAAACTTTAAGAATATATTCCTTGTGCAATTTTAAACAAAGAAAGTAATATTAACGTAGCTACGATTAAAAAACGTAACGGAGTTATGGCGCGTAGAGGATAAATATAAGAACTTGTCTAAATAACGCTTTTTATTTAAAATAATTAAAAGCTTACTCGGGAAGAATATGTCAAACAGTAGAGAAATTTGAATAATTATCGTTGCTTATTTAGTTGTCATCCTTTTTAAATAGAGCTCGTTATTTATGAAATTTCTTATATTTTTCTTCAACAAACCATTGTTCAGTTATGTTTTAAAGGCGAACCTATGTTGATATATTTTTTGCATAAAAAAACGTTCAAGGAACATATCCCTAAAGTTTGGCATATTTCACCTGGGACACTCTGCATTATTGTTGGTTTTCATATTCTTGAGTTCACTAATTTCTACACATCTTCTTTTCGTCATCTTCTTTTCATCACTTTGCGTTGTTTGCTTCTCTTTTATATTCATTTAATTTTCTACCGTCAGATTCTTCAACTAATTATTGTATGCTCGTTTTAACACTGTTTAGATGTCGTCAGTTCGCCATATTTGGTTTCGTCATTTTTAATTAATGATATTCCTCACACCCTCCCAGACAGCCAGATGGACAGCATCTGATACGTTATGATCAATTTCTATGTCTTCTGCTGCTGCTGTCCTGTTAAGTAATATAGTCATTTGCAGTTATATGTTAGTCTCGAAAACTCTTGTAGTAAATATAAATTGAATTTCATGTGATTATTTTTTCTCTTGTTTTATATTCCGTCGCCTGATATCTTAGTAGGATGTCAACAGTTAATTAAGCGAGGAAAGCGAGAGTTTTCGAAACGACTGGGCGAAAATTTATTTCTATCTATGTATCTACCAATGTATGTACCGATGTTCCATACATATCGGCGAAAGTTACGGATGGTTTTTCAGTAGAAATATAACAAATGATTGAAAAATTTTCTGCAGCTATTTTTTTAAATAAAAGTATGAGTGCATTCGATCTGAATTTTTTTTTTCTTGGAGACAGAACGAACGCCTTTCTTAGAAAAAAATAGCTGCTGAACATCTGGAAATATTTCCTTAGGAAGTTTTTTATGCACGAATTATATTTTGATAGAGAATATCATGAATGAAAAAAACAGTAAAGAAAAATGTTTTATTGATAATAATAAAATTAATATCTAAATACTATAAATGTTATGTTTTTTAACTACAAGTTAAAAGGCGTTGCTTTTAGTTGCCACAGCAATAATCATTATGAGCCTACTGACTTTGTTCACAGCTTTGTTGTTCCTAAATAATTTGATGACAGTGACATAAGTGGATATTTTCCCATAAATTTCCAAAAATCTCCGATTATTAATAATTGCTGTTGATATGGAAAATTCCAATTAAATATGCAAAAGGGATATTCTCACATATATTCTCATAAGAGCATTAATTCTTTCCGGAAATTTTTTTGAGTGCGTTCCAACAACGTCGTATTAATTTGTTCGAGCGGGACGCGAGGGCAAATTAGGACGTTGTTGGAATGCACAAAAAATTATTTCCGGATATGAATTAATGCTCGAATACAGATTCGGTAAGAAAATCGTAACGACACAAACCCTCAAAGTTAGGTTGGTCTACCTACAAAAAATTTCCAAGAAGTTTTGTTGTTGTGTTGGTTACGGCTCGTGAACTAATTTTTCTATTGGTCATTAATGAGTGTCGTACGATTTTCATAAAAATTTGGGAGATGCTCTATGAAGCTTTGAAATGATGATACCAGACTTTGGTTTCACTGTGTTGCGGCGTTCGTTTTCAAGAGGATGGTATAGTACCCCAAATATTACTATTTTTTTTCTAAAAAATGGCTATAACAAATTTGATCATTTTCGCAAACGACATTTTTCTCTTACTCATAAGTGGTACCCCATATTCACTATCTACCCAAAAATTCCAGAGGGGGATATATCTAGGTGGTGAGCTTCCTTTCTTTGCTTAGCTTATGGGTTTTGGTATGTCCCATGGTTGTTTTCAATTATATTAAAAAAGGATGTGGAAGAGGGTTGCGCGAGGTCTACTGATCGCAGTTTTCGTCACGTTTGACACTCGTTCAGTATTTTATCTACTCCGGTGGGATAAGCAACTCTTTACGTCATTCATTTGACACTATTTCAGTTAAGTAATGAAGCTCATTACACCACTCACTTATGTAATGGTTTCATTACGCCACTGAGTTGTGTAATGACTTCATTACCTAATTGAAATAGTGTCAAATGAATGACATAATGACATTTGCCTACTAAAATATTTTTGTAAATGACAGATCTGACATTTCTCTTAATGCACTTTTCTCAATTTTAGACAGTCGTAGATAAAATTTTGTACAATACATGTGTGATGATGTATCATTTATATACTTGTGTGCTTACATAACTCGTGCTACGCACTCGTTTGTAACTTACACACACGTATATTAATGATGCTGTTATCCCACTTGTATAGTAAATAACTATTAAATGTTGTTTTTGTGTGGTTATTATATAATAATTGATAATTATTGATGTAAATAGCTTTTTACATGTATAGCTATACATCAGTTGGTGAATGCAAAAAGCAGATAAAAACACGGCCAAGGAAGAGCAAAAAGCAGGTGCAAAGATCAAGATTGGGTTCAAAAAAATCTGGATAAATGGAAACCTTTATAGGTGGGACAGAGAGGAAAAGCAACTAAAATTGGTGGAAAAGTCAAAAAACTGATAAAATGTATTCCGGATCGATCTAAAATGATGACAAACCTGGCAACGAAAACCGACCTGAATTTAAGTATGGTACGAACAACAAAAATAAATCTGTTGAGAATAGGGACTTGGAACGTGAGGGCACTTCAAGGTAAGAAAATGGAACTAGCAGAAGAATTAAATAAAGCAAATATGGATATAGTATGAATAACAGAAACAAAAAAGAAGGGAAAAGGGATAGAGGAGCTCGGAGATAAGAATATCTTACTATATAGCGGAGTGGAACAGATAGAAAGGGCGAAAGCTGGTGTAGCCTGCTGGATAAATAAAAAATGGGAGGATAGAATCTGGGAATGGGAAGGTATAAACGAGAGAATATTAAAAGTGGTCATCAAGAAGTATGAAAAGGATAATTTGAATATCTTAGTGGTACCAATAGATGATGCACAAGTGGAAGAAAAAGAAAATTTTTACGATACATTACAAGAAGTAACTGAAGAATTAGATGGAGATATAATTATGATTGGCGATTTTAATGGAAGGGTTGGAAATAATCGTAAACGACATAAAGGAGTAATTGGAAAATATGGAGAAGAAATAGAAAATGATAGCGGAAGAAAATTAATTGAATATTGCAGAACTAACGACCTAAGCATTGCAAATAGCTATTTCCAGCACAAAGATGTGCATAAATATACAAGAGAGCAACCAACTAGAGCAGAAAGGTTAATAATAGATTATATATTAGTACAAAACAACAAAAAGAAGAACGTTATGGACGTAAGAATAAAAACAGTATACGAGATAGGCAGTGATCACCACCTAACAGTTATGACGATGAAACAGGACAAACAAGAAGAGGAGATAACAAAATATGAAAAGGTAACAGACATCTGAAGGATACGGTCGTAAAAACTAAAAGAGAACGAAGTGCAACAAAAATTTCAAACCTTGATTACCAAAGCGGTAAGACAAGGAGACGAAATAGAGCACAACGAAAATGTACAGCAACTGTGGGATAGATTCAAATCAAGTTTTTGATGGCAGCAGAAACATGTGGGAAAACAAAAATTGATAATAACTACAACATAAAACGAACGACATGGTGGAACGACGCAATAAGAAAAGAAGTCAAGACAAAAAAAACCAAATGGAAAAAATACTTACATACAAAAGATATACAGGATTACCAACGAGCAGAGAAATAAAATAAAACGTGAAATCAAAAAAGCAAAAAGAGAGACATTGACAGCATTCGGAGAAAAGATGGAACACAACTTTAATACAAACCAGAAGCTCTTCTACCGAGTCTTAAGGAATTTACAAAGAAAGAAAAATACGACACCAAAGCAGATAAAAAGCAAAGAAGGGCATAAGATAACATCGAAGGAAGAAATAATGAATAGTGGAAAGAGTACTTCCGAGAACTATTAGAAGGAGAGACAAATCGGATAGACGACACCCAACTGGAAGAACGCAACAGGAAAGAAACCCAAGAAAACATTCAATGACAGAATTAGAAGCAGCCATACATAGGGTAAGATTAGGCAAAGCAGAAGGACACGATCATATAACACCAGAAATGATTAAATTTATGGGAGAAGAAGGAAAACATTATTCCTCAAAATAATAAACGCGGCTTGGACTGGGAGGTCGCAATAATCGCTCCAATATTCAAAAATGGTGATAACATGATGTGTGAAAATTATAGGGGGATTTCTCTGCTGTTTGTAGCTTGCAAAGTCTATGAAATGATCATCGAAGCAAAACTCAAAAAAGAAGTTGAACATACACTAGATGAAGCACAGTGCGGTTTCCGTAAAAATAGAAGCACGCAAGATTTAATTTTCACTATAAGGCAGATGTCGTAAAAAACCATTGCGCATGGAAAGAACATATGCCTGGGCTTTATTGATTTGAAAAAAGCCTTCGATAGAGCACCGAGGCAACAAATCTGGGAAATCCTCGAAGAAAGAGAAATACAACCTGGCATAATCGAGGCAATTAAGAGTATATACCAAAAAAGAGGGAACTATGTAAGAGTATGTAACGAGAAGTCTCAGGAATTCATTAAATACCAAGGCGTGAGACAAGGTGGGTCACTGAGTCCATATCTGTTCATTATCTTACTAGATCACGTGATTAAACTATGTAACAAACAGATCAATAAAACGGTATGGGGTTATTACAAAATGCAACCAATAATAATAAATAACTTAGCATATGCAGACGACATCGTGATCATAACAAAAACACAAGAACAACTACAGAAAGCCTTAAATAAGTGGAACACAGAATTAACCAAGGTGAATATGACAATAAATGCGGAAAAAAACTAAAGTAATGGTGATAGGTGTAAATAAGGTAGAACTAAAGATCAAGGTAGAGAATACTCATAGAGAACAAGTAACCACATTTAAATATCTAGGATTAACTGTAAATGAGAAAGGAGACATAGATGAGGAACTAGACAGAAGGCTAACAGTAAGTAATAAATTATACTAGGCGATCAGAAACAACTTCATAAGAAAAAAAGAAATATCAAGAAAAACCAAGCTAAGAATTTATAGTGCAGTGTATTTACCAACCTTAACATATGGAAGCGAATCCTGGACGCTGACGAAGAAACAGGAAATAAAGATGCAAGTTAGTGAAATGAGATATTTACGAGCAGTGTTAGACGAGACAGAATTAGAAATGCCACAATACGAGAACAGTTGAAAGTTACCCCGTCGAAGGCTACAATGGCTAGGACACATGTGGCGGATGGACGAACGAAGAATACCAAGACAAATATGGCAAGGAAAAGTGGAAGGAAAATAAACTGGAACGAAATTGCACTATAAGCATTACTGAAGCTAGACCTGAACTGGACAGATGGCCAGAAGATCGCGCAGGATAGGAACCAGTAGAGAAAGATGCTGAAAACTAACCTTTAGAAGCAACAAACCTCGACACCGCAACAAGTGGTACAAGAGGATCGATTATGTATTGATATTTAAACGATCCCAATTTTGAACAAAATGTATTGTAAAATATCAACTACCGTGTGGTGCCTTGATGTCATATTAACGTATTTGTATTTTTTTCGTAATACCTACATGTAATTGTACTACATCAGCGCTGTCCGCTTGATTAAAATATCACTCATAACAGCCAAGGCAGTGAAAATTAACAGCCACGGCCGTTATAAGGCTGAAAACACAGGAAGTGACTGTACACACGACAAGCAGTTTCAAAACGGTGAGTATCAGGTGCGGTTGTCAAATATCTTTGTCATATATGAAAATATTTTACTTAGATGAGTAGTATCTGACTGATCATTTGTTTTGAAGGTTATATATGTACTAATTTAATTTTTGTGGTAAATATGTGTTGCAATATCGAAACCGAAAAATGAATAATGGAAATCCAGGCAAGACCAGCCATATGGGACATGCAGCATGTTGATTATGCAAATAAAATAAAACGAAAACGAATCCATTGTCTTCAATAAGAATACTGGCAACATGTCATCGTTATGTTTATCGCGGCGCCGTTTTAGGCTGAAAACACACGAAGCGGTTCACGCCGAGTCGGCGGCCGAGTCGGCAGCCGCCTGCGATAAAACACACGAGTCGGCGCCCAGTCGGCAGCCGACTCGGCGGCCGCCTGCGATATAAAACACACGAGTCGGCGTCCAGTCGGCAGCCGATGCGGCGGCCGCCTGCGATAAAACACACGAGTCGGCTAAAAAGTCGCCGCGATAAACATAACGATAACATGTTGCCAGTATTCTTATTGAAGACGATGGATTCGTTTTCGTTTTATTTTATTTGCATAATCAACATGCTGCATGTCCCATATGGCTGGTCTTGCCTGGATTTCCATTATTAATTTTTCGGTTTGGATATTGGGACACATATTTACTACTAAAATTAAATTAGTACATATATAACCTTCAAAACAAATGATCAGTCAGATACTACTCATCTAAGTAAATACTTTCATATATGACAAAGACAACCGCGCCAGATACTCACCGCTTTGAAACCTCTTGTCGTGTGTACAGTCATAAGATAGCACAGACTTGAGGGTACGCTCGAAGCGATAAGAAAACCGCGCTCGGCACTTGTTCTGCATGAGCGTACAGTCGGCGTGTGTTTTATCCGCTTTAAATACATGGAGTCGGCGGCCGAGTCGGCGTGAACCGCTTCGTGTGTTTTCAGCCTTAGCCGACTCGTGTGTTTTATCGCAGGCGGCCGCCGAATCGGCTGCCGACTGGGCGCCGACTCGCGTGTTCTATATCGCAGGCGGCCGCCGAGTCGGCTGCCGACTGGGTGCCGGCTCGTGTGTTTTATCGCAGACGGCTGCCGACTCGGCGTGATCCGCTTCGTGTGTTTTCAGCCTAACTGTTGCTACACTACCCAATTACGTGTGGGACTCAGATCACTAGTAGCTTTAATTTATATAATTTGTATTAAAAACACTTATCTTGAAATTGGCCACTTTTAGTAGATATTACGAAAACTATTGAAGAACATACGGCCGATATTACATGTAACTTACTCGGATAATGTATCAGCATCGGCCTAATTGACCTCGGCTACCAAATTTTTCCTCGTTCGTTACATGCTCAATATCGGCATAATGCCGTTAAACACTATAACAGTAGATTGCTCATTTTCTCAATCGCATAGTAAATTAATTATGGCCACGTTGGCTACTTTTCAATTGACTTATCCATAACCGTTCCACAAAAAATATTAGAATTTTCTCGCCATTTCTCAATGCAGCGCAGTTTCGATTTTAGTGAAATTTTGGTATACCTAGTCAATAAGAAACTAAATGTGACAAAAAACGAACATTTTTTTTCTCTTACAGTGGAAACTGATAAAAAAATCTGGTGTGATACACTCACACAACTTCCTTTTACAGTTATGTTATAATTAGCCAAAAATGTGATTTCTAATTTTTCACCATTTGTCAAAAATTTTCAAGAATTGCGAATTCTACAAAAGCGGTACAAAATACAGCGTTAGTTCAAGAGACAAATTTTCATATACAATACCGCGAGCGGTCGACGAATTGCCGAAAATTTTTGTCAAAGTGTATGAGTGTTTATTGTTTCGATATAAATTGGTCGAGTGCGACAGCACGAGACCAATTTTGAAGCAATAAACACGAATAAACACTTTGACAAAAATTCATGCAATTCGTCGGCTGCAAGCGGCATTTGAAGGACTATTCAACGAACAAAATTGATATTTCTTAGTAATTAATCAATTTTATCACGTCCGCTTTGAAAATAAAAATCTGTTGACGTAAAATAAATTGTTTGTCAATTTTGACATTTCTAATATCATATTTGATTAATTTTACAGGAAGTTAAATAAATGACACAGGAAGAGAAAAAAATTGTCATTAAAACTCCGCTAGCGGAATTGTTGCACAATTTTACGCTGATTGGTGGCAAATGACATAAATACTAAATTATGATTGGTGAATAGTTAACTTGAAGGGGGTGAGTTGAATAGTCTCTAAAATTTTAAGCTGAATTCAAAAATGTAATAATATACCGGGTGTTCTATTTAAAATAGGAGATAATAAAACAAAATAGAAAGAAAACATAAGAAACCAGGGGCGGATGGGGTGGGGTAAACCGTCCCGGAAACCCATTAACACCGGCCCGGTCTATTTTTATTAAAAAATTGTTAGGCACTTTTTACTAAGGGAGCTATAAAAAATAAGTACTTATTTGTATTTTTCAAACGCTTTTAATATTTCTCTAAGTAAAAATCATATATGTATAGTATTCCAACCAGAAATTGGAAAGCTATTTAAATCAGGCCAGCATTGAAAACAGTAAGTCACTTCGTAATTTAATTAATAAAATTACTGGTTGATTGTCATTCAGTGACACTTCGATAATAACCTTCAAATTTGACAGATGCATTGGGAAGTTTGGAAGATATATATGTTTTTCAAATTTTCTATGCTACTATACGGTTTTAAAAACTCAACTAGTACCTACTTAAATCATGCACAATGTTACAATGCCTTAACAAAACAGTTACATGTACAATTTGGAGACGAACTGTCATTACTTGAAAGCTGATTGACATTAGAATATTATTTACTGATTGTATGAAACCAAACTTAGACATGACTTGCACTTTTCATGGTGTACTGGATTTTAAATAGCTTTCCAATTTTTGGTTGGAATACTATACATGTTAGGATAAATAAAAACTAATGGCAACAAGTTCCTGGTCCTGGTCATTGGTATTGGGACAGAAAAAAAAATGTGAACCACATCTTATTTTTTAAAAAGCGGGCCTACATATCCGCTTATATTTTTGTTTTCATAAACATAGATATTAATATGTCGGTGCTTAATATAAAAGCGAGCTTTTAAACAAATCGCTTTCTTCCGCCAAAACATTTATTACTTCTTCATTATTTATTTTGTTTAAGACTGGAGCCTCAATATTCATAAGCATGAATGTTATGCTACTAATCTTATTTCGGTTAAATCCGTGATTCTTTTTGTGTGCTGCGTTTTTTAATATTTTTTTCAAGAGTCATAGCGATGGACCGGCCCCCGTTTTGGCCGAAGCCAGCAGCCCTTCGGGAAATTTCCCAAAAATCCAGACTGGCCCATCCGCCCCTATAAGAAACCCATTTTAAAAGTATTCAACTGGAAAATCACCTATCTCACATTAATACACATTAAAAATGTAATAAAAATGTAAAGTTTGAAAAACATCGTTGGAGCCGTGTTTGAAAAATCGAAAAAAAACTGAAAAATCACAAGAGTAAACACCTACTTCCGGTTATGCGATTTTCTTCAAAGCTTGCTATCGCATCTACATAGCACACAAAACTTATATATGAAGTTTCAACGCCATACCTCTTTTCATTTTTGAGATATTCTGTTCACAGACAGACACTCACACAGACACCCAGACCAATGAACAAAAATATGTTTTTTGGGTTCAGGGCACTCTAAAACGTGATATCTGTTGAAATTCAATTTCGAATTTTTGGGGTGGATCCAATACTTCCTTATTGTAAAAGGAAGTAAAAATCTAGGCTTTGAATGTAGATGTTAGTAGCTCTAGAAGTACAGTGTGTGTCTACTAATTTAATCGCCATCTTCTTAGGAGCTTCCCGTACGTGGGGTGATTATCTTCTTCTTCCTTTTACATTAGGCCGGTAGCCTGTTGAATCCTCAAAGGTGTGGTTCTATGAGCCCTCTCTACTCGTAAGTTAGATATTTGGCTAGCATTGCCCGTGGACATCGAGGAAGAGTTCCCTTGTTTTAGGGGTTAACGACTACCATAGGTGTTGTCGTGGTAGCTGGGGAGCATACGATTTTTAAATTCTTCTCTAGAGTCGGCGGGATAGAACCCGGGCCGGCCGCCTGAGAATCAAGCATTTGCTCACAGAGCCATCCGCCTACCGTAATTATCTTAGGCACACTATATTTAGTTTAAAAACTCCTCTTATTTGTGTAACGAGATTCAAAAACTGACGTTCACAATATTGATGTACGCCAAAAACACTTTGTAAGACCACCACTTCATAAAACAATGTTTTCTGAAAGTTTATATTCATAACTATAGTTGTTCTTCTTCCTCTATCATTTAGGGTTAGGCCATTGGCATGTTTACTTCCTCAAAGTTGTGGTTCTATGAGCCCTTCTTTCTCGTAAGCCGGGTAGGTGACTAGCCTTGGCCGTAGAAAATGGAGGAAAAGTTCCCGTTATGGGTTACTGACTACTACAGGTGTTAACGCGGTAGCCGGAAAGCGTACGATTCTGTTAAAATCCTTCTACAGTCGCTGGGAATCAAACCCGGCCGGCCACCTCAGGGTCGTATATTTGCTCGTCGGTCCATTCGCTCGCCTTAACTATACTTTCTTTAAGTTTTCTAATAAGGAGGAAGAGAAGGAGGAGCTAAATTTCTTACCAGATAATTTAAAAATATATGACACAATCTACCTTTAGAAATAAATTATATGATATCTTGTTTAAAACACAAACTTAATTCATTCTTTCTTTCATGTTTACTCATTATTAGAGTCGGACAGATTTAATGAAAACACAATAAATTCACAAAACTGCAATGGTTCTCTAAACTACACTTGATTTAAAGTATAAAAAATATGTAAACTTGCAAATTCGAGGTTAGCAGGTTAGGTGTTGAGTCAGTCTGTGTCAAAACTGACGCAAAACATAACCTGCTAACCTCGAATTTGACATAGACTTACAGTGCCACCAACATATTATTTATACGTTTAATTTCCACAGCCCCTTATGACTTTTTTAATGAACATGTGGTACTTACCCGTAATTGGCGCTCATCGAATTTGGTTTTTCGATCTGAAAATATTTCTATTTATTATTTTTTAATTATTTTTGAACCACGCTATTGCCACGGATATGAGCTGAGAAGTAGTACTTATCCCAGAACAAAATTCCCTTGTTGTAACCTGTACAGCTCGATGGTACGGTATACGGTGGATTAAGTACTATGCATAAACTACTAGTTTTATATTATTTTTTTTTATACTTCCCTCGTCTGAGAGACGAAGGAAGTATTGTAATCACGAAAAAATCACCTTCCGAGATGTTTTCAGATCTTCACGTTTCAAGGTCACTAGATGACGAAAAAGAGGTTTTCTCAATTCCATCAGTCTGTCTGTCTGTCTGTCCGTCTGTCTGTCTGTCTGTCTGTCTGTCTGTTGGCAGTATAGCTCAAAAACTATTTGTCGGAGGAAGACGATATTTTGCATACATATTATACAGACACATCAATAAAAACCAATTAGGGTAGGCTGTCGATATGTGTTATACGTTTGGCAGTACTGAAATGTATTGTCAGTCTATGTCCAAATTCGAGAGTAGTAGGTTAGGTTTTTGTTTGTTGTTTGACACAGACTGACGTAAAACTTAACCTGCAAATCTCGAATTTGACATTTGTAAAAAACCGTGAAGGAATTTTCCAAAAATCCTTATACTCTAATCATAATGTAATAAACTTTTAAATTGTAATGAATTCATAAATTACTGAAGAACCTACCAAAAAATGGCGAAACGTTTAATAATTTTTAAATTTTCTTCAACTTTAAATTAAAGTATGTTTCCCGACTATATGATTTTATTTATCATTAAAATCATATATATTAAATAATTTTTACTATTATTCTCCTAAATTACTTTTAAATTTACTATTATTCTCAGGGTTTTATCAAAATTGGGTTCTAAAACTTACGTTTCTGTCCACGGCTTGTGAGCATGCACTTGTAACAACTGTACTTGTTAGGCTCTTAATCCCTGGGTGCTATTGAATTTAATTAGGACATACACAATAAAATTTATATTTAAATTGGGGAAATTGTATTTATTAAAAATATATCAACATTTGTCTTATTTTATAACCTTTGTTTAAATACTTGTAAACTAATTACTTGCATCAATTCAATTTTATACTAGTGATACTGTATGTGTACATAAGTTAATTATTGAGGTTTCTTTGATTGAATTATAGTGCATTTTACTCAATTTATTATACGTTAATATTTCCGTTGTTTATTGAATTCAATTTCATATTTTTAAGTAGCAGATAAATGCTTGTGATTACTGATTTCCTTTTTAGATCTGTATGTATGTATGTATGTATTATCGTTAACCTCGTTCTCCCTTTCGGTGTAGAGGCTGGTGCTTTATGTGCTTGCAACTGGCGGTACAATGCGCAACTTGCCCCGGTTACGGGATACAAAGTTGGATCGCTACTTTTTATGCTTGCACAGCAGCCATTGTGTGAAGCGTGTGTCATGTTGATGTGTTGAACTTTTTACTCTATCTCTTAGGTCTGTGGATCTGAGTAGAGCGGAGTTAATTTGGTGCCCAACTGTGAATCGTCTCACCGAGCCCATTTCCAATCGCCAAGGCTGCGGAAAAATTCCGGCTCCCGCGGGATTCGAACCGAGGACTTGCTTATTAGCAATCCTAGGGCTGCCCAATTGTGCTACCCGGCTTCGCCTTAGATCTGTTTTATTTCTAATTAAAGTTTTATGCACTTACTTGGCAATCTTCTTTCTTAAAGCTCTATGTATCTTCTATGAATTCCAATCCAATTGATATCTGCATCAGCTATACTTCTCGTTGTAGTCAGCAATCCTTTTGACCATAGGTTTTATGCACTACTTCTGAGTATGATATTATATAATTGTACATACCAGTATTGTATCATGTAAAATTTACTATTTATTTCAATTTAAAATTGAACTTGTGTTAATCGAATTAATAAATTTTACACCATTTGTTCTTGTTATTTTAAAATGCCGTCAAAACCTTGGTTATACCAATCGGATAGTACATATTTCTATTTTTAATCTTTATGAGCTTTGTAGTTGTCATCATCATACTTTTAGGTTAACAGTTCTTAATTGTGTTTATATAATTATATGATGATATTACCCTTTTATACACCATATAGGTAAGAATTACACTTTTGTTTTATCTTTTATGATAATATTTACTTCTTTCAGATAAAGCTTGACTTATAGAATAACCTCCGATTAATTTTAATTACAATTGCAACCACAAATGGACTATTTATTAATGACATGCTAATACCATTGTAGAAAATAGAAATTCTAATGTTAAGTAAAGTTATTCCAATCAATATCCTTTTATGAACATTATCATTAAGCTGCTTTATTATTATTTCATTTTAAAATGTTTTGCCATTTTAATACCTGAAAGTGACTGCCTTGACTAATCATTGTTTATTTTTTATTAGTTATGTAAAACTTGAGTTAAGTTGCAAAACAGATGGATTGTACTGGAAACCAGACTGAACTTCGCCTTTTTGGGTATACGGTACTTTATTATACATTTAAGTTTTATCTTATTTCTCTTATCATATCCAAATAAAGACATTATTATTATTATTACTATTATTATACAGATTGTCTGGAAGTACTAAGTACAGAACGGCTAGTGCTGTCAGACATATAAGCCGTCTTTGTATCTACTTACCATGTGTACTTAGTACCTGCAGACAATCTGTATATAAATTTCAAGCATAGTGAATACGACACAAACTCTTATACTTAAATAGAGAGAGGAAATTGTATGAAACTAAAATAATCGAAAAAAGAAATACTTGTTCGAAGACAATTTCAAAGAATAAAATGGCTTAGGTAATATAACTAATACCATAGGAAAATCACCGGAAGAAGTAAATCATCTTCCTATACATAAATATATGCTATGTATGTTATGATGCGTGTCCCACACTGCGTTTTTCAGAAAAATTATCAACATCAAAAGCTATTGTAATATTTTCCTTCAGTAGATAAGATAATCCTGCAAGTAGAGCTGCAGTATCACTAATTTAATTGGAGCTCTTGTAAAGCTAGTTTACCAAAATACACTTCTTCCCATTTTTCTAAATAGAATAAATTCAGATCATACGTCATTTTCAGCTTTTGCTTATACTTAATTTGCTCGAGGGACAGTCAAATGGGTTGTAAGCTGTGTGTGCCTTACAAATCCATGCGAGTACGCAACAAGTTAAAGAAGTCACAATTGTCTTTGTCGACAATTAGGCAACTGACTTTTACGACAATAGCAGCGCTATGATGTTTTGCTAATAATTTCATTTTATATGCACTAATTAAGGCACAATACCAGCAATATCTGTGCATCTTTGCTGTTTTCAGTAGTAACTGAAGGCTATTTAGAAATGCTGTTCGCAATTTCCTTTTCTTGGAATAAGTTTATAGAGGAAGACAAATTCTGCTCATGACTATCAAATTAATCCTTCTATTCTTTCCAATTCCACACACAGCAAATGGTGTTCGTCGCGCCCTTTATTGCTGCATCTTTCCTTTTAGAAGCAAAAATCTTCAAATCTACAGGTTTTTGCGTTTCTGTGTAAATTGCCCCGAGAATACGTGTTAGCAAAGACCTTATCTCATCTGAATGTTTTTGTTGTTAACGGGCGATTTCCTTAATGTTTAGGCTTTTCTTATTGCTTAGTTGCGGGCATTTCTCTCGGTACTTTACAAGAGCAATATTCTCGGCGACTCGCTTTAATTCAAGTGGTTCGTGAACCTCCTTTTTAAAATTAAAGCTTATCTGGAACACGTAGATTTAGTAACTTGGAGTTTTTGAAGCATAAGCTTAAATGCGTTTAACACCACGTCCTGTAAACTTCAATTCGGTGAACTTTATGATCACATTTTCTTTGCGAGTTAGAACTGCAGTGTCGAGATAAAACTATTCATCATAAAATCGTTTCGTGTTGTACCCTTACGGCGTATTTTCTGCAGTAAAAGACTAAGCGGTAATTGGTTACCCACTCCCGGTTTTCTAGCTCGTTATAATCTACAGTCCCTGCGTTTTCTAAGACTACATGTTTACTGAAAAATATGTTGTGCCCTAAGATGGATGCTGCCAGACAAGTTTAATTAGCCGTGTTCACAGCAAGATTCGTAGAAATACTTCAACTTTTATGTATGTCCAAAGTCCGACCAGCAGAATTCGACTTGTTTAAAAACTCTCCTTCAACAGGCGGATGACTCAAAGAGAAGAAAAAATAAAAAATAACCTACCGTTTCAAACCGCAATCGATCCCGAACAGACATTAAAACGGATTTAAAAGACGCTTTAATGGAAAGAACGATGGTTTCTAACTTTTGATTACTCTAGAAAAAACTCTATCAAAGGTTTCACACCTTTTTGCCCATTTCCATTACATCTTACAAAAGACGCAGTTTAAATTAACAGAAACGCTCCTGAATTCTAATTCCCTAATCTACAAACGTGCGACTACTGCATTTTTGAAAATTAAAACTGCATTACAATTAATCAAGGTGAAATAAGCGCCCGAACCCATTTCATAAATTTAAATTCGAATCAGCGGCGATTTACCGTTCCAGTTCTTCCGCCAGAATACATTTTATTATTTGAGTGACGTTTAATTACAATCGGGGTGTGTTTTCAAATATAAGCAAGTCGAAATTTAGGGCGCCCACTAATGAAAGTGAATTAGTGAACGCTCATTTAATTCAGCGAAGTTTTGCGAGGTTTTACCAACTTTTACACAAATGACAAATGACGAGACCTGAAAGTGTGGTTAATGAAATTCGATTCGATTTGCGGTAAACCACAATTGAGGAACTGAACAATTACATTTCGAGCCATTTCAATTCATCGTATAATTCTGCCAGTGATTTAACTGTGAAGACCCCGGCAAATTGCAACATTTTTCATTCAGAACGCTAAGCGTTCGAGTAACACTTCCATTCTACTCATAAATGCATTTCCTCGAATTATATCATTCCCTAGAAGGAATTATGAAATATGAGAATCCCTATTAGGTTTTTAAAATTTTTGGTTGGCCCTGCTTTTATAGCTGCATTGCTGTACGCAGCGTACAAAGAATTTTAATTAAATCAGCATTCATTCATTTTTCTTTGTCCTGTGAAGTTGCTCACACGTAACAGCGGAATTTATCATAGAAAGTTCTGCAAATTTCGTCATCACACCATTTATGAAAAAATCAGTATATTATTGTAAAGTTTAATAAGAGGGTTTAGTGTAGCACGAGTGGGTTTGGGACATGGCAAGGTAGCGAGGAGTGCTCGAATGGGACGAGTGCTGCAATTCCTCTTATTAATAGAGTATCATTATACTAGTTTAATAAGAGGGTCTATTGTAGCACGAGGGCTCAAATGGAACGAATGCTACAATGCCTCTTATTAAACGAGTATAATATAATATTTTATCTACTTTACATAAAAAGATATCAAAAACTTGGAATTCATTATTTAACGATTTTTAATAAATATCAACTGTACGGTTTTAAGCAAAGAATGCATCTACTAAGTTGAAAACTAATAATTATTTTGTAAAATTATGAATATGTAGTTAGTAGAAACAGATTGCTACCTAGAAGTCGTACCAATGCGGAGTATACTGACATTAATCCACAAAGTTAAACCAACACAGTATTTTACTTCACTACTATCATTCTCCTTCAATGCACCAGAAGAGATTACTTTTAGTGAATGAAATCACCGCCTTTCACGCCCAAACAAATTTTCATATATATTTAGCCATCTCACGCTTTGAAAAAATTACAAAGTATGGATATATACGAACTCGGCGCCATACGATTTCCACTCACGAGAATTCGTATTTTATATAGCGCGAATACGTTTTCATGACATCGGCTTTCTGTCATTTTTTATTTGTACTCAGTAAATAACGTATGTATAAAAGTATAATTTAATCTAACCCAAATTAATCTAAATATGCTTTTACAGCCAAAAATGATGAAAAATAAGATGAGAAATATTCCCAACAGTAGTCAAAGCAAGAAGGCCTTCCGAATTCGGACCCAAGAGAGTTTGAGTATTAAAAGTTTTTCTCATATTCAATATCAAATGTTGCTGCTAGTATTCTCTATGTAATTTATATTTGGCATGAAATTATTCCGGCGTATTTGATTCTGTTATAAGCAGAGCATTTCAATTAGATAGCATACTACAAATAACAGGGAAAATAAAGATATTGTTATGTTTACTTACTTGCCAGTAGCTACATAAACATCAAACCTACTCATTATTATACATTCAAAAACACTACACTAACTAATTCTAATTACTTATAACAAAATTAAAAACGTATAATATGTTCATATTACAAATAGGTCTATATTTATTTCTGTTTAATGTATACACGAGGAAACTGTCTTTTACATCGTATAATTTCTATTAGTCATGGCTCATGACTTTGGTCTGCCTATGAGCTTTACAATACTATACGATTAAGTCGTGATCCTCCCTTAGGATCGTATATTATTTCCATTATGGAGTAGTTGAGTCTATTCTTCCTTTACTGTTTTTGCATGTACAACACACTAATAGTAGCAGGTTAATGAACGGTTATAATGATTTTTAATGTAATGTTCAAATAGCTACGATCGATATAATTATCACCTCCTAAAGTATAGCAAAAAATATACCACTTTGATAGTATTACTAAATCTAGGCGATATATTATTAAAGCGAGGATGCACAGACATTTTCAGTTTTGAATTTTTTGATTTTTCTCTAATAATTTTTATCCAACAACAATTTGTTTTCTACATAACCTATACATTTAATTTCCGTTAATTCAAAACAGTAAAACGATTGCAGAGCATTACTAAATATGTATACCCAAACATAAAAAATCTGTAAAAGGCTTTACGTAGAACTTCCCTCGTCGACATTGTGACACTAAATACTTTTAAAAATGAAATTAAGTTAGGAGGAAAAATATCTTCACGTTTCTAATAAATTAAGTAAATTTTCAAATTTGAAAAACGTTACCGGTGGTCGAATTCGAACGGCAGGCGGACCGCGTGTGCAGCTCCAACGTTTTGTGGGATATTGGGCACTGGGGGGACTGGGCAATTTCTACCTGCGTCACGGAGCACCGATCCTTCGAATTCCTGCGTTGCAGCTGTAATAAGTAATGCACTCATTTGTTGTTCCTTTTTGTATCGTACAACATTTATTCTGTATCTATTGGGACCCATTGTTGGTAAGAATAAAGTATGCGCTATATACAAATTATTACTTGTATGTATTGCTAAGTTAAATAAAAAATTAACTAAATTTAATTTTTTAAGGTGCTCACCCTATATAGATTTGTCTAAAATTTTCTCGGTTTCATGACAGGTAGATATATAAAGTGTATGTAAAATATTGTCTTCCTCCGACAAATAATTTTTGAGTTATACCGCCTACAGACAGACAGACAGACAGACAGACAGAGAGGCAGACAGACAGACAGACAGACAGACAGACAGACTAACAGACAGGCAGGCAGACAGACAGACAGACAGACAGACAGACTGAATTGAGAAAACCTGTTTTTCGTCATCTAGAGACCCTGAAACGTGAAGATCTGGAGAAATCTCGAAAGGTGATATTTTTGCGATTACAATACTTCCTGCGTCTTTTAGAGGAGTGAAGTAGAAACTTTTATTAAAAACCTCTCCTCACACCACTTTCACCTTGTGATGCATAACTAATCTATATTAATATATCTACATTCCAACATCCTTTATGAAGCCTGTTACGGGCTAAAAGTCATTTACAGCTATTTATTTAATTAATTGCTCTAATTTACGTTAAAGCTGATTTTTGCCTTATCTTTATTTAAACATAAGTTTGCCTACAATAATACTGAGCATTCAGATCTTCTATAAGCTATATTTTAATCTAAGTAAGTTATTTAATTCAGAAGTAGAGCCCGAAAGCCCCTGTAGTGTAAACTTCACGTTATGCATATTTGTTGGGTTGCATGTGTGGCCCCTTCCCAAAAATATGGCTTTTGTTATCAGGATTTTTGGAAACCATCTTCCCAGTCGCCATGTTGTGCTGCTAAAGACAGCTGCCTCGAAAGTTAACGTCTTGGAGACGTACCTTAATTGGATTTGTTCGATGGCATCTCGCTTGTGAAGTTACTTTGGATATGTTCTGAATTCTTCGCAGGCTCTGGTGCAGACCCCGAGAATTGTATTTTTGATCATTTCCAAGCCCAAACCTCGTTTGGATTTTGCTTTGGCTAAGCACATGTTTTCCCTCTTGGCGTAATGCAGCCGTAAACAACTACAACGGGTATGTGTTATTAAGTTTAATCAGCTCGGTTCTATGGCGTGTTGCCCCTTTTTAGCTTTTCCTACCTGGTGACGTACCTACCTTTCGCTGGGCTACGTTTTTGTTTAGTGGCGTTCTTATGTTTGATGGTGTTCCGGTACCGGAGGGTTCTCCCGTGGCTGCCGGATATTTCGCCTCTTGCGAGCGCATCTGCACCTGGGATCGAACGACGCAAATGGCCCCTAGCTGCCGTTTCAAATATGGCCTACAATGTAGAGCTCAGGTGAATCATTGTGCGAGCTTCCTCGACGAGTTACCTGCAGGTCGTCCGCTTGCACCCTTAGCCGCCTTGCAGTCCCTCGAGCCCCCTTTCTATGTTTGCTGCAGCTTGGGAAAATCCTCGCACGGTGTGGTTGTGCTTTATTATAACTTTGGCCGCTCGAGCTTCGGGACCCATTGTATTTCGTTCTTGTGATCAGTAAATTTTATACTTATCATGTTGCATATTTTAAGAGAGTAACTCACCTGAGTAACGTAGTTGTTATGCAATTTTTCATTGTGGAGTAATTTTTATGGTAGATCATTTTAACCAGCCTTCACTCCTTAATGGGGTGTTAGTGCCTCACCATTATTATTATTATTCAGCTTTTTAGATTATCCGAACGGCGGTGTCTCCGGCCCCGTTCAAGTTTTAACGGTACTGTTTATTTTGTAGGGCAATTGCATGAAAAGTCTTGTTTCATTTTCGATCGTCACAATACTTTAGTGACTTAATATGAGGTTGAATACAACTTTAGTATGCGTCCTGCTTCTGCAAGCAATTTATTAGACGTTTCGCTTGCGAGATTTTAATGCAGATTGATTAGCATTTTAGTCAACTATTGGATTTATAGCGATATGATTGGAAGCAAGATCTTGAATCCCATGTAGGCGTCTTTGTGAAATAAAGTTAAACCTTGCTTGGTGGGCGGTTGGTCGGATTCAACTAGCCTGTCTAAATTTTTGAATTATAATAGTTGTGTCGTAGCCACGATGCTATAGACCGTTTTTATTCAGTAGTGCATTTGGCCAAGTTAAAAATCAACTTGTAATTTCTATTACTTATAATTCATAGCTATCAGTTTATTGCTTTCCGTTTAACTATTTAATTTAAGTTGAACCTACTTGTCAACTTCGCTTAAATGTTTATGTAACATTTATACGACAATATTTTGGCGAGATTTAGCCAAACGCTTAATTAATAATGTTTAAACTTGATTTAAACACACATAAATTTTATTTTCTAAAATTTACGAAATCCAGTTGCATGGCTTTTAAATGCAATTTATTTAATATTGCTATCACCAATTACTAAATTTAATATGTTTAAATTAGATTAAAACTATATATTTCAGTTCAAATTTACGAAACATTATTCGTAATTTAAAAACCAGTGTTATTACACAATCGTATGAGTTAAAAACCAGGAAAACGCAATTCTGCACTTCTTGCATAATATCGACCCACAGCAGCGAGTTCAACGGGCGACCTTCGCTCGACCAGGAAATAAACCTGCACAATTGCTTATCTGCTGTTTTGTAATTTAAACACTTTGTCCTACTAAACTGTACATATGAACTTTGATATTGTTACTGCGTTAAGCATTTTTTATTTGTATAAATACTAGTCTATTTTCATAATAAAATTAATCTGCATTTAATGTTTGATTCATTCACTACCCTTTCTAAGCCATAATATTCACGGGGCATGAGGCTGTGCTCCGAGGGTTAGTGTCTCTACTGCCGTCCGTTTCAAGTACCATTGACTACATTGGTTTAAAACGTAAACACAGTCTTGTTTACGTGCTTGACGGATAGAATCAGCGCAAAGTAACGGAGTCCTGATACAGCCTCTCAGGCATCTCTGTTCATGGTCCTTCGAGCCGGATCTGTCTCCAACTAACGAAAAAACACATCCCGAGAAGAAGACAACATCTGCCAACCACCCAGTTCCCAGAAAAATGGCCAACAACATGGAGGAATTCAACAACTTAGCTATCGCCCAAGAAGAGCTCGCGCAGAAGATAAAGCAAATATTTTCCAACAGCAAAAAGGACCCTGCCAGCCGAAAAAATGAAGCCTACATCGCCAGTCGCAACAAAACGCTGGACGAACTTTGGAACACTGCAACTAAAAATCACGCAGAAATGGGGCAGCTAAGTATTCCAACTCATAATTATTTTAAAACAGGGTATTACGACCAAATTAAAGCCATATACGGCGAAGCAAAAAGTTACTTGCAGAGCTGTTCAAAATCAACGGAAATTTCCAACCCCTCCGTAAGCAGAACGCAAGAGGAAATGGTGGCCAACCCCGAGCAAAAGGTTCGTATCCGAAAACTGCAGATTCGGATCCAGAATTTTAAGCAAGCGATGGACGACGCTGAACTAACACAAGAATTAGGGAGGCCCGCCATCACGACAAGGGAATTAAGAGAAAAATGGGATCGTGTGGTCGAGATGGACGAAGAAGTTATGTCAAACGACATGGCTTCAGAACAAATGCACTTCAGTCCTGAATATACTACGTTGGAAGACAGGTACAGAAATTTAATTATTTTATT
Organism: Agriotes lineatus; assembly: GCA_940337035.1. Taxonomy (NCBI): domain Eukaryota; kingdom Metazoa; phylum Arthropoda; class Insecta; order Coleoptera; family Elateridae; genus Agriotes; species Agriotes lineatus. The sequence continues at coordinate 216,495,925 of OW679194.1, forward strand.
GCAAGCGCCAACAAGGAACGAGCAAGCAGCAGCCATCTCGCTTCCTCAAGTCAAAATCCCCATATACGAGGGAAATTATGAGGAATGGGCCACTTTCAAGGACCTGTTCACCAAATTAGTAGATGACAACCAGAATATGGACGATGTCATCAAGATGCAATATTTAAAGACGCATCTTAAGGGAGAGCCAAGCCGACTGATCCAGCATCTAGCTGTTACCCAAGCAAACTACAACACCGCCTGGAATCTGCTGCAACAAAGGTATCAAAATAATCGCCTTATTTTAACTAAATTGCTAGATACCATATTCGATCTGCCGGTCCTCTCCAAAGAGTCAGCCCAAGGGTTAAAACGATTGCACGACTCCATCAAGGAATGTGTGGAGGCAATCAAAAATTTAGGCATCTCCACGGACAGTTGGGGTCCGTGGATTAACAGAGCTATCGCTCGAAAATGGGATCCTGAAACCAACAAATTATATGAACAGTCGCTTCAATGTCCAAATGAAGTCCAGGATCACCAAAATTTAATGGCTTTCCTGCAAGTGCGGTTCCAATCCCTAGAATCCATAGATGGAGCTCGAAAGCCCGCGCAGGAAAGACCACAGAAGAATTACGCTTCCGCATCCCTAAATTGCAAGCTGTGCCATGGAGATCATTACATCGACAACTGTAGTCAATTCCAGAGGCTACCTACCCATGAAAAACTAGAAGCAGTAAAAACCAATCGATTGTGCTATCGATGCTTGCGGCACGATTCAAATATTCCATGTCGTGCCTATTTTAATTGTAGGATCTGTCGCTTCCCGCATCATACTCTGCTTCATAAGGCGCAGCCACCATCAAGGCCGCTCCCTGCCCAAAGGATGAGAACGTCAGCTCATGCAGCAGCTATGAAGACTTCCAACACTCCAGAAAAGAAGCCGAAGTCGGACATCATCACCGCCAATGTAGGCGCACAGGAGAGCCAAGTTCTACTTGCCACAGCAATGGTTCAAGTAAAGGCAGCATCCGGGATGACTCATCTACTACGAGTATTAATAGATCCCGGGTCTCAGGGGTCGTTTATCACGGAAGCATCAGCCGAATTATTGGGGTTACCCAGGACCAAAGTTCGAGCTGAAATCACAGGAATTGGGAACAGCGAGCCAAAAATTGCCAAATGGAAAATCCCAGGTTTGATCACACCTAGATTTTCAAGTAACTTTTCCCTACCTGTAAATTTACTAATACTTCCCAAACTTACCAAAGCCATGCCTTCATCCCCCATCCCAAACATAAATATAGATTCCTGGAGCAATACCTTCATCGCCGATCCAACCTTCAACCGACCCGGTCCTATAGATATAATTCTAGGCGCCGAAGAATATTCAAAAATAATTCTAGAAGGAATCACTAGAACAAAGGATGGCATCTTAGGACAAAATACCAAACTGGGTTGGGTATTATCTGGAACCATTGGAAGACAGCATAACGACAGCATTAAAGTCAACACCATGGTTGCCAAAATTGGAGAAGAAAATCAGTTGCAGAAATTTTGGGACATAGAAGAAGTACCCACACAAAAAACACTTTCCCCAAAATATCAGGTACGTGAAAAGAAATTCACAGAATCAGTACAGGAAAGACCGCAGAAAATCGAAGCTTCCGAAACTCTTAGTCATGGAGGACACTACATCAAAAGCTATGGTCAGCTCCGAAGTTCACCTACCAATGACAAGCAAACAATCCAGCAGGTGAAGAAAATATTAACAACCGATCCTACAGCGGAAGAACGAGCAATAGCAACTGCCAATATAAAGAATACGGAAGTTCAACATCCTGTTATCATCGAATGTCCAAAAATAGCATCTTCTCATCCACAAGAAAATCACCAAGTGCATGGAACCTCCGAAGTCCTCACTCACGAAATCCTCGTTCATGAAGTCCGCATCCACGAAGTTCCCATTCAGGAAGTTCCCATTCACAAAGTCGATGGACAGAAAGGAAAGGAAATTGCAGGCCACGAACAAATCGTTGAAACTCCTACAGCAGCTCCAAGCAGTGGATGCAGTCCAGAAATTGCAGGCCACGAAAAAATCGTTAGAACTCCTCCAGATGCTTCGACAGCAGCTCCTAGCGATGGATGGAGCCAAGAAGCTGCAGCAATAACTGCTGCTAACAACAACACCTCCGAGCCCACTAAAAATTTGACACTCGGTAATGGACGGAGCCCAGAAGTTACAGCAATAACTGCAGAAGATGGAAAACCCTCCGAGTCCAATAAACAATTAGCACCTAGTGGAGGGTGGCAACAAGACACAGCGGCAAGAATTGCAGTAAACGAGCAACCCTCCGAGTTCTCTAAACATTTAGCACCTAGTGGAGGGTGGCATCAAGAAATGGCATCAAGAAATGCAGCAAGCGAGCAAACCTCCGAGTTTGCTAAATACTTAGCACCCGGTGTAGGGTGGAACCTAGAAATTGCAGCAGCCAGGAATTCAGAAAATGAAAAATCCGAAACCAAATATTCTACGCCTAATAGAAGGTGGATTCAAGAACTAACAGCAACAAGTTCAGGAAACAATAAACACAATGCTAAGCACTTACCCCCTAGTAGAAGATGGTATCAAGAAGACGGCTTATTAAAGTCTGCGAGGGAAGTTACCGAAGACTCGCAATGTGGAATACCGATGCGGCATCCTCTAAAACAGCTAACCTCGGCAAGAGTGATATTAATTATCGTATGCACTCATATAATGTTCGTCTCCAAAGGAAGAGGCAGCCGATGGACGTTGGCAGGATGTTCCAAACCAATTGGTAACATAGTCAACGACACAATAACACAAAAGCTCTTTTACAGAAATAGCAAAGGAGCCAGTGTTGCAGCAACCGAACCACTTCGAGGATTTACAACCCTCTCGGTTAGACCTGCAACATCATCTGAAGGAAGTAGCATGGAGAGCCATCCGACGTCGCTACTACCTATCCAGAAGAATCATCAACAGCGTCTAAAAGACGTGACATGGAAAACCATCCGCCACCACTCCTATCTATCCAGCGGGATCACAGGCAGCCTATTGGGAGGAGCTATTCTAATAGGAGCAGTCTACTACATTCGAAAAAGGATCAACCGAAGGAAGCATCAATCCAAACAACGCCAGTCAACCGTAGAAGAATATCCTTTAAGAACCCTTAATGTGGAAGAAACAATATAGTTTTCCTTTTCTTTTTCTTCGGCCTAAAATTGGCAATATGTTTAAACTTGATTTAAACACACATAAATTTTATTTTCTAAAATTTACGAAATCCAGTTGCATGGCTTTTAAATGCAATTTATTTAATATTGCTATCACCAATTACTAAATTTAATATGTTTAAATTAGATTAAAACTATATATTTCAGTTCAAATTTACGAAACATTATTCGTAATTTAAAAACCAGTGTTATTACACAATCGTATGAGTTAAAAACCAGGAAAACGCAATTCTGCACTTCTTGCATAATATCGACCCACAGCAGCGAGTTCAACGGGCGACCTTCGCTCGACCAGGAAATAAACCTGCACAATTGCTTATCTGCTGTTTTGTAATTTAAACACTTTGTCCTACTAAACTGTACATATGAACTTTGATATTGTTACTGCGTTAAGCATTTTTTATTTGTATAAATACTAGTCTATTTTCATAATAAAATTAATCTGCATTTAATGTTTGATTCATTCACTACCCTTTCTAAGCCATAATATTCACGGGGCATGAGGCTGTGCTCCGAGGGTTAGTGTCTCTACTGCCGTCCGTTTCAAGTACCATTGACTACATTGGTTTAAAACGTAAACACAGTCTTGTTTACGTGCTTGACGGATAGAATCAGCGCAAAGTAACGGAGTCCTGATACAGCCTCTCAGGCATCTCTGTTCAATAATTATTGTGAATTTACTGTGATATATACATATTTTGTGTTATGCTGATTTGGTTTGCCGTATACTTTGTGTGTATTTTAACTGTGTTTGTATTTCTATTTGCCGCAATTATACTGCACTGACATTTTTGCCTGCGTATCTGATTTGTGCCTTTGCCGTTACCTTTTTACTTTCAGGTTTGGTTAGTAGCGCCTTCTGTAGTGTACTTTTTGTTTAGCAAAGTTCTGGGCTACTTGCTACTTGGCGCCCATATTTAATTTTTAGCTAAAGCTTTTGAGTCTTCTTTTACCCATGATCAGCTCCGGCTGAGAAGCCGTTGGCCTTTGCTTACTTCTTTTACAGTCGCCATAACGGTAACAAGCCTTAGAATCTTATAAATTTGTAAATAATTGCCACAGTTTGTGTAAGAAAAAGTATTACTATACATACATTCGAGACTCTTCTCACGAAATCCGAGTGCTTTAAATGTTCTGCATTAACATCTTGACCACGAGTTGAGGATGCTTACGGTTGCAAATAGAGAATTTCTAGCGATCAGGTCGTCTAAAGTAAACGTCTGTTACTACGTTAAGATGCGACATAGAGTCCTTCTTTTGTCCTATTAGATTACATAAATTAATAAATCTACCAGGAGTATTTCTTTTTCCGTTATAAACTAAGTCGCATATGTGTGTAGAATTATGTGTGAATAAGATATCCTATAACATAAAATCGTTGCTCTCTTTCTGTCTTTGTTTGTTTCTATCTTTCTATGTTTGTTCGCTATCTCCTCCGAAGATACTGGACCGATTAAGTTGTACGATGGCTTAAAAGTTTGCTAATTTTTAGACATATCGTAGGCCGGTTTTTATTTACAAAAAAAGTACGAAAAAGTTTTAATTTAATTAAATCCTCTAAGCAGCGGAGCGAAGCGCCTGTCACCGTGGGCTACGGTGTGACAGCTGCTGTCACCGTGTGCTATTAGCTCGGGTAAATATCTATGTTCATAAATCATTATAGGGGCGCATTATTCAAACAACCCAGGTTGGTCCTGGGGTAGAGTGCTCGCTTGACACGAGGGCGGCCCGGGTTCGATTCCCGACCGATGCATCCTTTTTTTTAATTTTTATTAATGAATCTTAAATTTGCGAACCGAAGCGTGGTTCGGGTGACTCACTAATATTTTAATAAAATTGTAAAATTTACCATCTTTGTAGATGTTTCTCGATTAACTATTACTTCTTTCCAGGGCGAGCAGTATCATGGGCAATGCTGGCACCCTCCCTAACACCCAGAAGAACCACAGATGGCCCTAACAATCCTGGACTTCGTCTATATAAATTCGATAAGGATACTGGTCAGGTAATACACGAATTCTAATATTTTCACGTATGACTACTCTGAAACAAACAAAAATATGTATAATCATGGAAACAATTGTTTCTACAACAGACAATCTATAAACATCGAAATTAACCATCCCACACATTAAAAAACATTGTTTTAAAGCGTAGGACCGCTTATATAATCTTCTTGATTTTTAAAATTGAAAATCGTTAAATTAGGTAATGATAACCTTTATATTTGGGGTCTTCTTTTTCTGGATATAGAGAAACAAGGTCTCTGGTTCTTAAGCCATGAAATTCTTCTCCCTGTCAGACTTTTTCTTCTTTATACCTTCCGCTGTATTGACAGTTGAATTTGCTCGTTTACCTATATCTTCATTTCTCTTTATATACTCGAGATATTGCAACGTTTTTTTAACAACCTTGACGTCTTTATGGTGTTTATCTACCATATTTTTTGTCGAATAGATGGCCAATCAAAAAAATTATAAAAACATGTTAATACAACCATATTTGAAATACCTCCAACCGTGTTAAATGCGTTTCAGTTAACGTCCGCAATAAACGCCATACAAAAGCACAGATATAACGTAACACTTAAGGAATTTCAACTTGGTGTTGGATTTTCTACGCATGAATAAAGCTCTCATTTTGATTAAACTGAATCTGGCTTTTTGGATGTCATTTCCTTTGATGCAACTAAGTATTAGTTGCACTACACAATTACGTATATGTATAACACTCCTTCAATTTGTCGGTTGTTGACTTCAACCTTGCGGTATAATGCAGCATGTTTACTGATGACCATGAACTTCATTATTTGACATTGGATTCTACACCGTAGCTTGTACTAACGTTGGCAATAATTATTATTCATTTTAGAGAGGGCGAACATTGCAGTGTCGTCCTAAGCATCTCCAGCATGTACATTCTCCAGTTCTTCCTCAAATATGTGTTCTAAAAAGACATTGAAGAAAACTGGATATAAAATGCATCCTTGTCGAAATCCACGTAAATATTCTAAACATGTTTTGGCGTGACATTCAAATATACATACGCACGTCTTCCAAAGTTTTCGATATCTGTTTCCTGATGCGACTGATTTCTTGTCATTCTCTATTTTTCCTATAGTTGATTCTGTATCTTTGCTTTAGTTACCAAATTTTACCGTTATTTTCCGGTTTTTCATTGTCCATATTCCATTCTGTCACTTTATCCTACTATATTACACTGCATCTTCCTCCTGTTCTTCCCGATTTCTTGTTAACGAGTTTGTTAAACAGGGTGTTCCTTAATGATACGCGAATATTTAATGGTGTGAATCTACATGAAAAATTAATGATAGTTTGCTTCATAAACTATGGTCCAAAAATGTTCCGTTGCGAAAATACGGGGTGTTAAAGTTTTAGGAAAAAAATGGAAATTAATTAATATTTTCGAAACTGCTTGAGATATATCAGTGATATTTATTACGTAGCGACAGTTAATAAAAGTGCATATTTTTCAATACAAAAATAATTTTCAGTTTTAACAGTAGCGTGCGTATGGGCAGTGACTTCGATATTTTTGAAGAAAAAAATGGTACGTCAATGGTTTCTTCTAAAATAAAAAGTATTTTTGAATTCATCGTTTAATTTGAAACATAAGAGCTCTCTTGAGTCGTTTTCCTGCGATGCGCCGTGTTTAAGTAAAAAAAACTTGCGAAATTATTATTAACTTATAGGAAAAATTAAACACATTACGGGTTGGCATCTGCGTGTAATGAACAACAACAACTGACAACATACAACATTAGAGCTAACATGGAGCGATTATTACAAAAATTGTTGAAAATTGCCCCCTTCACTTAATATGCATGCTTCCGCCCTCCTTCTCATGGAATTGCGCACTCGTTGAAATATCCCCGGAATATTTTTTATTCTATCACATGCTGCAACTATTCTTTCTCTTAATTCCTCTACAGTGTTGATGGGACTTGTGTACACTAGCGTGTAAAGATGGCCCCAAAACAAGAAATCTAAACTGTTGAGGTCGGGGGACCTTGATGGCCATTCTTGTGGCCCACCGCGGCCAATCCAACGATTTGGATAAACAGTTAGTAAATAATTGCGAACCACTACACTGAAATTTGTTGGTGCACCATCGTGCATGTACCACATCTGGTTTCTTATTGCTATCGGAACATCCTCAAGTAGCAAAGGCAATTGTTCTTGAAGGAAATAGAGGTAAGATTGTCCGCCAAATCGTCCCGGCAAGAAGAATGGGCAATAAAGTGGTTACCACTACCTGCCCATACGTTAACCAAAAATTGGTGTTGGAAATGGGTTTCGGTTAAGCATAGGGATTTTCTTCAGCCCACAAATGATTGTTATGGAAATTCTGAATGGCATTTCTTGAAAAAAATAGCTTCGTCCGTGAACAGAATGTGTGTTTCAAATTGCGGATTTTGTGGAATATCACGAAGATACCACTGACAGAAAGTCAAACGTCTTGGAAAATCTCTGGGAAGTAATGCCTGTACTCTTAAAATATGGTACGGATATAACAAAAAGTCCACTAAAATTCTCCAAACAATTTCATGGCAAATATTCAAGTTTCTAGCGATCTTGCTCGTACTCTCTTCACAATGTTCTTCGACTTCGTGCAGAACCGCTTCCTGAATTTCAGGTGTTCTGACATTTAGATGTCTACCTTCAGATGTACCTCTTCGGGCACTACCAGTTTCAACAAGACGACGATGAATATTAGAAAAGGTTCAACTATCTGGCAAAGCACGATTGGGATATCTCTGGTGACAAATACGTCTGGCTTGCTCTCCATTACCGTCGGCGAGGCCATACACGTAATGCATTTCCACCATTTCTGCATTTGAATAATTCACCATTTTTTACAAGAATGTAAAAAATGTTTCTGTTTGTCGTTGTCCTGTATAAGTGTACATGTGGTGGAGTGGGTGATTGTTTTGGGTTGAAGGCCTCCGTGCACCAGTTCCGTGGAGTATCGTGGCAAAGCTGACCCCAATCTGGTGGTCTGGACAGCCGCTGATAAAACACCCCGATATGCGCAGCATGACCCTATTCCAGACACCACCTGACACTACTACATATACCAGGATTTGTCGACAGTTGATGGGGTAGCCTTCTACGCTGGTTAAGCAAAGGTGTGTCCCTGTACTAGCCATCGGCCCGGGTATGCTGTATCCGGTTTCTAAGCCAGCTTTCTCTGACAGATCAACCTAGCTGAGTTGGTTGCATTGTTGCATAGCCGCATGCTCCAAGGACTGGTCAAACAGTCTCGAGAGTTAAACAACGTTCGCGGCTGTCGGCACTCCGATGGATGTCCGACTTGTAGTGGTAGTAAAATCGCAGCTAGCTGTGCCTCGGAGAGCACGTTAAGCCGTCGGTTCCGATTGTCATTTCGGTGACAGTCGTTAGGATACGTCAGAGGTGCTAGCGCAACCTGTAAACTCTGACACCAGACTTTGGAGACTTAGGCTCGATCCACACTATCGGTCTGCTCACGGTTCGATCACAATCCACTCTCGCTCCGTTCAAATATTTATACATTTTTTGCAATGGGCACATTCACACTATCGGTAACGCTCAAGCTCAGGTCGTGCCCATAGCTAACAATGTATAAAAAATTGAGCGGAGCGAGATCGAACCCAGAGTAGCCCGATAGTGTGGATCGAGCCTAAAGGTGCATCTTGGCGTTTTTCGTAAGTGCTTCTTATTATTCCCTTAGTATCTTCTCTTCCATATTATTTTTATTGCTTTTCTTGTCATTTCCTCCCAGTACCTAAATCCTTGATCTTCGCTCTTCTAGCTTCATATTTTTATGTCTCGTCATTAATGTTCTTTTTCTAATTTCTATGTATAGATAATAATTGTAAAATGGATATAAAGTATATGGTCGTACATAGATTTATTCTGTGCTCAATCAATATTTAAGTGGCGATAGAGTTTTAATACTTCTGAAATGAATATTTACAGAAATAATAATCCTGTTTCTACAACTACCGAAGCAATATTCAACACTGCCGTTTTTCAACGTCACGAAAACGTTGCTCGTATTGTGCAGCCACGAGTAATTCAACATAAAATTCTGAAAGGCAACGGAAAGTGTTCGGGCAGGCATTTAAAGTCTCCCTATAAAGTGGACGGTAGGGCTATTAAAAGCTTACATTTCGTGATAAAAAAGCAGATTATTTTCCGCATGTTTTCAGCCAAATTTATACGTATGTTGATCATTACTAAAAGCAGCGGTAAAGACGAAGCCTCTGCACATGACGTATGATTTAAAACGCCGAAAAAACCAACAGTTTTCAGCAATTAAAATCACTTTCAAATAAAATTAACCATAATTACAACACAAACACATTCACAAAGCGAACATCCACTTTAAGGACAGACTCGCATATTAGCTGCATAAAATTTTCGGTCGAACTGTGTAGAACAGCCGAAGTTACAAAGAGATGGCTTGATGAGGTCTCCTTGAAGCTTGCATTTGATAATACTAAATTCTATTCGTGACGGAAGCGCATAACAATAAAGCCGAAATTACTGTCGTTCTAAAGCCCCTAAGTAGCGTTTTAATTTCGGTTACAAAGCGAATTAATTATATTTGTTAGAGATTAATTAATCTGAAGCTCGCGCTTCAGAAAAAAATAAATTAATTTTCCAATATGAAAATTCGTAGAACCTAATTATTGAAGTGCAGTTCCTACAGAATAATTTTGTCAGCCTCTCTATATTTCATGAATCATGATAAACATTGGAATGTAACAAACGCACAGTTTTTCAGTTGAGCGATTTCACTCTTCTCGTTTGTTAGAGTTTTGGAGGAACGCCAAATTTTATATCGCCGAGAGCGCCAAAATCCCTTGAACCGACGTTGTTCGGAATTATTAATGAATTCACTCGTTTATTTAAGGTACACTCAGTGAACAGTTCTAAGAGGAATGCTCTCGTCTTCAGCAGAAATACCCTTTTTCAATAAGCCTCCCGTAAAATACATTAAAATTTTGCACGGCCTACAATTAACAAAATTTTAATTTAACTTCGGCAAAATCCCTTAAAGTAAATTGTCTTACTTCATTCGATTCACGGCAGAAGTGCAAATGTTAAATTTAGCGTCTTCTGCTTAGAATTATGAAAAGAAGCTTTAGCACGTCTCTCGCTTTTCACGAAATATTCCTGGGATTATCCGATTTCAATTAATAAGTTACCTGTATTTAACACAATGTTGCACTTCCGTACTACCCCCAACTTTGGAAGGTAAAAGGAGCAACGATTATGAATGAATTGAAAAAGTTACGGTAGAAAATTCACCAATTAACACGAACTAGAACATATGATTATAAAACATTAATAGTACGAGATTTTACTTTCGAGAGGAACGAAAGAATTCGAGATCTTGAAGACCTGACTGTTGAATAAATAATCGCAACAAAAGACGTAATTAAATTGCAAAATTCGTCTTTAGGACTCTTTGACCAAGTCTGTTATTATACGAGGAACGTTCGCTTGATAATACCAATGCATTTTCCACAAGATTCGGTCCTGCTGTATTTATCTGCACTTTTTAGAAATGATACGCAATAAAAAAACTGGAATGATACTGCTCGTAACTGGCCGCTCCGAAAGCTCCTCCGAAATTTCAGCAGTTCTCCAGCTTTAAGGCGTCAAAGAACTTATGAGTGGTTATTTGGCAAAATGTTTTTTCTTGTCTTCTACGAGCCGTTAAAAAGGTTGGGCTCTGCAATCCCATAATTTAATGAAATCTCGAGCTTTTCGGTTGCGTTCTGTGAAACCTTTTCTCTTTACAGCACACTCATCCCATAAAATATATAACTTTTCTTATTTTTAGAATTAAGCTTCTACAAATTTCACAGCATTGTATAATATACTAGCAAATACGAGGAACCGATATAAATGTTTAATGTATACTACTAAATATGAATTTTTTGTTAATACGTATGTTAATTCAAGATAACTTAAGTTTCTGGTTTTAAGTATACTGTTCAGGTTACAACAGAACCGTATTCCAAGTATGCGTTATACAATTTAAACATATGCGAATGTCTTGAATTATTTAACACTAGCTGAAGTTAACCCGCGTTGCTCGGAGGCTAACCAGTTACATAAAAGGTTGTTTAAAAAACTTTAAAAATTATAAAAATATATTTGTTCTTTTACTAAAACAAATAGAAATAACAGAAAGTAGAACAAGAAGATTTAACCAATATCACACAAACAAAATATTTCAAACAAATAAATAAAAGCTGCTTCGAGAATTATTTAGTTAAATGAAGTAGGTAGTTTCCACTAATCTATTGTTTATTTTTAGACAATATTGGCTATTTTGTCCTCTGGAACCAGTATAACTAATCAAGCTGGTGTACTGACCCTTGAGCATGCCACATACAATTGTTCATGCGAAAAACAATTTTCTCTCAGGTCAATACTAGCTTCTTTTAAAGACTGTCCCTGAGATTTATTAATTGTCATGGCAAAACACACTTTAATAAGGAATTGCAACCTTTTAAATTCTAAAGAGTAATCAGGTGGAATAAGTGGTATTCGCGCGATGAACATAGATTCCCCCTGTGCCTATCCTGTAAAAATGGGTGCATATAAAATGCGGTAGTGAAAAATTTCAAAGGAAAATAGAAATCCTCCTGATGCTACTGTTTCACAAACTGTAGGTACCATATGTACCTGATTTTAACATATATCTACTAAATAGATCAACTCATTAACCTATTTATCGCCATTTTGCACGACAATATTTGAAACCTGGTCTAACTCTCTGTAACGTGTTGAACAATTTGCGTACTCTCTCATGGTTGTCAATCCTGTAGATTGGTTGGGTTCAACACAACGGATTTCCACTTTTCCCTATCTGTGGCTAACCTCTTCATTTGTCCGTACGTACTACATTTCACGTTTGACTTATATATTGTATTCTTGGCCAGAAGGGCGGGTTTTTACCTTGTACCATTCCTTCCACTATTGTTTCCAGTAGACTTTTGTGCCTAAGGATGTGCCCTATAAGTGTATCTCTTCTACGTTGTATATTTTTCATAAGCATTCTTTCTTCTTGTGCCCTCGCCAGCACTTTGTCATTCGTCATTCGGTCTATCCATCTAATTCTTGGCATCTTTCTGAGGTACCACATGTCGAATGCTTCAAGCCTTTTTTCCTCTCTTTTGGCTATCGTCCATTTCTCGCACCCGTATAGTGTAATTCTCCAGACAAACGTTCTTAAGAGTTGTTTTCCTTTTGTTAATGATATTCTGTTTGAAGTTAGCACTTTTTTCTTTTTGTAGAATGCTAGTTTTGCTTGCTGTAACCATCTTATTATTTCTGTAGAGCTTCGACCATATTTTGTGATTGTACTCAGAGCCGGACTGGGGGGCTGGGCGATCGTGCACTAGCCCGATGGGCCGGTGGTCGTGGGGACCGGTGGTCTACTGGTTAACCACGACCACGTGTTAACATGTTACCATTTCTTGAAGAATGAGACAATTGTTTTCGCAATATTCAGAAGAATTCTTATGCATATTTCTCCCTCAAAGTATCTACAAATATCATGTATGGATTTCTTGCAAGAATACCGCATGGTCTAGAACACTTTACTATCCCTGAAGAAATTTTGCTAAAATTTCATAAAATTGCGGAAGACTGAAGAGTTTATAAATAAAGTAAATGAGCAATTCTTTAAAAATAAAATTCCGCTTGACGTTGTCGTTAAGAAAGAGAACACGAAAGTAAAAAAAAATCACGGCGAAAGTTGTGATTACAAAGCCCCACAAAATCCAGCTATAAATAACAAATTTAGAATATAAATTTTTAATGTAACTATATGGACAAAGTTGGTTCCAAGTGAAATAAGTTGCAATCAGCCTTACCAAAGAACAAATTGAACAGGATGATTATGACGCTGAAAACCGTACTGCTGATCACAACTTCTTGAAAAATGTATAATTTGTTGCTACTAATTCTGAAGAAATATAATTTATATTCTGACGCATACCCTGATATAGCAAAAGCATATTAAGTAGTTATTTATGAAACAAGTTGCAAGATCACTTTATATCCTATCTTTGACGGCGTACTATGTTACTTTACGGCCCTACGGCCATAATATGTATTTATGTACCGAGAGCGTTATGAGGATGGTTGTGTTCGAGGGGTATAAACATCAAGTAATACCCGTGGTACATATTACATTTTATTTTCAATTCTGAATACGTAAATAAATTGAAAAGCTTGAAAAGTCTAAAAAGCATTCTATACCTCGTATCACAGACATAAATAACAAATATTAGATCATTGGAAAATAGAGTACTCACTTTATGGCCTGCTAAACGACACTAAATGGATCGCAAGAGCTATTTATGAAACAAGTTGCAAAATGTGGATGATTTTAGGGGGATACGGAAAGTTCGTTCCCCACATTTCGTTCCCCACATTTCGTACCCCACATTTCGTTCCCGGGACATTTCGTCTCCCCACATCTCGTACCCGGAAACTTCGTTCCCGAGCAAGCTCAATTTGTCTCCTAGATTACAGGGTGTTGAAAAACGAGTGCAGCGATCGGAATACATTTAAAAAATAAAATATATTTTAATTAATTTATTTACTATAATAAACTTATAAGAACAAAATAAATTGTATATATTAAAAATGACGGTTTAATCTAAGTATATTCTTGATATTTTGTATAGGGCCATAATTTCTCATTCTGAACTACTTTTCTTAGTAATATTTTGCTGTATCATGAACAAATAGGGTAGTTTACCTGAAAAGGTAATTTTTGCTTAACTGTTAAGGCCGACTTGTTTTTGAAAAACTTAAAATTCTGTACAAACCAAGCAGGTATTATAATTCTTATAACATTTTTACGTAAAACTAAAAATAAAATGTAATTCCCATTTGTAAACTCAAGCCGGGGACATACTGTATATAGTTGTTGTAAGTTTATTATAATAAATAAATTCATTAAAATATCTTTAATTTTTCTAACTGTATTCAGATCGCTGCACTCGTTTTTCAGCACCCTGTAATCTTGGAGACAAATTGAGCTCGGTCGGGAACGAAGTTTCCGGGTACGAGATGTGGGGAGACGAAATATCCCGGGAACGAAATGTGGGGAAGAAACTTTCCGCAAACCGCTTTTAGGAGTTGTAAATGTTGTAAATTACGACGAGTGAAATAAACACTAATTTTGCATTGCGTTGCATTTAAAATGTTTTACAATTCTCTAATAAACAATTTTTTTTTACCTTTTCAGTAACAAAAAGTATGTAATTTTGACATTAATAATGAGTAAAACGCTCTTGGAACCTGCACCTTCACTGGTGAATTGGTGAAGAGTATATCTTCGACCAACTTTGCCGGGTTAGTCTCTCTGCGCAAGGCTACTAAAGATGACAGCTTAGCTGTCAAATTACGTACTTCTTCTGATCAAAGTGCCCTATTCATTAATGAATGTTGGCAACAACTTCGGCAAAATTTTCTCTGTCTTTAGCTGTTCCGATCAATGTATGGGTATTCATATATGTTCAGTCTCTGGTATTTTTGAGCCAAGAGCATTTTCTTCGACCTAGTCCCTTTTTTCCATCGATTTTCCCTTCCATAATGAGCTGTAAGATGTTGTATTTATCATTTCGGTATAAGCGTCCCAGATATGCTGTTTTCCTTTTTCTTATAATTGTTAGCAGTTGCTTGTCTTAGTGCATTCTTCTCAGCACATCTTCGTTTGTAACGTGTTCTGCCCACGATATGCGCAGCATTCTTCTGAATATCCAGAGTTCAAACACGTTTAATCTCTTTTCTGTGTTTGCCTTGAGTGTCCAGGCCTCGACTCCGTATAATAGCACTGAGTATATGTAACATTGCATGTATCTTGTTGCAAGTTGCAAGCTGCGGTTCGTAAGTAACTGTTTCATTCTTAGGAAGGACGCTCTTGCCAATTCTATTCTTGTTTTTACCACCAGATCCGGGTCGCCATCTTCCGTTAACCAGCAACCAAGGTATTTGAATTTTGTTACCTTCATGATTTGTTGGTTTGGGTGGGTGGGTTTGTGCTATTGGTATTTTGCTGAATATCATGAATTTTGTCTTCTTAATGTTTATTTTTAATCCGGCTGCGTCTTCTTCTCGAGTTATTGCATCCATCAAACGCTGTAGGCCCTCTAAGCTATCTGTAATCACTGCCGTGTCGTCCGCATGCCGTATATTGTTAATTAACTCACCATTTACTTTTATGTCATCTTCTGTGTTTTCTAAGGCTCTTCTAAAGATATCTTCTGAGTAGATGTTAAACAATAAAGATGAGGCGACACAACCTTGTCTAACGCCCCTTTTAATTGGGATAACTTCGGTGTATTCATTATGCAACCTTACTGTGGCATTCTGGTTCCAGTAAAGATTTTTGTTGGCGTTCATGTTTTCGTATTCCAGGTCTTTCTCCGCCAGTATTCTCATTAATTCGCTATGTTTAACGCGGTCGAACGCCTTTTCGTAATCAATGAAACAAATAAAGACATCTTTCTGCTGATCTCTACATTTTTGCAATAGTACTGATAAGCTAAATAGCGCCTCTCTGGTTCCAAATCCCTTCCAGAATCCAAATTGTGAATCACTTGGATCGTGTTCACATTTCTTGTATATATTACCATGTAGGGTTTTTAAAAATACGTACTTAGAGGTTGTTAAATATTTGTGAGGTAAGAGGTTTTCAACATATTGTATTAATAACGACAACTAATTAGTTGAAATATTTGTACTGGATTGAAAAAACCTACTTTACGACCCGCTTAATGGCTTTGGTTGTCAGTTTGACAAGCAATGACATCGTAGGTTGCCAATCAATGCTGTATCCACCACGTGAACAACTAGAGTTTATTGCCCTTGTTTTTACGGCACGGGTCATAAACCCCTTCTTATGCCCGTGTGAGATAAATAGCTGTTTATTGTTAGTGAAAAACATTTCATTTTGACATTAATAATAACAACTAAAACGTTGACATGTTAGTACACGATTGCAAAAAATATTTAAAACACGTTCTATTTCACAAGTTGCATATGAAAGATCCTTTTATAAACTAACATTTATTTAAATAGAGGAAGTACCTACTTGTCTGAAGCTCATTTGGTGACTTTCTTGTTAAGTTTATCTGAAAAAGACGTTGTAGTGTCTCTTGAAAATGGTGACATTTTGCATAAACTGACATACGTTAACTTTATGTCGGAATACCAGAAATTAGGGCACATGTCAAAAGTATTTAACATTAACGACTTTAATTGCGCGTCATATTTTATGCCTCACCACGGATGAACAAGGCAACGTATTTGCACGCCTTTTGTGTGTATATAAGTGTAAAAACATGAAAAACGTACTTGTAATTTAATATTACACCTTAATATTAATACTATATTTGTTTCTTTTTTAATTTATACAAAGTAACACCAATGTGCAGTACGAGTTTACTAATCTTTCTTATGTTTTTTAAATATTTTTTGTATTATCTGATTGATGTTTTTGGAGTATATATTTTCCTTTGAAAAGAAATATTGTTTTTATGTGTAATAATTAGGTTTGTTTGCCTTATAAAAAGAGCCATTTTTAAAAGGGGCCGGTTCGGTGTCATTCGCCCAGGCCGGTTCAAACAACCAGTCCGGCCCTGATTTGTACTTCCGAGATATTGAAACTCTACTACTTCTTTATCATCTCGTTTTCTATTCTAATGTATGTTGGTAGCGTTGCAGTTTTTGCGCATACTAGTATTTTTTTTATATTTATTTTCATGTTGTATTGCTTCAGTATGCGATTCATGGCATTTAAGGTTAATTCTAGGTCATTTTCTGTTTCCGCCAGCAGTGCTATATCATCGGCATATCTGATCATTTTTACTTTCTCGCCATGAATCTTGATGCCAGGGTCTATTTCCGCATTTAGTTCGTTGTTGGCTATTTGATTGTAAACATTGAACAATATTGGTGATAACGCGCATCTCTGTCGCACGCCTTTATTAATATTCGCTTCCCTGATTGTATCCCCCCACCTTTATAATAAATTGTTTTCTGTTCTTTGTATAGCGAATATATAATGCGTCTATCTCATAATTAAGATTTATTTCCATAGCATTTCAAATAATTTAGACCACTGCACATTATCAAATGCCTTTTCTATATCAATAAAAGCGATGTAAATGGGTTTATCTTTCCTTATCCCTTTCTCAATTAGTAGTCTGAGTGCTAGTATTACTTCTCTTGTGTCCGAGTTCTTTCTGAAACCAAATTGTTCTTCTGTTAGTTGTTCTTCAATCAGTTTGTTAATTCTCGTTTGGATGATTATGGTTAATATCTTCGTACGCACCTCTTAAACTCTTTACTGACTTATACATGCAATACCAAGGAGAGTAGAATAGGCAACTACCATCACCTTTCATGGGAATGACACAGTGAGACATTTGTACTCCATTTACCATAATATTTTCCACCCTCTTAAGGGACGAATTTCGAAAAATCCCTTCTTAGTGCACCTCTACAATATAAGAAGAATCGCCATGCAAAATGTCAGCTTTTTAGGCCGTGTGGTTCTTGAGATACAGTGATGAGTGAGTGAGTGAGTCAGTGGGGACACTTAACTTTATATATTTAGATATACTTTTATAAACCTCGGTTGATAAGTAGTAATATCTGTAACTTAGATAAAGATCTACTTCAAGTAAACATTGTAGTTGAAGTTGTATAAAAATATTTGAATGTAAAAAAGTAAAAAATACAGAACTGGCACTAAGGATGCAAACAACATATCAAATTACATAAAATATCTTATTAAATATTTGTTGTGCCAAAACAATTTTTAACTAAAGATATTTAAAATCGTATTTGTATTCCACGATACATTCTCTTTATAACAGGACATAGGGCGGTTGGAACTGTAGTACACGACTCAACAGATTCTGCTACCATAATTCGACTACAGTGATACCTCGCGAATTGAAAATTAAAGTAATTACAGCTTTTTGAATAACAATGCTCGATTTCAAATAAATTGCTAGTTAACATTATTTTAGTACCTGATTAATCAAATTGCATTCTCAAGAGAGCAAACCGCTTTTACCTACAGCATCTAAAATTAAATACACTAGAGTACTTAAATGTTTATTGTGCCTCGTTGCCGCTGGGAATGGTGACATAGTGGAATTTCAATTATACAAGACTCCGCGCAGAAATTCGAATTTGCGAAATTAAGATCTGCTGTATATACAGTGTTTCCCGGCTGTTTCCCGCAATTCTTTTGTAATATGTATGTAAGACTGACCAAAAACTGTTATGTGGACTTTTACCTTTTATTCCACTCCTTAAAAAGTAAAAAAATCGGTTTTTAAGACCAGTCAAAAATTGAAACAATGATATTAAATTGAGATTTGGTACACACAAATTCCCAATCAAGTACAATTAATCCGGCGAATTTGAGTTAACTGGGGCAATCCAATGGCGTAGATTTTTTAAATAAATTTTTTATGCAAAAGGAGAACTTATGTTACGTTTTTAGGTGCAGCACTAATACTTAAAAACAAGTTATTAGTAATTGAAGTTCGATCGTTCTATCCCATATTTACAAGCTGTCTTTTCATCTTTTGTTAGGTCGTCCCACACTTCTTTGGGCAAACGTAAGACGCATCGTCGTAAAGTACCACTTTACTCAACGATTTTGATTTTTTTTTTAATATACATTATACCAGCTCAGCAATGGTTGCTATACATGGTAAACTTAAAATAAATATATGACATTATTCATCACGAGTGAGGTCCATGCGGCCTCTAACAATAGTAATTTTAGCACTAAAAAGTTGGTTTGTTATTATTATTTTAGTTGAAACTGTTTTATGAGCACATAATGTCATGGTTGGTAATCAGTTCACTATGAGTAATTATTATTGCTATTATTATTACTCACTTCTGTTTACTATGGGAATAGGGTATTATTCACTATCACTTGTAAGCAGGTCTCTGGCTAGCTTCCTTTTTAATCTGGTGTGTAGTGTTTTTGAGCCCAATTGAAAGTATACTGCACCAGTGCATTGGTCTAGATTGTTGTAAAATTTCCTGGACATTTTGGTAATAAATTCTTGTACAGTGGGCATATTAGCTTCTCTGTGTAGTTGTGTATTTCTAACGAACCATTCTGCATTAGTGATGGTGCGCAATACCTTATTTTGTAGTATTTGTAATTTATTGATATTTGTTTTGGATGTTGCGCTCCAGACACAGCAACCATAAGTAAATATTGGTCTAATTATGCTTGTATATATTAGTATGCCGCAATTTATTCTAAGCGCGGACTTTCTGTTGAGGATTGAATACAGCATGTTTAACCGAGCATACGATTCTGATAATTTCCTGTTGATATGGTAGCTCCAAGTTAGTCTTCGGTCTAGGTATATACCTAGGTATTTAACGGCGCTGTCTTTAGGATTCCAATCGATTGGCGTGTTATTAATATTTATTCTTGGTGGATCATCGGGTCTGCGAAGGGTGAATATTTTAGACTCACATTTGGTAGCATTTATTTTAACGCACCATTTTTCAAACCAATTATGTAGTTGATTCACCCCTAGTTGCAAATTGCGTGCTGCTTGATGAATATCACGGTCTTGTGTGATGATGGCGGTGTCATCCGCGTACATGGCAAGATTTGTAGTTGGTATTGTAGGAATATCGGACATAAATATATTAAAAAGTATTGGGCCCATCATCGAGCCTTGTGGGACACCGGCTGAGCTTGTCTGGATGTAGAAAAATATGATCCTACTTTCACTTGAAATGTCCTGTGCGTTAGAAACGACTTGATGGTTTGCACGAGATATGAAGGAATGCTCATTTTTAACATTTTGTATAACAGTCCATTAATCCAGATTCGGTCGAAGGCTTGTGCTACGTCCACAAATGTGATTAGCGTATGCGATTTGTTTTCGAAGCCTTCCTCTATTATCTCAGTGAGTCTTAGTATTTGATGACTTGTAGAGTGATGACTTTTAAACCCGAACTGTATTTGTGGTATAGCGTTGTTATCTTCTAAGAAACTCATGAGTCGATGCTGAATTATTCGTTCTAGGAGTTTGGACAGTGTGGACAGTAGACTTATTGGTCTATAGCCTGCTGGATCGCTGTGTTTCTTCCCAGGCTTGGGCAACATAAGAATAAGTGCGTGTCTCCATACTTCTGGAAAATATCCTGTTCTTAGACATGAATTAAAGATAGCTGTCAGATAGGCTATGGATTTATCTGGAAGATTTTTAAGAAGTATGTTCGGTATCATATCGCTTCCAGGGGCTTTATTATTTGTCAGCTTTTTAATATACTGCTTCACTTCTGCGGGTGAGGTTGGCTCAATTAGCATTGTATTACCGGTGGAATTATTGTTTACTTCTGTCACAATCTGTTGGATGTGTTCTGCGTTGCTTTCCTCATATTTTGTGGTGAAGACTTGCTCAAGATGTTTGGCGAAAATGTCACTTTTTTCCTTGTCCTCTGGATACGCTCGATCATTTACACGAAGAGTGGGGATTATGAGCGGTTGCTTGAGGATTTTTTTTGTGGCTCTCCACATGTTGGGGTCTCCGTGATTTAGGCTTCCTATGTAGTGATTATAAGATTTGTATCTGTGCTCATCTAATTTTTTCCTGGCTAATCTTATTAGTTGGTTTAGTCTAACGTTGATTTCCGGATCACGTGTTCTTTGCCAAGTTCTTCTTATCTTATTTTTTTCTTTAATGAGGTTAAATATATTTGGCGGAGGGTTTAAATAATTGGTGTATCTCTTTGGTTTTTTCGCATCAGTGGAATTATCTACGGCTTGGTTAATTGCATTTTTAAATGTTTCTACAGCGATGTTGATGTCATTTTGTGAGGCCAGATTGGTAGGGCAGGATAGCTGGTCATTCATTGATATTTTAAACAAGTTCCAGTTTATTGGTCCGTTTATTAGTTTCGGAGATTTTGGATAAAATTGGGGAGAGTAGGTTAGGTCAACAACTACAGGTAAATGATCAGAATCGAGCTCTGTTAAGACAGTCTGTTGAATAGGTATGGTTAGGTTTTTATGTACTATTATGTCTAATATATCAGGCATGTGATCTGCCCTATATGGGAAGTAGGTGTAGTCCGGGGGTGCTGAAATTTGTAATGCCAGTTGAGACGCGAAGTTGTTAAGTTTAACACCGTTTGGGTTTGGCTTTCTGCAGCCCCAGTTAGTATGCTGTTTAGATCTCCTAGCAGCATTGTGGGCTCCACTCTGTTAAATATTCTTTGAAGTTCCTCGCATTTGAGTTGCCTGTTAGGTGATTTGTATGCACAAACCAATATTAAGGAGCTGTTATTTGCTAAGGTAAGTTTTATAGCAATGGCTTCTATGTAATTGATATTATGTAAGTCCATAGGTGTTATTAGTAGGCTACGTTTTGCAATTATGGCTGCTCCCCCCCATGCTATTGCTGCTTCCCTGTCTTTCCTAAAAATTCGGTAGCCAGGTATTGTGAATTTTTCATTGTCTACTAAATGCGTTTCGGTAACGCAAGCAATATCTATATTGTATCTTGAAATGAATGATATAAATGTTGACCGTTGTTTTTTTATCCCATCAGCATTCCAGTTTGCCAGTGTTAACTTATTTATTAGGTTATGATTATTTGCCGCCATTGAAAAGCATCGGAATTATGGATATTATGAAATTTTTTATTTGATCTACATATGGTGTTAACATTTCTAGGATATTCTTGAGAATTTTAGAGATAAGGGGGTCTGAGCTGGTTGTCTGCTGGTTATTGTTTGCTGAATTGGTGTTAGCATTTGTGTAATTTCCGGATAAAACATTAGCGTAATATAATGGGCTTGAAGTAATATTCCCAGTTATAGGTGCATTGGGGTTAGTTGGTCGAATTAAGGATGAATACTGTGTAGACTGATTATGCGGACGAAGTTTGTTGCTAAGCTTCTTAATGTAAGGGCATCCCTTATAGTTCGCCGAGTGTTCACCGCTACAGTTGACACACTTTGGTTTAGTTTCTGGGAGCTTTTGACATTTACTGTAGTGGTGATGTTCAGGACACTTAACGCAGCGTGGTGGAAGGTGGCAGTAGTTCTTGGTGTGCCCCACTAGCTGACAGTTAGTGCATTGTGGCATATCACTGTTTTTACGACGTGGTTCTACCGTAATCACGCAGTATAGAAGTCTGTTTAAGTTGAAAATGTCTTTCGCGTTGTCTGTTTTTTCTAGTTCAACCGCAACAATTGGTATAGGTAATTTTTTGTGGTTAAGTAATCTGGTAGTTTTGATAACGGGATACTTTAATTGGCGTAGTTCCGAAAATATCTCTATTTCGGATATAGAAATAGGAACATTTCTTATGATTGCTGAAATGTTAGCTTTTTCTGGGAGTTGATAAGTGTAGTAATTCATGTTGTTATCATCGTAATACTTAGTAAGTGCTCTGAACTCTTCAGAACTATTTAAATTAATCTTTAACTGGGTACCTTTAAAAGAAGTAGTGAAATCATCTTTTTTAATGACATTCTTGATATCCTTTATAATGTTTTGATAATGGGTACCGTTTGGTAAAAATATAGGTGGAATCTTGGGCTTACCTGATTCTTAAGGTGGACTAGGTGTTTTATTTAATGATTGCGATTGGCTGGTAACTTCTTGCGTGTATGACTGCATCTGGCTTGATTTTGATTGTGTGGGCTGGAGCGCGTGATATCTGTTTTGGGAAAGCAATGCCTCGCTATTAAACATATATCGTTTGTTTAGGTCATTTTCTGGCGATGGTAGCGGTCGCTTTTTCTTATTTATCTCGTCGATGTGTTCACCTTCCGTTTCCATTTGGTTGGAGGTAGCATTTGAACCGTGGTTCTAATGATGTTTTAAGAGGAGATAAGTTAGGTTGATCCATTTTTGTTTCGGTTATCTGTTAGCACCGTGTGGTTTCACGATTTTAAGTTCAAGTTCGCCGCTATCGACGCCGATAGCGGCGATATCGTTCACTTGGGGTAGCACTCCCGAATTGAGCACAGTCGCGGCGATTAGTTAAGTTAATTTATTATAAAAGTTACTATTTTATGAGGGAATTAACTCACTAGTCTAAACACATCCGTTCAGTAACACTGGCGTGAGCGGACTCGATTTTGAATTTAAAAATATAGTAACGCACTACATTTCTACGTTTAATAAAGTGGTACTTTACAACATAGCAACCCTTATAGCAGAGCAAAGGCTGTTAACATGAAATGTACTATAAAAAAATTGTGCGGTAAAATTGTCATTATGACATTAAAATGACTCAAGTTGATATTTACGATACCTGAGTAGAAAAATTGTTTATTTGTTGTTAATTTTTAGTAAACAAATGATATGTCTAACGTAATTGCACCCCCCCCCCCGACCCTATAAATTAAAAATAATATTGTTTCAATCTCAAAAAACTTTGCAACCATCGAACAACTTTGGATCAAACTAGTGTTTAAAAATACAATTTTGATATTTGGTGCAGTTCATAGCAGACACGAGTTTTCTTATGCAGAATTTCTTGATTCACTGGAGGACTTAATTTCTCTGACTACACCCATTTCAAATTAAATTATATGTGTAGGAGACTTTAATATAGATGTTTGATTCACACAGATGCGTGCATCAAAACCTTTTTGATTATAATTAATCACGTAATTCAAGTCATAACTGTTTTATCTCATTCAAAGGTCGTGGTAAAGCCAAATTTGCATCTTGCCGTATTTGTTTGCCTCTGTTAATGTTGGAAAGGAATTTGTAAGCTTCCCTTAATGGCTTTAAAGCGGATGGATACATTTTCTACTAGAACTTAAGCCGACTTAGCATATTTGGGAATCATGGGTTTATGGATTTCGTTCAATTGCCTCATTGAGAGAGCTTAGCATTAAGGTTTCTTAGAATAAGCATTTTTCCTAAATAACGTGCGATGCTCCGATTGGCTACGCAGGATCGCCTCAGCCAATAGTGTTTGAGCTTGCCCCTCCTTGAATTGGCGAGTTCGTCTCGCTGTAAATTCAGAGTTAGTTAGATTCAGAGCCTCGAGGAAGCAAGTTCAGCTATGCTTTGTGCTAGTTTGCGTTTCGGTCTAACTCCCTGGTAAAGTCGTTTCCAGGTTGTTTTGTGTTACGGTTACGCGCAATTCGCTATTTTCGCGTGGCCAATCCAAGCGTGTCACAACAGTTGAAGCTTTTGTAAAAAACCATCGGTCCATCAGTGACGTTTGTAATCGTTGTTACTCAATATACTCGTGTTTGTTAAGTCTTGTTTCACTCCAACAACTAACTGAACCCAAGT
This sequence comes from Agriotes lineatus, assembly GCA_940337035.1. NCBI lineage: Eukaryota > Metazoa > Arthropoda > Insecta > Coleoptera > Elateridae > Agriotes > Agriotes lineatus. Next base: position 216,520,528 of record OW679194.1, read on the forward strand.
TAGGGTTATTAAGTGGCAGTTCCCGGCAATCCCATTGAACCGGAACTCGCAGTGGATTAATTGGGGGCCCCATTCGTGGAAGCCTCTTATCAAGTTAATCGTACAAAAAACATTGGTCCTTCGAGCCGGATGTGGAAGAAGCTAAAAAACGCGAGTGTACAAGTTTCCAGTAGCTGGTGGATGCAATTGCTCCAACATCGTTTCGTCGGAGAGCGTCAAGAAGCTTCGCCAACACCAGGAAATTCAACCATCGAGAGCTTACACCGAGTCCAGGTCCCACGTCAAGCGGCAGCGATCGGCAGCGGGTTGGTTTTCTGTTCGTCAAGAAGTTACTACGTTCTCAAATCAAAAGTAAGTCCTTTTCCATTACACCTTCGTTTAGTGCGGTTTTTTGCTTGTGTCAGTCATGGTGGAAACTCGTTCGACATCAGCGGTCATGTCGGAAACTCGCACTTTAACCACTCGTTGCAAATTCATAAAAGCCCAAGTAGATCGTTTCAAAACTCTATTTCATAGAATTTCTTCGTCCAGCCCCGTGAAGGCTCACGAGGTCGGCAACTTGTCAGAAGAGTTTAGTTGTTTCCAAAATTTGTTGGATGAGTATAAGAAGTCAATGGAGGGCCTAATGGAGGCCGACGCTGAAAACTTTGATGAACTTTTCAATGAATTTGACTCTTTTATGACTCATTTTAGCGAGATTAGTAGCGCAGTAAAGGAATTCTTATCAAAAAATAAGATCAGTTCGGGTATAAATCCGAATGTAGGTCAAAATTCTTCGCAAAGTGGCCCTTCAGGAGAGCTCGCTGGATTAAGATTACCACCCTTAGATTTGCCTTCCTTTTCGGGGAAATTCGAGAATTGGGTTCAATTTCATGACTCCTTTACGTCGCTTATTCATAACAACGTTAATTTGACCAACGTTCAGAAATTTTACTATTTGATTTCTTCCCTTAAGGCAGAAGCTGCTAGTTCAATCTCGTCGTTAAAAGTTACCAACGATAACTATACCATTGCTTGGGACATTCTAGTCAAGCGATTTGAAAATAAGAAACTGATCGTAAAATCAAACATAAATGCGTTATTCAGTTTAGAGAACGTAAAAAAGGATTCACATTCGTCTGTTCAAAGGCTGCTCGATAGTGTAGTTAGAATTTTGGAAATTTTAAAGGCGTACGGGGAACCCACAGTCGACACCATACTAATACATATCATAGTTTCGAAGCTCAGCTCAGCAATGCAGACTGACTGGGAATTATGCAAACATGCCGGACAATTTCCTACTTTGCGAGAGTTGTTAGATTTTTTAGAGAGCAAAAGTCACTTATTAGGTTCGCTGGAAGCTGCGAAAATAGGTTCGAGTTTGGGAAATCAGGGATCCGAGCAAAAAAGTCATGCACGCGCTCATGTAGCCAGAGAGCAAGGTAATCACTCTTGTGATTTTTGCAAAAATAGTAATCATTCGATTAGCGCTTGCGAATCATTCTCAAAATTGTCGGTAAACGCTCGTATCGAAGAGGCGCGTCGTTTGAAATTATGCAACAATTGTCTCAAGCCCGGACATTTCGTGGTAAAATGCACATCGTCGAGATGCCGCGTATGCAGAAAAAAGCACCATACTTTACTGTGTTTGCGTCCAAAGCGCGACGCGCACGAAAATACTTCGTCGCCGCGTCCTGGACCGCCAGAATCCAGCAGCGACGCACGGGAGGTCGGGGCCGTCTCCCCGAGCGAGGCACCCGTCGCATCCGTTTCAGCAGCTTGTAGCCGTCCTGCAATCGCGGCGCCAGCGCAAGTTTTATTGTCCACGGTTAGCGTATTCGTAGAAGGATCCTCCGGGTCATTTTCCCGGGCAAAAGCTCTTTTGGACCCCGGATCCCAACTTAACTTAGTTAGCGCCGACTTGTGTCAAAATTTGAAAATTGAGAAACGAGGTAATATCACCTCACTGTCGGGTGTTGGTGCCAGGGCTCTGAACGCTGAATTCAGAGCAAACGTTCGAATCCGCTCCCGTAACGGGAAATACGAGGACATTTTGAGCTGTATTGTGTTAGACAAAATTACGGACCCTCTGCCGGCCCTTTCTTTCTCGTTGAGGGATTTGAAGATCCCACCAAACATTGTGCTAGCCGATTCAGATTGTAATACACCGGGAAAGATTGATCTTTTATTAGGCGCGAATGTCTTTTGGCAAGTGCTCTGTCAGGGACAGGTGAAATTGGGCCCAGAGAAGCCATTCTTAACAAAAACTCTTTTTGGTTGGGTTTTAGGCGGAAACATGAACATCGAAAATCGAGCGCTCATGCTTTCAAATAGAGTTCATTTAAGTGTAGCCGGCATCGAGCACGGCATTCAGAGATTTTGGGAAATCGAGGGGGCTTACGGTTCATCAGGCCGACTCTCTGCTGATGACAAATTTTGCGAAGACCATTTTCAATCGACTACGAAACGGGCGTCGTCGGAGCCGCGTAGGTTCATCGTGAGCATACCTTTCAGGAAAGATGCTCCATCGCTGGGAGACTCGCGCGGTATAGCGTTAAAGCGTTTCTATTCATTAGAAAACAAATTGTCAAAAAATCCCGAGTTGAAAACCGCGTATTCCGCATTTCTCAAAGAATACGAGTCGCTTGGTCACTTGAGCAAGGTGGACGACGAAGCGAGCCTTCCTCATCCTAGGTTTTATTTACCACATTTGCCAGTCATAAAGGAGGACAGTTCAACGACCAAACATCGCGTTGTTTTTGACGGCAGTTGTGCGTCCTCCTCCGGAGTATCGCTTAACGACCTTCAACATAAGGGCCCAGTGGTCCAGCAGTCGTTGTTTGCAATTCTTTGTCGCTTTAGGCAATTCAAGTACGTGCTGAAAGCAGATTGCGCCAAAATGTATAGGCAAATTCTCGTGGACCCCTCGCAGACGCAATACCAATTAATTTTATGGCGTGACGACAAAACCTCAGCGGTAAAATGCTTCAAATTATTAACGGTCACCTACGGTACTAAATCAGCCTCGTACCTAGCAACTAGGTGCTTGATACAAATCGCCCAGGAAATCGAAGCATCGCTTCCAGAGGCCTCATTAAGAATTAGCCGGGATTTTTATGTAGATGACCTACTGACTGGTTTTGAAAATAGGGCGGAAGCCATAAAAACGCAATTCGAAATTAGTAGCGCTTTGTCGGGGTACGGGTTTGAATTGCGAAAGTGGGCATCCAAGGACAGTGAAGTAGCTAGCGCCATTGGTGTAGATCGCGGCAGCATGGAGCCCATTTCTTTGACGGAAGACGCCACGGAGAAAACTCTCGGCATTTTTTGGGATACTCGGCGGGACGTGCTAAGTTACAGAGTAAACCCTAGCTGTTGCAAATCAGTTACCAAGCGGGCTATACTCTCTAGTATGGCTCAAATATTCGATCCCTTGGGACTACTTGGTCCAAGCGTTCTAACTTTGAAACTTCTCGTGCAACGGCTTTGGCAGTTGAAGTTGTCATGGGACGAAACGGTGCCCATGGAGATGCGCTCCAGATACGACGAACTCCATTCTTCATTACGCTCTTTGGGCTCGTTGGCAATTCCGAGACGGGTAATTTGCGATGACATAAATTCGATAGATCTCCACGGATTTGCGGACGCGAGTTCTGTAGCCTACGGGTGCGCCGTGTATATACGTTGCGTTGACGCGCGCGGTAATGTCACCACCAATTTGCTTTGTGCTAAGTCAAGGGTCGCTCCATTAAAAACAATATCCTTGCCTCGTTTGGAGCTTTGCGCAGCCTTACTGTTGGCTCGTTTGATTAAAACTATACTCGATTCCTCCGCATTTAAATTTGACCGCGTGTACTATTGGTCGGACTCCACCATAACTCTGCACTGGATAAATAAGGATGCGAGTAATTGGAAGACGTTCGTCGCGAACCGGGTGTCCGAGATTCACGAACTAAGCAATAGGGAAGAATGGTTTCACGTGCGTACAAATTGCAACCCGTCCGATATAATTAGCAGGGGAATGTTACCCCAGGAGTTACTCAACTCACGCTTGTGGTGGCACGGGCCAGAATTTTTGTCACAGGCGGACTTAAAACCCCAGCCCGTTAAAATTGATTCGGGTGAGCTAGCAGCCCAAGAGTCGCGCCCAGTAGTGGCCACTCTTCACCATCGCGTCCCAGAATTTGAACTTTTCAGGCGCTATTCCAGTTTTACAAAATTACAGCGCGTAGTCGCGTACTGCCTGCGTCTCGCGAGAAACAGAAACACCGAAACGCGCTGGTCGGGACCTCCAGCCATTGACGAATTGGAGGACGCGACTCGCCGCCTGATCAAAATTGCCCAGGCGGAAGTCTTTTCCGGAGAAATAGCAGTTTTGTCTAAAAAAGCGCCATTGCCGAAAAATAGTGCGCTGCCTTCTCTAAACCCATTTCTGGACGATCAGGGCCTACTGCGCGTGGGCGGCCGTCTAGAAAACTCCAATCTAAGCTTTGATCAGAAACATCCCCTTTTGTTACCAGCTAGTCACCCTTTGTCGTTACTAATCGTGAAGCAAGAGCATTTGCGGCTCTTGCATTGTGGACACTCGGTGTTACTGGCCTCATTGCGGGATAAGTTTTGGATCGTGAGAGCCAAAGACCTAATACGTAAAGTAATACACAATTGCGTGATATGCTTCCGGGCCAAGCCTAAGATGAATGAACACTTGATGGGATCACTACCCGAAGCTCGTGTCACACCCTCTCCCCCTTTCAGTAATTGCGGGATAGATTACGCGGGTCCCGTGTTTATAAAAAACAAATCCGGGCGAGGCGCGAAAGAAGTAAAGGCTTACGTAGCCCTATTTGTGTGTTTAGCCACGAAGGCTATTCATCTTGAACTCGTGGAAGACCTCACGACGGAGGCTTTCATCGCATCATTGAGGAGATTCATCTCCAGACGCGGTTTACCCTCCAACATATTTTCTGACAATGCTACCTGTTTCACCGATGCCAGAAATCAGCTATCGGAATTAAAAAATATCCTGTCAGGCTCTAGTGAGCAATGCATAAGGGAAGAATTGTCGAAACATAACATTAAGTGGAATTTTATTCCGGCACGCTCTCCGCACTTTGGCGGCATTTGGGAAGCGGGGGTAAAGTCATTGAAATATTATTTAAGGCGAATATCTTGCAATGCAAAGTTAACTTTCGTTGAGTATTACACCATGCTGACTCAAGTGGAGGCGATACTAAATTCCCGTCCACTCTGTGTTCTCCCTACCGACGCCTCATTCCCCGAAGTCCTTACTCCTGCCCACTTCTTGATCGGTCGGAAGCTGACTTCGTTTCCGGAAGCCCAACTCTAGGGCATACCGGAAAATCGTCTCAGCCGCTATGGGCTGGTCCAGCGGCTGTCCCAGCAGTTTTGGGATTGCTGGTCCCGGGACTACCTCCACCTCCTGCAGCGCCGGCCTAAGTGGAAGTCCTCCAGCACGTCTCTAGCCCCCCAGGTGGGCGACGTGGTACTCGTCCACGACGAGGCATCTCCAAGCTACCGTTGGCCACTGGCAATCATTTCGGCCACGTATCCAGGAGCGGATGGTGTTGTGCGTGTGGTGCAAGTGCGCGATTCCCGAGGGAATCTCCTGAAACGCTCGGTGCGTAAAGTGTACATCCTACCCAAAGACGATCATTGCGATCAAGGGCAATAAACATTGACTTTGCTCTTAGTTGGTAGTTTTCGCTAATTGAACCTTTTGCTAGGTTTAGTTGTTTCTTTGCTTGTATTCATGCTAGTTGTAAGTTATCTGTAAGACTCTTGGATTATCATCTGTCATTAGTTCTTGTTATGCATTTGATTATTTTGTAGTGTTAGATTTCAGTTTAATTTTGGGATTTAATCACGTCGTGCCATAGTCGGCACTTCGGGGGCGGCATGTTTGATTCACACAGATGCGTGCATCAAAACCTTTTTGATTATAATTAATCACGTAATTCAAGTCATAACTGTTTTATCTCATTCAAAGGTCGTGGTAAAGCCAAATTTGCATCTTGCCGTATTTGTTTGCCTCTGTTAATGTTGGAAAGGAATTTGTAAGCTTCCCTTAATGGCTTTAAAGCGGATGGATACATTTTCTACTAGAACTTAAGCCGACTTAGCATATTTGGGAATCATGGGTTTATGGATTTCGTTCAATTGCCTCATTGAGAGAGCTTAGCATTAAGGTTTCTTAGAATAAGCATTTTTCCTAAATAACGTGCGATGCTCCGATTGGCTACGCAGGATCGCCTCAGCCAATAGTGTTTGAGCTTGCCCCTCCTTGAATTGGCGAGTTCGTCTCGCTGTAAATTCAGAGTTAGTTAGATTCAGAGCCTCGAGGAAGCAAGTTCAGCTATGCTTTGTGCTAGTTTGCGTTTCGGTCTAACTCCCTGGTAAAGTCGTTTCCAGGTTGTTTTGTGTTACGGTTACGCGCAATTCGCTATTTTCGCGTGGCCAATCCAAGCGTGTCACAACAGTTGAAGCTTTTGTAAAAAACCATCGGTCCATCAGTGACGTTTGTAATCGTTGTTACTCAATATACTCGTGTTTGTTAAGTCTTGTTTCACTCCAACAACTAACTGAACCCAAGTTAGGGTTATTAAGTGGCAGTTCCCGGCAATCCCATTGAACCGGAACTCGCAGTGGATTAATTGGGGGCCCCATTCGTGGAAGCCTCTTATCAAGTTAATCGTACAAAAAACAATAGATGCGATAAATATTTGTAACCCTGCTACAATAAAATTATTTTTTATGTTGGATGCTTTCGGATACAAGCAAATAATTGATAAACCTACGCGTATTACTTCAACTATGATTGATCTAATTCTGGTGAATATGGAAACAAATGTTAGCGATGTTGGTGTAATAAATGTGCATGGTTTATCAGATCATTGTTTGACTTACGCTAATTATCCCATAGATGAAAAACTTTATAAAAAATCAATTTTGTATACCTTTTAGCCAATTTAATTACGCAATGTTTAACGCTGAACTTCAATCTTTACCATTAAGTACAATATACGATTTACATAATGTAAATGATAAAGTTAATTTTTTAAATAGCAATATTGTAAATTTATTAATCAACACACAATAGTACAATAGACTGATAACATTAAATTGATGATATCACTTCGCAATAAAGCTTTACAAAAATTCAAAGACACAAAAAAGCGTGCACATTGGGAATATTACAAATCTCTTGGTAATTACACCAATTTTGCTGTCAAACAGGAAAAAAGCGTACATAAATTATCAAATATATGTAAACGGCCATCAATCGTTGTGGAAAGAACTGAAAACAGCACATATTTATTTCAAAGCTGACAATTTTGCTATTCCTCCTGATCTTAACGATGTAAATGAAATAAACAATGTAATACAGCACTAAAGGCCAGTTTGGCCTATGGCTTGAATTATTTTATTCCATCTCTTCCTATCCCTTACTTCCTCTTCCCAGTTTCTTATTCCAGCTTCTTGCAGATCTTCTCTTATTTGTTGCCACCATGTTTTCTTGGGTCTTCCAACTTTCCTTCTTCCTTCTGGATCTTGTCTTACTATTTTCTGAAGTGGGACATTTTCTTCTCTTCGCATTACATGTCCAAACCACCTTAATATATATTTTCCTACAGTGGTGTATCATGACAAAAGCCTGAGAAGTCCGGACTTTTGGCACAAAATTTCAGGAAGCACCAAAATAGAATGATCGACAAAAATTATTTCACCTTTTCCCTAAAATATTAATTACCAGGCATACCGGGTGACACTGAGATCAGGGCCATGCCTATATCTTTTTTATTAATGAATCGATTTGGATAAAATTTTATGTGAAGATACTAGAGAATATTTGTGATTGACCTATAGATATAGTCAAAATGGCCGACTTCCGGTTTCACCGGAAATGATACCAACTTTTATTTTTTAAATGGCTCACCCGGTATATTTAATGTTTTTCGGAATCTGCATGTCAAATTACACTAGTGTTGCCAAATTTTTATTTTTTCAAACAGAAAAATATTTTTTTCAACTTTTATTTTTTACGATAGAAGGCTGTGACTTGAAAAAATATGTTCTAATTGACTCTAGCAACTAATAAGAATAGTTATTTTATCAATGAAGTCAATAACAAACCCTTATTAAAAGAACAAAGTTTGCTAAACACGTTTTTTTAAGAAAAACTGGCACCTACTAAGGGCCATCATGTCATTAAACAGAAAATGTAATTACAAATCTAACGATATGCATCATGCACTACTTTATCTTTATCTAAAATGGAAGAATAATTAATTAATTTTTGTTTTTAATATTTTTGTGTAATACCTAAGCAATTTGGCAACACTGTTGTATGTAATTTGAGTCGTAGATTGCAAAAAACATCAAATATATAGGTTAATTCGTTTAAAAAATATTAATGTTATTTCCGGTAAAACCGCAAGTTTGCCATTTTGATTATACTTGTATGTCAATCAGAAATGACGTCTAGTATCCGTGTATCACATTTCATCTCATTGTTACCCGGTATACCTAAAATGATCATAGCAGAATTTATTGATGTTTCTAACACTAAGTAAACTATATGCACAAAAGTTTAAGGGGCTTCTGGCGACAACCGTAGTTAATATGCCACTGTCTTTCTATGGTTGGCAAACGCCAGTTTAATGAATAAGAAGTAAATAAGTCAACTTCTCCTCTTCACTAAGCAAAATCTTTTCTAACACAGTATCACAATCATAGTTTCGTCGACATAACTATTGCTCCGCGATTGGAGTAAGTGTTCTGCATTTTTGATACTTTTACAAATCATCGCAGTTTTCACTGCATCTGAACCAGACATTTAGTTTTTAAAGCTTGAATACATCTAGGAAAGTGTATTGGGATTTGTTTACATTAACTATATCTTGAAGAAATATTAACTGTCAATGTGGTTCCTCCTTTCAAACAAGCGCAAATATAAAACAGGAGTTATAAGCAATGACTGATTTGGGTCTATGACAACTTAAATGACTTTCCACAGTTGCCATAACAAAACTATTAAGAAAATATCCATAATAAAGCGATATAGTATTCGCAAACAAAGTAATTTCCTGTCTCTTTTCGACAAGATTGCAAGGACAACTCAGCTTGTGTCTATGGAAGCTTGATATGTATACGAGTTATAAGTACGTAGAATTGTGCATCTCTATTATTTTTCATAAACTGTTGTAATTTTTACACTCAGAAGAGATATACGTATCTCTTCGTCCCATAATAGTGTTCTGTGATATCAAATCTCGACAAACCCTATTCGTTTTAAAATTCTATATTATATAGGTATAAAATAGATGTCGTAGCAACATTCATGATAATTGTCCCCCTAATTTGTTCTGTTGGCAATCCGTACACGTTTTGCTATGTCAGTTTCGTCTCAACACACAGTGAAATATTACCCAGAATCTTTTACTCCCTGCATCCGAGATGTTAGTTTACTATGAGTGACTTCTCGGCGGTCCATTTTAATATTTTATTACATCACGAGCAAGACAGAGGATTTCAAGGATAACCCGGTATCCTACAAAGTGCGCTTTGGCAGTTGTTCGTAACAAAAACTAGACTGTCTATGATTTGAAAAGCGAATAATAGATCTAGATTAGAACTTGAAAATAGTAAGCACGCTATTTCATCATTCTTTAAGTTTAAAACTAGACGAAAGTTACATTTTGTTTTCATGTCTCGCGTCTCTTGCTGTTAATGAAAATACATGACTTGGCGGTTAACTGATTTTAAACTTCCCGAAATTTAAAAACATTTCGTGAATATAAACTGCTTACTTTCCTGCAAAAAACTCGTTGGCTTAATCTTTTCCCCTAAGTTCTTCGTTGAAACTTGGGCTTTTACGAAATTTTACTTACAACTAAAAGATTTTAAAATGTTACTTGTTGCTGATACTTCCTCACTTATTATTTAAAATCACCAACACGGTCTAGCCACGTTTGTTTTTTCAAGATTAATAATAATTTCCAGTATAGGGAAGTAAATATACTATTGAAATGACAATAAATATACAAAAAACTGGTTTGCTGAAGAATCAACAACATCATTACTTATTATATATTTACATACATAAAATATTTTTAAGACATCACCTAAAGTTTCTTATGGCGTTCTTATATGATCTATTTTTATTTGAAAATATAAAATAAAATCAATTTACTTACTTAAAAAACGGTCATTAACAGCTGATGGGCGGAAATATTAATGGCAAGTTTCTTATTGTTGTGTCATATTTTTATCGGAAATATTTATCTGTATATATTTTTATAATTTAAAATAAATAAAATGCCGTAACTGTACAATATTCAGATTTTGATCACGGTGCTTTGATATATTAAGAATTAGAGCTGAAAAACACTTGTTCATGAATTTAAAAACTAACCTTCATCAGCTTTACAGGAAAATAAAGAATTGTTCGTTTCACTCTGAAATACTATAGAAACTTCAAGACTTGCTGCGACTTCATTACTAAACAAATCGCTTTGTTTTAGGTATTCGATTACACCCAGTATTACCTAGACCTCTCCAACGCCAATAAGAAGGGAGAAGCAGAGTGGGCTGTAGAATACAACTTCAGCTCCTATTATGGAATTACCAACATTACACCCCTTTCTCTACATAATTTAGCCGAAAAACTGACGCAGTACAGCCCTAGCGACAACCCAACCTTTACAAGGTAATTGTATCTTATCCGTTTCGGTAAATTACTAACGTGCCATCTCTTGGTATTAAACTGGGGAAACACCTCTAGCCCTTCAGGCTACTGCACCAGCCGAATGACAAATTAAGAAATATCTGGTAAAATATCTGGCAATTTGTAGGATTTAATTAAAACCGAAGTTGCGTTTTCCAGTGTAAAATTTTTAATTAACTTTTTCAAACTTGTTGCATAAAAAGCGCTATTGTAAAAATTAAATTGAGTTACTGCATATCCTGGTTTAAATATAACCACAAAATGTTCAAGGTAGATTTTAAAAAGTAAATGCTTATACTGGAGTGAAAATCTTGGCGACTTCATTTTCTTATTAAGTTTAATCAAACAGGATGATTCCTTGTGAAACGTGAAAATGTTAGCAAATGATTACCCGTTTCAATCTATGATAAACATGATAAACACATGTCTAAAACTGCTCGCTCTTTGAAATAATTAATAAAATTTTCCGAAAATTTGCTGGGTTTGCGGAAAGTTCGTTCCCCACATTTCGTACCCCACATTTCGTACCCCACATTTCGTTCCGGGGATATTTCGTCTCCCCACATCTCGTACACGGAAACTTCGTTCCCGGGCGAGCTCAATTTGTCACCTAGATTACACGGTGTTGAAAAACGAGTACAGCGATCGGAATGCAGTTGGAAAAATGAAAGATATTTTAATTAATTTATTTATTATAATAAACTGATAAGAACTATATACAGTATGTCCCCGGATTGATTTTACAAGAGGGAACTAAATTTTTTCTTAGTTTTACCAAAGAGCATATGCTCTTTGGTTTTACATAAAAATGTTATAGGAATTATAATTCCTGCTTGGTTTGTAGAGAATTTTAAGGAAATTTTCAGTTTTTCAAAAACAAGTCGGTCTTGACAGTTAAGCAAAAATTATTTTCTTTTCAGGTAAACTACCCTTTTTGTTCATGATAGGGCAAAATATTACTAAGAAAAGTTGTTCAGAATGAGAAATTATGGCCCTATAAAAAATATCAGGAAGATACGTACCTACTTAGATAAACCGTCATTTTTAATAAATACAATTTATTTTGTTCTTATCATAAATAAATTAATTAAAATATCTTTCATTTTCTAACTGTATTCCGATCGCTGCACTCGTTTTTCAACGCCCTGTAATCTAGGAGACAAATTGAGCTCGCTCGGAAACGTAGTTTCCGGGTACGAGATGTGGGGAGACAAAATATCCTGGGAACGAAATGTGGGGTACGAAATGTGGAGAACGAAATGTGGGGGACGAACTTTCCGTATCCCGTTTTATTAACCCTGGGATAATTCTACAACGTAAATAAATAGCTGCTGTACAAAAATACGGTACAATACTAATACATTTTTATTTTTAATGACATTTTTAAAGGCATAAAAAGCGCTTATTTCTTATGCTTTTACCGTTTCAGAATATTTTAAAATAACAAAGACACGGAACAGTTATTGCTATCGTGACATCTTCTATTTCACCTTGTATCTCGAAAACGATAAAAGTCATTTAACTATTTAAAAAAATATTTTTTTAAGTAGGGACAAGAAAGGAGAAAGTAGTATTTTATATAGAAAAACTAAAAAAGGGACACATAAAGATTTTTAAAATATTTGTTCCCTAAAGAGACAAATTTAATATTTATAAATAAGTTAAAACCCATCGGAGAAAAATTTTTACTTTTTACAGGTTAAATTAGGGCAAAAGTCATAACTTGATAGTAATTAGAAAGCTTTAATTGGATCAGTAGTATAACAACAGAGATTTACGAGATATTTGTCATTAAAAAAATATATGAAAGTCACGTTTTTTTAAATACCTTGTATCTTATTATGAAAGCAAATTAATTTTACGTAAAAACGTTTTCTGGACATTGTTAGTTCAATATAGTTTTGTAGCGTTTCTAAATATTATAACACATGGTACAAGTAGCAACCACACTGGAAGACATTTTTGAGTGTCTCCAAAATGATTTTGTTGAGATAAAAATGCCAAAAGAACTTTTTTATGTAAAACTAATTTTTCTTTCAGAATACGACACAGGATGTTCAATAAACACATTCAAAAAATAATGTTTTTTAATTTAACTTTACAGGGCCGTAACTTCTTAATTTGGCTCACTCAACTGTATTATTATAAATGGAACAGCAATCCTATACTTTTGATGTGATACAAATTGAATCTGCGCAGGGGGTGTCGGACGCATGCGCAATTTGATTTACAAGTCCGCGGAATTTAAATTTTGTAGTATTTGAGATTGTCTTGCTGCTAAATGACGCGCGTACACCACTAAACTTATTGGTGTTCCTGTATATGTTTGCTAAGAGTTTGACAAAAAGACTGATTTGACATATATTTGACCAAACTAGATATTTTACATATGTCAAACAAATAGGTTATGTATCACCCTATTTTCCAAATTTTTGTATTATTTATATTAATATGTAATAGAATTCAGTGGCTTACGTGTATCAGATTTTCTAAAAAAATTAGTGTGGTATCACCATTCAAACCTAATGTAATGAACGACCTCTGTGATTGAATCGTGCCATAGCTGAGATAAAAGAACTCAACTTTCGCCCACCTTCATAAGGGTAGAAGCTAAAGAGCAAGGTGTAAACCATATATTTAAAGAACTATATTGCTAGCGGCTATGAGTTGGGTGGTCACGAAGGAAGTGAGACAGACAACCAACTCTTCAATGTATATGGTGAGCTGTGGCAAGCGCATTGGCGTCGTCCGCGCGTTGGGGGAAGTGAACCTCCCAGTCAAGTTTAAAATTCACTTCTGAAGGCGGGGTTCGAACTCTCAGGCATGCGCAAGAGACGCTTTATACTCAGAGTGAGACTTTGTCGGCGCCGTAATGTTTTCGGCCGTTCCGAGGCCCTGCTAGCAATATAGTAAGTAATACACATATGGTGTAAACTATGCCAGAGGCAAAACTTATCTACATGCTGATTTCCGCCCCTTGTCTTTTCAGCGAAAATATCGCATCTTTAGATGTCCGGAGGTTTGAATTTATTTTTACCTCTAACTAGCAATTCGAATTTCGCATACTGTACTTGCATTTACGTTGTACGAACCCACAAGCGCGAGTTTTGAGTTAGTATTATTTGTTTTTTATCATTGCTATTTTTATTAATTACATCGGACAAAAGCACAGCTCTGTCTGATTGCATTTTACAGCAATTTCTTCGAAAAATACGTGATTCAGTATATTCAAATCCCATCTTTCGTATAAAGAGGGACATGCTTCCAATTTAAAACGCGAAAAAAATTAAATTAAATTTAGGTTATGTCATTTTCGCACACTGCTGGGCGACTGATAAACAATTTGAGTGAGCGAGTGTCGACCTTATTATTTTCTTCAAATGTGTACGTATTTTCACGCGCAGGTCGTATGAATTGCTCTTCCATTTAATAATACAGTTCAGTGGGTAGCAAGAGGAATGAAATTAAAATTTGTGACTACCAAAACAGTATATTGTTTTATTAGGAATAAAAGTGGTAGGTACTTTGTTTGACAAGCAATTATGTTTACAGCGCAGCGTAGCCGAGCGAACACAAGAACTGCAAGTAATACATAGCTATTCTTTTGCTACCAAAAAATTTACAAAATACCTACTCAGCATTTTACTGCTCTTGACATTTGGCATTTAAAAAGCATCAGGACAACTGCATCCATAGCCGACCGACCACGTAGAACCTAGGACTTTTATTTTATAGGAAGTAATAGTATTTTGTAGGCTACCAACCTATTTTTTTTGTTTTCGGGTTCATTATCTGTGGTGATAAGGTCAACTTCCCGTATCCTTGTTGGTTGGTTTGACAAGAACAAAATAACAAGGCCGTTATAAATACAACGGTCCGAGGACTGTTATGGTTCATTGTTTTGTATTTAGTTACTATAGAAACAACAATCGCTCACTTTATTTAGGCAAACAATTTTTTTAATATCCTTTATCTAATAGACTTGTCTGTCCGGGACGCTGTTTTGTCTGTCCGGGACGCTGTTTCAGCAGCCAAACCGTAAGAGATAGAGAAAAAAGTTATGAAAGTTATATGTTTGCAATGGTCATGTCAGGTCAGGAACCGAATTTCAGTCACGTGACACTTCCGGTTTTCGAGAAATCACGTCATTTCTCGAAAACCGGAAGTGTCAGTACGCTGTTTCAGCAGCCAAACGGAGCTGCCACCTTTTGCGCCTTAAAACCTCAATCGGTTAGGCAACTACTTTGACAGCTTCCAGAATGTTCCGATGCGGCGTACCACTTTGACACCTTCCAGGTCTGGGTACAGTTTTTATTTAATACGCGTTCTATTTGAAAAACGGTCTTTTTTGTTTTTTTAAATGAGACATTTGTCTCACTGGGTTGCTAGTTCACTTATAATACCATGAGTAGTCAAAGTTATGTTGACTATGTTTGCAGTGGTGTCACGAATGTCCATTGCGCTTTGGTATGATAATCCCAAGCTCAATGGACATGAGTAGTGATACCACTGCAAAAATAATCTAGGTACTTAAATTTGACTAAGAATGGTATTCGAGGGACTATTTAGTGAACCAAACTACCTTTTCAAATTAGTTTTCAGTAAATCTAGCAACAAACTATGCAATTTCTATAGTAACAGAACACTAATATTCACTTTTTCTAATAAAAATCGCATTTGTTAAAAATAGTCACTCGAATACCTTCTAGGAAGATAATTATATCCACTGATATTTTTTCGATTGGTCAAGAAACGTCAGAATTGTGGATTTTCATTGGTCACTGCTTAGGCAGATAAAGTGACACTTTTACCTTGTCAATAAAGACAAATAAGTTGTCACTTTTGTGACGTTTGCGGATAAATAGCTTTTATCCACTCAGGGAAATTATCTCACTCAGCATTTCCTCGTGAGCTAAAGTTTCCCCTTACAGATAAAATGCCTCTTTATTCGCTTGTACCGTACATACCTAAACGTAACTATTAATCTTAAGAACTAAAAGTGTTGCCTAGCAGAAGATACTATTAGTATCAGTAAGAGGAACGTCAACTGCAATGACAGATTTTGATATTAAAAGTAATGATTTTTAAGCCAGTTGTAGAAAATACCCACTTGCACCCATTAGAACCAATTAGAAACGCCTATAATAAATAGCTCAAAACTCAACAGCACAAGGTGGTAAATGTGATTAGATCTAAATGCATCAATGACACCTACCTATAGCATTACCAATTTCAGCAAAGATCAAAAGTTAAACCACCAAGGTATATTTGAATAGCATGTCACTACTATAGAACACGATATACATGAGCACCTTACGGAGTCTAGATTAAAAATATATTTGATGTATAACTCCAAAGAAACATCAACTCTTTATATTTCTGAATTACCTTTAACAGGTAACAGAACCTCGAAACAATGTATGTAGATAATAAAATTTGTGCTTCTTATTAACAGAATCGTTCTCCTGAATCAATTTCAACTTAAATTTAAATACAACATACCTAGTAATAAAATGAATCACCAAAGCGGCAGAAAAATAGTATGATATTAGTTAACCGTTTTTAGCATCTGAATGCAGCTAAATAATATACCTATATTTAATTTTTAATAGCTATAGCGCAAATGCATTGGCTCTTGTAGGTTCACTATAGTTCATACGAAATATGAGTCAAAATAAAAAGTTTAAACAATGGACAGTCGCACATAAGAACCATTATTATTACCACTTATTGAGTTACAATATATGCCAGAAATTTCCTATAGCCATCTTTCCTAAATTAATAATACGAATAAAAAAATTATGATGCCACAAAATTAGAACATAAAGACATTCACCTCAATCCAAGTACCTACTAGTAAGTTTTGTAAATAATTCCAAGAAAATGCAATGATATATTGACCATCCAAGGATAGTTTTCATTTATTTTTGTTTAGCCGTATTGTTGCTTTGCATTTATCAGATGAAAGAAAATTTTAAATTATTTGAAACCTTTAGATTTTTAGAAATTTAACATAATTTATAACTGCATACTTATTACCCAAGAAATTAGCCATGTATGACATGACACAATCAATTGCTTTGTTACAACAATATGTATAGTACTTCCAGCTAACTAAACTTAATTGAATTATTTCAGATACTACAGAGCCAACTCAGTAAGAATATATAACGAAAGCCAAATCCACGTGTGCGATCTAAGTTGTGCCCATAACCACTACTGCGCAATCACACGTATTGACTACCACGAACATGAAGATTGCCTGAAGACTGCTGCAAGCGCCCTTGCGGCATCATCAGTCTGCAACATCCGCACTTCCCTAGTAGCTGTGTTTCTGACTAACATTTTGCTGTGCATACTTTGAGAAGAATGGTTCTAAGATTTTAGACATGAACATTAAACGGTTTTCTAGATTTAAGCAAGACCCCAATGAACCTTAGAACCTTCAAAGTACTGAAGACTGATTCGACATCGATGTAATATGCTTTGATACTATTGAATGACATTTCTATTGTACCTAATATGGTTTATTGTTAAGGTGTGGAAGTAAGTATAAAGATATTCATGTGTGGCGCACACAATTTTGTAGTAGCTCAGACAATACACAGTAGCTAATCAACATGTTTAAATTAATATAATAATTTCTAAAGTTCCCTGGAAACATGTACATTTTGTGTTTCAGAGAGCTATAAATCGTTAACAATTTTAAAAATAATAAAGCCCATGTCCCTATCTTTCAAAGACAAACAATTAGTCCAATTGGATTAGGTCTGTTTTTAATTTTACACTACATAACATAACAGACACAGAACAAAGTCAGGTAACAAAAGATAGTGTTTTGTCCAATCAAACTATTTTCATTTAATTAATTGCTGTGCATTATAAACTACATTCATCTAATCACTCTTTTCTAATGCATTTGTTTCGCTAACCTATTAAGTACATATAATATTATAAGTACTTCCTAATCATTTTTCCTCAAGGACTTCTTTAGGATCAGTTATGACATTTATTCTTTCTACTTGAATGATAGTACCTACTGTCCAACTATAAAATATTATTTATATTTATAAAAATCAAAAAGTAAATAAAGCAAACTAAAAATTCTAAAATCAGTGTTCTTTAAATATTTTCCGGTCGATCACAAATTGCATTGAATTGTTTTGACACTATCGCAGCACAATTATTTAACCATTACCTATGATGCCAGTGTAAAATCTGTACCTTCCTATACTTATAAATTACGAGTCAGTTGGTTTTCAAATCCAAATAGCTCTTGGCATTCATGATATTTTGCATAAAGTGCATAAGTATATAAAAATCTTGTTCATTCATGTGCAACAATCTCTATATTTACTTTTACTACCATTTCAGTGGTTTTTTGTTTAACATAAAAGATAGTCTATTAAATTTTATCACTTTTAACAAATTTTACCCGAATATGACATAGGTACCTACTGCACCATTAAATATACGAACAAGCAAGTGTTTGACTTTGTCTAGCATCCTAAGCACCGCGGTGGTTCGACATGTCGTTTTCATGAAGATTTCTGGTACTCTGTCTGCTTTGGTCTCCTTATTTTCCTTCTTTGACTAAGTTTCTACTGAAGCACTCATTTTGATAATCTAAATTTGTACAATTTCTGTACCAAAACAATTTTTGTTTTAATTGTGTCTATAATTCATTCCTTTTACTTACTTCCCACACTTTATGTTGTATTGTACAGACACTCCCTACATTTTATACATAATGTCTGCATATTTGGTTATTTTACAACACTGTCTCTTTCCTTGACCTATTTTATTTACGATGTTTTCATTACTCCATTGACATTCCAAAAAGGTAACTGCAAAGTACAGTGGACGCCCTCTTAACAGACTTCCGTTCAACCAGCCGCTCGGCTATGAGACAATAGTACACTTGTTTGCAGCTACTTGAGCATAAGCCAAAGAGGTACCTATTCCGTGAGTGACCCGATTTTGAAGAAAAAGTGGTTATCTTACATTCAAGATTCAAAGTTGAAAAATGAAGGTGACTTTGAAGCTAGTGTTGTTTATGCCCCTTAACTGGTAATTATAGTACAATAGGTACTGTATGTTTGCAAGGTGATAAGAACATGTTTATAGCATTTTTCGGTTTAACCAGCCATTTTGCTATCCGGCCAAGGGTCTGGTCTTGTGGTGGCTGGTTAAAAGAGCGTCTACTGTATTTAAATTTTTTGCAATATTTTGTGTATTTATCTTACTACTTCCACATTAGGTAGCAGGCATCTCCATTTGCGGACAATATGGCATCATCTTCAAACAGTCGAGTTGTTAATGTGTGGTATCCTATTAGTATTCTCATTTTATTACATTTGCTTCCCCTATCTTAGGGTTGTCACCACGCAAACCAATGTCACAGCCACTTAAGTTAGGTACCTACTCAAAAAAAATCGATATTCTTTCTTATTTTAATATAACTTATTTGTGTCTTGATAAGGTCATTTTACTGCTTTTATAAGACATTTGCTAACACCAGTAGGTATTTTCCATACTATACCACAGTTTACATAATGAGACGATCTGCTTTATGTAAAACAGCCATGGATAGATGTATCGCCAAACCACAGAATTTGTAAATTAAAAAAAACTGTTTATAACTCTTGCATTTCTGTAAAGAAAAAATTATCACAGATTTCTATCATCACTTTTTAATCACAATACGATTCACCTATAAGAATCAGCTATCCAAACACAGATTTCAATTAAATGCATTCCTTAAATACATTCACATCTTACTTGCATCAGTTAATTGATGATATTAAATTAGTAAAAAAATGTTTTTAGGTAGGTACTTATCACTAATTCATCTTTTGTTTAATTTTTTCATTAAAGTGAATTAAACTCATACTTATAATAGGTGCAACTGATGTACGATTGTAAAATAGATCAACTTAGTAAAAGTTAACAATTACATTTTTAAAAGAGGAAATCTCGACTTATTAAACACCAAACACTAGATTAATATAAAAATGGTGATATGAACTTAAATAACTTTAATTGTAATACTTTCTTACAGAAATTTAATACCAATTAGTACTCAAAAAAGTAACACAACATAGTTCTTTTTGCAGATATGAAGCATTTTCCACATATTATATGTAAATAGCATGCGTAGTTGTTCATTTTATTATTGGAGATCTAACTGCATATTGATATACAAAAAACAATATTTGCTCACTCCCAGCTTTACAAACATTTATCCAATTGAAA
The DNA here is from genome assembly GCA_940337035.1 of Agriotes lineatus. Lineage (NCBI taxonomy): Eukaryota > Metazoa > Arthropoda > Insecta > Coleoptera > Elateridae > Agriotes > Agriotes lineatus. Next base: position 216,540,506 of record OW679194.1, read on the forward strand.
ATTATAAGAGCAGTAAATGATAGTAAATTGTCTGAGCAATACTTCCACAACCATTACTCTATTTATGATTTTCTAATGTCGAATATGCAAGTAAAGTAGGCAAGTAAATTTATATCTATTTTACCGCAACTTAATATTAACTGGAATCGCTAAAAAAACAACAGAAATAAGTTGGTGTTTTAACAGTGAATATTGTGATTAACTATAAAGGATAATTTATGTAAGTAGAGTATTTTAATGGAACTGGTATTTAGACATGATTGCTAGAAATGAATACTATATAATTGGTTAATGGTTATATAATTGCGATATTTTTATATTTAATAAAAATGCGGACGTGTGTAAATGTAAATATTATACATACATGTAGTTATATGTATTCAACTCCATTAGGGTTTTTAAATGTAATAGCTTTTTATGTGAACTTTACAACTGTACTCTCCTTGTTAACGTATGCAAACTTAAAAAAATTGACAGTGTAATTTTTCTGGGGCTCTTTACAATAAACATATTTTAAAGCATCACACTTCTGGACCCATCTTAATAATCAGAAAATGTATTTGTTTAGAAATTGCAAGTTTAAATGAATTTCACTGATACTTTTTAAAGAAATAATGAGAAAAAATATATTTATTATGTATATGGTAAAGGCAACTTGTATAATTCAGACATTTAATATAATGACTAGGCATTACATATAATGCCTTAGGCATTATATATAATCCCTAATGAGCTGTAGGTTTAATGCAGGTGTATACCTAACTCATCACCCTAGCAAATTTTGTAGGTATTTATGGCAAGCAAGTTCATCACCGGCATCAGGCAATGACCAGTGAACATCACCGGAAACAGGCCAACTCAAGTAAGGATACATATAACACACACAATCAAAGGATTTAATTAACCTAAACAAGCTAGAACGACACACAGCCTAGAAATGAGAATCAGCAATGCCTGTTTATTTAACACAACCTCCAATTCCAATTATAAGATATTATCCTTTTTCTATGAAGTAACAATTTTCTCTATTTAATAATAAGAAACTGAACAAAACAAAAAAATCTGCAGTTTTTGGTCAGATCCGCTTTAAGTATGGCTTGTTTTATAATACCTACTGTCAGTGTGACATTTGTCCAAAATGACAATAAAATAACGAGCAACAAGTAAGCGAGCAAGCTTAAAATCTTATTTTAAACGTTAGATACTTCTTCGAAGAGGAGAAAGTCAAATTACATAGGTCAAGAATGTCTCGGTTTGAATAATGTGCTATTTAGAGCATCCCTTACATTAAAGGTTAGGTATATGTCAAATTCTTTCTAAAGTCTACTACCTGTGATCTAAATGATCTTTTTGAATTTCACTGTGATATAAGACAAACGTTTTAAACGCTATGTTTTGTTATTTCTGACGTCACAGAAAAAGGGTAATGTGTAGACTTTACATATTGCCTGCAATCGTGCAGCCATTATACCTATATAATGACTAGGCATTTTATATAATGCCTAGGGATTATATATAACGACTGAATAATACAAATTGCCTCTAACATACACAAAATATTGGTAATATTATACTTATTTTTCTTAATTTAAGATGCTATAAAGAATATTAAAAGAATTTCAACAACGCAAAGATATTTGATGCTAATATGACAACATTGCTATTACTATTATTACCAAATTGTAACAAATTTTACTTAAAAGTAGCTATTTTATTGCTTTAAAAAAAGCACTTACAAATTTTACTGAAAACCCTCTGTAAAGATCTACCATAATTGTAATCCTGCCAAGTGAGTGAGGATTATTGGACAAGAAATTAATATTCTTGTGATATATTAACAGACGTTAATATATTTTTATATTATTTAGATAGGAATTTTAAATATGTGTATATAAAAAGTAACCACAAATACTGCAGTGTCATTATCTCAAATTAACAAATTTACAATCACAGTAGTTTTTACTTATTTACCTCCAACTTTCTGAAATAAATACCTATTTCTGTTTTACAAAACCATAAAGTATGAAAAATATGCATCTCTATAAATATTCTGTAGATTTTAATTTTTATATATATGTACCTATTTTTCAATTTCTATTTTCAGTTCCATAGTTAGATCCGACATACATAGAGTATATTTTTAGCTCTTCAAAAGTCCGAGAATTAAAACTAGCTCTATTTACTTCCATATGAATTCACTTACCATAGGTACCTTTATAGTCAGCCGTCAACAATGTAAATTATTATTCAAGAATCGTTTGTTAAATGAATGCTACTTTGCCATTACTACCTTCTTAGATACCTACTAAAACAGTACCTAAAAATAAATCAAATTTACTAAGGCTGATTCTTTAAAATGTGATACACTCACTTATCCCATGACATTTTCTACATCTGTATAAAAGTTAAAATAATATAATTGATTATGCTTAGTACCCTTTTCGTGAAAGTATTGATTTTAATTTTTTTCTAAATATACGAGCTATTTATTTAATTGCTTTTAATGCATAGAAATCTTATTTAAATTCTATTGATGCATATTTTTCCATGCTGTAAAAATTAAAAATGAAAAGGTAAAGAAACTGCAACACTGCCGCATTTTATGTGTGTGTGCTACACTGACCAATATAAAATATGAATGTCATTTTAGTGTGTACATACAATTTGCTTCAAACGTTTTATGGCTGCAAGACCAAAGTGAAATATGAAACATTAATATTGTTGTACAGATAAAACTACACGTTTTGCAGTTATAAAATGACCATGTATGATTGAACATGTTGCTAGTAATGTTCTTGATCTCATACAATATAATTTGTGTGCCTATTGCAATATTGTAATTAATATAAACCTAACATTATGTACATAATAATTCTTAAAAAGTTTAAATGTAGAACCACGTAGCACAAGATTATATGTTGAAAGCTGTGACTATTAATTATATTCAGCATAAATATATAGCTGCTTAGAAAAAATAATCTGTATGTGTATATATACATATAATACTTTTTATGTATAACGTTTAAAGGTACTATTTAAAAAATACTTATAATGATGTGCTATACGGCTAACCAATGTAATTTTATAAAACGACTTTGACACAGCTTTACCACTATAATTTCCCATAAAATTGAAATCTTAATTCTACAGTCAATAAGATGGTACCATAAAGATAAATGATTCATCTGGTTAATACACAGTAATGTTATCTAAACTCGCTCCCTGAAAAACTATATCAAAATTAGTGTACTCCAAACGTCATCAAATGTAATAGATTCTAATATATTGTTTATATGTTTAATCTACAAAGGTCTTACGGAAATCCACAAACACATCCTGCTCACTTAATATCTTTAATCTGAAATATTGCATTGTAATTTAATTTTTATTTAACACCATGAACTCACTAAAACTTGAAGAAATTACCTTCAAAGCTGAAATAAAATTAGTACTATAAAATATTGATAGATAACATTAATATGCTTGAAATGAAACTTGTCCATCAATTGTAACATATTTAGTTTTTATATTTAACTGTAAATATAAATTTACATTTAGATAATATGATATACGTATTTGTTAACAATTACTTATTTTATTCTTATTTGGTTATAAAATAAAATTTTAAATTAATTAATGGCTAAATGGTATTTCCACCTTCCCTCTTCGTTCATTTACAACTTGCCAACAACTGCATGTTAAGGTTTTGCGGTCCATTCCATCAGTGTATAATTTTCCATTCAAATGATCTAATTCGTGCTGGAGAATTCTTGCTAACCAACCCTTAGCACTCAGTGATACTAGCTCTCCATTTTCATTTACTCCTGTAAAATTTCATAGCATTAATAGTAACATATAGAAAATGAAACTGAAATTCTAGAAAATTTAAATATGATTATTTTTTTAATATCATTTTAAACATGTGAATTTGACCAAACTGTATCTTCAATCTCTTTTGTTGATAAGTTCTTACATATATAAAATCAAATTTGATTATTTTCGATCACGTTTGGCAAGTTGACAAATCAGATCACGCTTCAAGTGAGTATTCACCACTATAATATAGAAGCCAATTATATTGCAAACATTTACTTTTTTCAGCCAATAAGAACAGTATATCACTGAATATTGGGCACCATGCAAAATATTCAAAAAACAATGTACCTACTGAAAAACTAAGTAGCCTTGTTGCCAAATATCACTTAGCAACGATGTTCTGTCCTTAGTGATGTCGCTAGGTTACGTACGATAAACATCAACAAAGTGTGTAGTTTGGCTTGCGTTAAAATTTTTTAAATGTTGAGGTTTGCAAATATTCATTCCGTTGAATTTAATTGAGAATGAATACTTATGTTAATTGTTGGATTATTTTTCAGTAAAGTTAATCGTTATGATTTAATATTGTTCAATAGTCGTCCCAAATACCACTCGAAATGGATATATATTTTTTAAATATTTTGCTATTTCCATAGAAATTATTGCAAATTTCACTCAACAAAATCACATTTAATGATATGATTGATATGATTTTGTTTTGCGAAATTTAAATGCAATAGTTTACATGGAAACGGCAAAATATTTGTCAAAAATATATCCACTACTTAATGGTATTAACCTTGAAAACGACCCTAGGGTGAATTTCAATCACCATGAAAACTACCTACTTAAAATTCAGTAGTATCACAGAATAAACACCTATCGGACCCAGAATGTGTTGAACGTTGTGCTAGTGCATTGTTTAACATTAAATTTATTAGTGATGCCTTTATTAAAGAACTGTAATGTTTGTGATAAACCGCTAGGCCCAGATAAGGAAATAATTTGTGATAAGTGCCGCATTCCAATACATACCACCTGTTCTGGTTTATCTAGAACTGAAATACAATCACTTGTTGCACCAGGTGACAAAAGAAGGCTAACATTTTGTTGTGATACTTGTATTGCAGAAAAACAATCAATTGCTGAACTGAAGAACGTCATTTCTAAATTATCAAACGAAGTGCAGGATTTGAGAAAATTGGTGGAATCCCCTAAACAGAAGCGAATTAGCATTGAGCTTACTAAATCGGTAATTAAAAGAAAAGATCCACTAATATTGTAATCTTTAATATCATTGAAACTACATCTGAATTACGTGAATCTTGTCTTACTCATGATAAATCTAAGGTTGTAGGAATAATCAACAAAATCACTAAGGTGAAAGTGGATAATATCCGCACGTTTCGTCTACGCAAGGTCTCGCCAGGTAAAAATCACCCAATAAAAGTTGTTTTGGAGAGTCCTGCTGAAGCTAGAGCAATTTTGAAAAAGAAAAAAACAGTTCCTGCCGATACGGGGATACGCATAACAAACGATCAAACCCCGATGCAGCTAAAATATCTACAGGAACTACATGACAAACTAAGAGAAAAGTAAGAGAATGGCGAGAATAATATTACAATTAAATATGTAAACAGTACCCCGAAAATAGTGCCTTTAAACTAAATATGCCCAAGGATACCCTGTTATGTTACTACCAAAACATTAGAGGACTGAGAAACAAAGTGCGAGAATTCCAAGGATCTGTAAGTGATTCCGAATTTGACTTAATTTGTTTGACTGAAACGTGGCTTAATGATGAACTTCTGAATTGTGAGTTATTTACAGCAGATTACATTGTTTATAGATCTGATAGAAAAGTGAACAGTACTGAAAAACTAGAAGAGGTAGCGTTCTTGTTGCTTGTAAAACCAATTTTAAATCCGAACTCTTAGATTTATCGGTTTTCACTAAGACATCTCAAATTGATATGGTAGGAATTAAATTACATATTAACTTTATTAGCGCATATGTTTTCATAGTTTATGTACCACCTGGATGTTTCTTTGATGATTATGAACGGGTCTTAGAAGGTTTTGAGGAATTAAAATACCTTGACAATTGTGAATTTCTGTTAATGCACCTAGATTTGTATACAATGAAAGTGATAGAATTTTTTTATTTAAAGCAACCAAAACACAGTCTTTAATTCAGATAATCGTTTGTTAGGCCTTATGTTTTTCAAACTTTGAGTGTCAAGTACTGCGTAATGGCGCACCACTACTGGCAGATGATTCTTATCATCCTGCTCTCTTTATAACATTTAATATGTGTGTAAGTAGGAATGTAACTTCCCAGAGTTGCACAGAAAGCACACAACTTTAATAAAGCAAATTATCCTGCCCTATATGAGGTTCCACTAAATACGGATTGGTCATTTTTGGAAAATTTTAATAACAATGCTGGTGTTGAAGGTTTCTATATAACACTTAATCAAATACTCGAAATGTATGTACCCGTATTTATAACATGTAAGCGCAAGTATCCGAAATGGTTTATGCCAGATATTATTAAAAATATACAGCTAAAAGCTAAGTACTTTATAAACTATAAAAGATACAGTTCAAGTCACAATCTAGAAAATTTGAGGAAAATAAGAAGACTAGTGAAACATCAAACTATTATGCTTTTATCAATACTGCGCAAGCGTCAATATCGACCAATCCTGAAAATTTCTGGTCGTTCATACATACAAAGAAAAACCAATCGAGAATTCCTGGTAAAATGTTTTACGAGGATGTACAATACAATAGCCCAAAAGAAATTGTGGATGGGTTTGCACTTTTTTTTAGCAGTGTGTTTTTTGTACGATTAACTTGATAAGAGGCTTCCACGAATGGGGCCCCCAATTAATCCACTGCGAGTTCCGGTTCAATGGGATTGCCGGGAACTGCCACTTAATAACCCTAACTTGGGTTCAGTTAGTTGTTGGAGTGAAACAAGACTTAACAAACACGAGTATATTGAGTAACAACGATTACAAACGTCACTGATGGACCGATGGTTTTTTACAAAAGCTTCAACTGTTGTGACACGCTTGGATTGGCCACGCGAAAATAGCGAATTGCGCGTAACCGTAACACAAAACAACCTGGAAACGACTTTACCAGGGAGTTAGACCGAAACGCAAACTAGCACAAAGCATAGCTGAACTTGCTTCCTCGAGGCTCTGAATCTAACTAACTCTGAATTTACAGCGAGACGAACTCGCCAATTCAAGGAGGGGCAAGCTCAAACACTATTGGCTGAGGCGATCCTGCGTAGCCAATCGGAGCATCGCACGTTATTTAGGAAAAATGCTTATTCTAAGAAACCTTAATGCTAAGCTCTCTCAATGAGGCAATTGAACGAAATCCATAAACCCATGATTCCCAAATATGCTAAGTCGGCTTAAGTTCTAGTAGAAAATGTATCCATCCGCTTTAAAGCCATTAAGGGAAGCTTACAAATTCCTTTCCAACATTAACAGAGGCAAACAAATACGGCAAGATGCAAATTTGGCTTTACCACGACCTTTGAATGAGATAAAACAGTTATGACTTGAATTACGTGATTAATTATAATCAAAAAGGTTTTGATGCACGCATCTGTGTGAATCAAACATGCCGCCCCCGAAGTGCCGACTATGGCACGACGTGATTAAATCCCAAAATTAAACTGAAATCTAACACTACAAAATAATCAAATGCATAACAAGAACTAATGACAGATGATAATCCAAGAGTCTTACAGATAACTTACAACTAGCATGAATACAAGCAAAGAAACAACTAAACCTAGCAAAATGTTCAATTAGCGAAAACTACCAACTAAGAGCAAAGTCAATGTTTATTGCCCTTGATCGCAATGATCGTCTTTGGGTAGGATGTACACTTTACGCACCGAGCGTTTCAGGAGATTCCCTCGGGAATCGCGCACTTGCACCACACGCACAACACCATCCGCTCCTGGATATGTGGCCGAGATGATTGCCAGTGGCCAACGGTAGCTTGGAGATGCCTCGTCGTGGACGAGTACCACGTCGCCCACCTGGGGCTAGAGAAGTGCTGGAGGACTTCCACTTAGGCCGGCGCTGCAGGAGGTGGAGGTAGTCCCGGGACCAACGATCCCAAAACTGCTGGGACAGCCGCTGGACCAGCCCATAGCGGCTGAGACGATTTTCCGGTATGTCCTGGAGTTGGGCTTCAGGAAACGAAGTCAGCTTCCGACCGACCAAGAAGTGGGCAGGAGTAAGGACTTCGGGGAATGAGGCGTCGGTAGGGAGAACACAGAGTGGGCGGGAATTTAGTATCGCCTCCACTTGAGTCAGCATGGTGTAATACTCAACGAAAGTTAACTTTGCATTGCAAGATATTCGCCTTAAATAATATTTCAATAACTTTACCCCCGCTTCCCAAATGCCGCCAAAGTGCGGAGAGCGTGCCGGAATAAAATTCCACTTAATGTTATGTTTCGACAATTCTTCCCTTATGCATTGCTCACTAGAGCCTGACAGGATATTTTTTAATTCCGATAGCTGATTTCTGGCACCGGTGAAACAGGTAGCATTGTCAGAAAATATGTTGGAGGGTAAACCGCGTCTGGAGATGAATCTCCTCAATGATGCGATGAAAGCCTCCGTCGTGAGGTCTTCCACGAGTTCAAGATGAATAGCCTTCGTGGCTAAACACACAAATAGGGCTACGTAAGCCTTTACTTCTTTCGCGCCTCGCCCGGATTTGTTTTTTATAAACACGGGACCCGCGTAATCTATCCCGCAATTACTGAAAGGGGGAGAGGGTGTGACACGAGCTTCGGGTAGTGATCCCATCAAGTGTTCATTCATCTTAGGCTTGGCCCGGAAGCATATCACGCAATTGTGTATTACTTTACGTATTAGGTCTTTGGCTCTCACGATCCAAAACTTATCCCGCAATGAGGCCAGTAACACCGAGTGTCCACAATGCAAGAGCCGCAAATGCTCTTGCTTCACGATTAGCAACGACAAAGGGTGACTAGCTGGTAACAAAAGGGGATGTTTCTGATCAAAGCTTAGATTGGAGTTTTCTAGACGGCCGCCCACGCGCAGTAGGCCCTGATCGTCCAGAAATGGGTTTAGAGAAAGCAGCGCACTATTTTTCGGCAATGGCGCTTTTTTAGACAAAACTGCTATTTCTCCGGAAAAGACTTCCGCCTGGGCAATTTTGATCAGGCGGCGAGTCGCGTCCTCCAATTCGTCAATGGCTGGAGGTCCCGACCAGCGCGTTTCGGTGTTTCTGTTTCTCGCGAGACGCAGGCAGTACGCGACTACGCGCTGTAATTTTGTAAAACTGGAATAGCGCCTGAAAAGTTCAAATTCTGGGACGCGATGGTGAAGAGTGGCCACTACTGGGCGCGACTCTTGGGCTGCTAGCTCACCCGAATCAATTTTAACGGGCTGGGGTTTTAAGTCCGCCTGTGACAAAAATTCTGGCCCGTGCCACCACAAGCGTGAGTTGAGTAACTCCTGGGGTAACATTCCCCTGCTAATTATATCGGACGGGTTGCAATTTGTACGCACGTGAAACCATTCTTCCCTATTGCTTAGTTCGTGAATCTCGGACACCCGGTTCGCGACGAACGTCTTCCAATTACTCGCATCCTTATTTATCCAGTGCAGAGTTATGGTGGAGTCCGACCAATAGTACACGCGGTCAAATTTAAATGCGGAGGAATCGAGTATAGTTTTAATCAAACGAGCCAACAGTAAGGCTGCGCAAAGCTCCAAACGAGGCAAGGATATTGTTTTTAATGGAGCGACCCTTGACTTAGCACAAAGCAAATTGGTGGTGACATTACCGCGCGCGTCAACGCAACGTATATACACGGCGCACCCGTAGGCTACAGAACTCGCGTCCGCAAATCCGTGGAGATCTATCGAATTTATGTCATCGCAAATTACCCGTCTCGGAATTGCCAACGAGCCCAAAGAGCGTAATGAAGAATGGAGTTCGTCGTATCTGGAGCGCATCTCCATGGGCACCGTTTCGTCCCATGACAACTTCAACTGCCAAAGCCGTTGCACGAGAAGTTTCAAAGTTAGAACGCTTGGACCAAGTAGTCCCAAGGGATCGAATATTTGAGCCATACTAGAGAGTATAGCCCGCTTGGTAACTGATTTGCAACAGCTAGGGTTTACTCTGTAACTTAGCACGTCCCGCCGAGTATCCCAAAAAATGCCGAGAGTTTTCTCCGTGGCGTCTTCCGTCAAAGAAATGGGCTCCATGCTGCCGCGATCTACACCAATGGCGCTAGCTACTTCACTGTCGTTGGATGCCCACTTTCGCAATTCAAACCCGTACCCCGACAAAGCGCTACTAATTTCGAATTGCGTTTTTATGGCTTCCGCCCTATTTTCAAAACCAGTCAGTAGGTCATCTACATAAAAATCCCGGCTAATTCTTAATGAGGCCTCTGGAAGCGATGCTTCGATTTCCTGGGCGATTTGTATCAAGCACCTAGTTGCTAGGTACGAGGCTGATTTAGTACCGTAGGTGACCGTTAATAATTTGAAGCATTTTACCGCTGAGGTTTTGTCGTCACGCCATAAAATTAATTGGTATTGCGTCTGCGAGGGGTCCACGAGAATTTGCCTATACATTTTGGCGCAATCTGCTTTCAGCACGTACTTGAATTGCCTAAAGCGACAAAGAATTGCAAACAACGACTGCTGGACCACTGGGCCCTTATGTTGAAGGTCGTTAAGCGATACTCCGGAGGAGGACGCACAACTGCCGTCAAAAACAACGCGATGTTTGGTCGTTGAACTGTCCTCCTTTATGACTGGCAAATGTGGTAAATAAAACCTAGGATGAGGAAGGCTCGCTTCGTCGTCCACCTTGCTCAAGTGACCAAGCGACTCGTATTCTTTGAAAAATGCGGAATACGCGGTTTTCAACTCGGGATTTTTTGACAATTTGTTTTCTAATGAATAGAAACGCTTTAACGCTATACCGCGCGAGTCTCCCAGCGATGGAGCATCTTTCCTGAAAGGTATGCTCACGATGAACCTACGCGGCTCCGACGACGCCCGTTTCGTAGTCGATTGAAAATGGTCTTCGCAAAATTTGTCATCAGCAGAGAGTCGGCCTGATGAACCGTAAGCCCCCTCGATTTCCCAAAATCTCTGAATGCCGTGCTCGATGCCGGCTACACTTAAATGAACTCTATTTGAAAGCATGAGCGCTCGATTTTCGATGTTCATGTTTCCGCCTAAAACCCAACCAAAAAGAGTTTTTGTTAAGAATGGCTTCTCTGGGCCCAATTTCACCTGTCCCTGACAGAGCACTTGCCAAAAGACATTCGCGCCTAATAAAAGATCAATCTTTCCCGGTGTATTACAATCTGAATCGGCTAGCACAATGTTTGGTGGGATCTTCAAATCCCTCAACGAGAAAGAAAGGGCCGGCAGAGGGTCCGTAATTTTGTCTAACACAATACAGCTCAAAATGTCCTCGTATTTCCCGTTACGGGAGCGGATTCGAACGTTTGCTCTGAATTCAGCGTTCAGAGCCCTGGCACCAACACCCGACAGTGAGGTGATATTACCTCGTTTCTCAATTTTCAAATTTTGACACAAGTCGGCGCTAACTAAGTTAAGTTGGGATCCGGGGTCCAAAAGAGCTTTTGCCCGGGAAAATGACCCGGAGGATCCTTCTACGAATACGCTAACCGTGGACAATAAAACTTGCGCTGGCGCCGCGATTGCAGGACGGCTACAAGCTGCTGAAACGGATGCGACGGGTGCCTCGCTCGGGGAGACGGCCCCGACCTCCCGTGCGTCACTGCTGGATTCTGGCGGTCCAGGACGCGGCGACGAAGTATTTTCGTGCGCGTCGCGCTTTGGACGCAAACACAGTAAAGTATGGTGCTTTTTTCTGCATACGCGGCATCTCGACGATGTGCATTTTACCACGAAATGTCCGGGCTTGAGACAATTGTTGCATAATTTCAAACGACGCGCCTCTTCGATACGAGCGTTTACCGACAATTTTGAGAATGATTCGCAAGCGCTAATCGAATGATTACTATTTTTGCAAAAATCACAAGAGTGATTACCTTGCTCTCTGGCTACATGAGCGCGTGCATGACTTTTTTGCTCGGATCCCTGATTTCCCAAACTCGAACCTATTTTCGCAGCTTCCAGCGAACCTAATAAGTGACTTTTGCTCTCTAAAAAATCTAACAACTCTCGCAAAGTAGGAAATTGTCCGGCATGTTTGCATAATTCCCAGTCAGTCTGCATTGCTGAGCTGAGCTTCGAAACTATGATATGTATTAGTATGGTGTCGACTGTGGGTTCCCCGTACGCCTTTAAAATTTCCAAAATTCTAACTACACTATCGAGCAGCCTTTGAACAGACGAATGTGAATCCTTTTTTACGTTCTCTAAACTGAATAACGCATTTATGTTTGATTTTACGATCAGTTTCTTATTTTCAAATCGCTTGACTAGAATGTCCCAAGCAATGGTATAGTTATCGTTGGTAACTTTTAACGACGAGATTGAACTAGCAGCTTCTGCCTTAAGGGAAGAAATCAAATAGTAAAATTTCTGAACGTTGGTCAAATTAACGTTGTTATGAATAAGCGACGTAAAGGAGTCATGAAATTGAACCCAATTCTCGAATTTCCCCGAAAAGGAAGGCAAATCTAAGGGTGGTAATCTTAATCCAGCGAGCTCTCCTGAAGGGCCACTTTGCGAAGAATTTTGACCTACATTCGGTTTTATACCCGAACTGATCTTATTTTTTGATAAGAATTCCTTTACTGCGCTACTAATCTCGCTAAAATGAGTCATAAAAGAGTCAAATTCATTGAAAAGTTCATCAAAGTTTTCAGCGTCGGCCTCCATTAGGCCCTCCATTGACTTCTTATACTCATCCAACAAATTTTGGAAACAACTAAACTCTTCTGACAAGTTGCCGACCTCGTGAGCCTTCACGGGGCTGGACGAAGAAATTCTATGAAATAGAGTTTTGAAACGATCTACTTGGGCTTTTATGAATTTGCAACGAGTGGTTAAAGTGCGAGTTTCCGACATGACCGCTGATGTCGAACGAGTTTCCACCATGACTGACACAAGCAAAAAACAGCACTAAACGAAGGTGTAATGGAAAAGGACTTACTTTTGATTTGAGAACGTAGTAACTTCTTGACGAACAGAAAACCAACCCGCTGCCGATCGCTGCCGCTTGACGTGGGACCTGGACTCGGTGTAAGCTCTCGATGGTTGAATTTCCTGGTGTTGGCGAAGCTTCTTGACGCTCTCCGACGAAACGATGTTGGAGCAATTGCATCCACCAGCTACTGGAAACTTGTACACTCGCGTTTTTTAGCTTCTTCCACATCCGGCTCGAAGGACCAATGTTTTTTGTACGATTAACTTGATAAGAGGCTTCCACGAATGGGGCCCCCAATTAATCCACTGCGAGTTCCGGTTCAATGGGATTGCCGGGAACTGCCACTTAATAACCCTAACTTGGGTTCAGTTAGTTGTTGGAGTGAAACAAGACTTAACAAACACGAGTATATTGAGTAACAACGATTACAAACGTCACTGATGGACCGATGGTTTTTTACAAAAGCTTCAACTGTTGTGACACGCTTGGATTGGCCACGCGAAAATAGCGAATTGCGCGTAACCGTAACACAAAACAACCTGGAAACGACTTTACCAGGGAGTTAGACCGAAACGCAAACTAGCACAAAGCATAGCTGAACTTGCTTCCTCGAGGCTCTGAATCTAACTAACTCTGAATTTACAGCGAGACGAACTCGCCAATTCAAGGAGGGGCAAGCTCAAACACTATTGGCTGAGGCGATCCTGCGTAGCCAATCGGAGCATCGCACGTTATTTAGGAAAAATGCTTATTCTAAGAAACCTTAATGCTAAGCTCTCTCAATGAGGCAATTGAACGAAATCCATAAACCCATGATTCCCAAATATGCTAAGTCGGCTTAAGTTCTAGTAGAAAATGTATCCATCCGCTTTAAAGCCATTAAGGGAAGCTTACAAATTCCTTTCCAACATTAACAGAGGCAAACAAATACGGCAAGATGCAAATTTGGCTTTACCACGACCTTTGAATGAGATAAAACAGTTATGACTTGAATTACGTGATTAATTATAATCAAAAAGGTTTTGATGCACGCATCTGTGTGAATCAAACACAGTGTATACACAGTTTGCATACTTTTTGATCTGTGCATATGCCGTTTCCTTTTGGATTATTAAAATTAAAATAATATTGTTATATTTGGATTAAAACATCGACGGAATGTAGATGAGCCATTAATTATTATTTGTAAGAGTCCCTTAAATGCAATTACCACGAGCCGCCACTGCGTATGTAAGATGTGACTAAAGAGGTGTTTTTTCACGCGTGGGCCGTTAGAGTATCTGCGTTAGCGACTGTTATAAAGCTCACAAGTGAAAAACAAACCGTTTTTGTCAGTAATACACATAATTTTAGTATACTATATTTTTAATTACTATCTCTGCTAATTTCTAATGAAATATTTTGTTTTATTTTTTTTATTTTGTAGTAACTGTTTTATTTTACACTTTTAAATAATGACACATGTTAGATACCGAAAAATATCAAATAATGACGACTTAAGAATACAGCGTGTTGATTTTGAGAGGAAAAAAATCGTAAATCTTGTTTATTTTTTATAACGCGTTGGAACATTAATTACAAATTTGGTGGGTCCAAAAATAATTTCTTGAGTCGGTAAACAATTTCTCAATTCACCAGTCTGCTTTAAATGATTGAATAAGAGAAAGGAGAGCCATGTGAACTTTATTGGTTTTTTGTCAGTTTCGATAGGGTTTTCCATTACCGGTTTTTTACTTTTACAATAAAGGAAGTATTGGATTTGAAATTGAGTTTTCAACAGATCCTCACGTTTTAGAGTCCCCTGAACCCTGAAAACATTTGTCTGTCTGTGTGTGAACGGAATATCTAAAAAAAGTTTTGTGTACTATCTAGATGCGACAGCAAGCTTTTGAAGAAAATCCATTACCGGAAGTATGGTGTTTCTTCTGTGATTTTTTTTCGATTTTTTCAAAAACTGCTATAACGTTTTTTTTTGAAACTTTACATTTTTATTACATTTTGAATTGGTATTGATGTGAGATAGTTGATTTTCCAGTTGAATACTTCTAAAATGGGCTTCTTTTGTTTTTTTTTCTTATTTTTTTATTAACTCCTATTTTAACACCCGGTGTGTTATTACATTTTTGAATGCAGCTTAAAATTTTAGAGAAACTGTGTCTCTTCAATTAAGGCTCTATTTTGTAAGGTTTCTGCAGCATTAGTAATTTTAGAAAATTTTTGACAAATGCTTAAAAATTAAAAATCAAACTAAAATTAAACCAGGTGTTGTTGAGCGTGTACGTAATTCAATTAGAGGAAGAGCTGAAATGTGCATCATGTCGGAAGGCGGTTATTTCCAGTAGTTTCTTTGATTGAATTGTGTCCTGGAAACTTAATTTTCTCTAAATTTCAATGTATTGATATTTAAAAAGCAAAAAAAAATGGCATCTGGTTCCCATTTTTTGAAATTTTTACACAAAACTGCACATTTAAAAAACCAAGAATCAAGGACTTAAGGAATTAAAAAAAAAACATTAAAACTGAAAAAATCTATAGCTTCCATGTGGCGTCTCCTTTATTTCTTCCGTGCAGAGGGAACTCATACGTACGCGACTGATGAAATATGGTTTATCGACACAATAAATTATTCTTGGCCCCGCTTGTGCA